>CM021104.1:608602282-608919579 GCA_007115665.2 Sequoiadendron giganteum
ATTGGTTTTCAACCTAGTTCTTATTTATAGCTAGCATTTGAATGGCATTTCTTCTGACCTTGTCTATTGGCTACTTAACCTTTCAACTTCAAATGACTCGTACACATCCATATCACTTCCAATTTCAATTCCGTCAACTCCATAGCATTTCTGACTATCCAATTGACTTATTGGGATCATTTCCTGATTTTTTTGAAATTTTTCAAAAACTTGTCAATTTTCCTGAGGGGGCATACCCTAACCTGTTTCATACTGGGGCACAATCAGGGCATAGTTTCTTTGACACAACGCTGAAATAACATGTATCAAAGAGGGGCAAACTGTAGACACAAAAAATTGGTCTAGGCCTGCGAACACCACTTTTGACATAATTTTCTATTATCCATGGTCATGATTAAATAATGTTAATATTTTAATTACCTTTTTCTAACACATATTTCCTCTATTAATTAAATACCCTTTTTAATTAATTCACTAATTCATTAATTCATTTATTCAGCTTGATTAATTAAATAAATCATAATTATTTTGCTAACTAATTAATTCTTCTTTCTTAATTAAATAATTTATTATTTAATTACCCTCTTTGTCATACTTTATCTATAATTAAATATTCATTTAACCCCCTTTATCTATAATTAAATATTTATTATTTAATTTATTCAATTCCACCTTTACAACAATCAAATTAAATAAATGGTCTTTATTTATTTAATTAAATCTTTCATTTTCGAATGTTGAATTAAATTAACATTTAATTCATTTATTAATTATTTATGTCACATTCTTCTGTCGTTTAGTTATCTAAGTCATTCACTCACCTTCTCACTCAAGATCTATTTTTAAATCCACTAGTTATCTCTGAGTTTGGTATCTGATCGTCTCTGCGAGAGGACTCTCTGTCACAACTAGTGAGTTAACTAGTTCTAACTCATGTGCATGAATGCATCTATTAATTAAATATCTTTATTTAATTAATTAATTTATGTATGCATTCAAATTCTTCATCTTTGAGTTCTAACTTTGTCTTTGACATTCAAAGTCTATTTCTTCTATTTTCGAAGACTCTTAACTGAAGATTAAGATCGAGAACTCTTGTTCTTTCTATTTTCGAACAATCTTGACACAAGATTAAGTTATCATTCTAATTTAGTCTTTATCTTGCAGTCTTTTCTAACTCACGTTCTATCTGACATAGAACTCACATCGCATGACATTCATCAATATCGTCTATCGATCTCTCTTTGAATTTGAGCCTATCGTTCGAAAACCCAAAATCTATAAAATGGCCTATCATCATCATTATTCCTCCTCCCGAAATCATACACTTTTGAGAAGAAACTTATCTTCGATAGTTTTCTTAGAAATTCAACAAGGTTATGCTTGCATCAATACTAAAAATCTGAGGGCAATAATATTGAAACAACAAAATGGGATTTATTCATGTTTACTTATTCGTTCTTTGTTGTTTTTTATTTAGATTGTTTGTTAGTTTAGAATTGATCATTGTAATCTATGGAGCTATTAGCATTAATCTCCAGCAAAATCTAGGTCATACAATTAGTGTGAATAATTTGACCCCGCATGGTCATTTTGTAATATTTATGCTTTGTTCTAGTCTTTATGGTCATCAATGGTGGACTCTGTCAAATAAAGCCTCGGGGTAATTTTGTATCAACCTTTTTTATATCAATATAAAAAATCAATTTTACCTATAAAAAAAAAGGAGAGAAAATAATGTAAATAAAAGGTTTCCTCTTGACCATGGGTGATCCCACAATAGTGGGTTGCAATTTTTTAAACGATGAAAATTAAATTTTAGGAAAAAGAACATTAAGAACATCCTTCACTCAAAGGGAGGGTTCTAATGAAGGGGGTTCGGTCGAACACCCCACCTTTAGTCGTAGGGGGTGTTTTAACAAACCCCTCCAAGTTTGTGACTTTTGGAAATCCTTGCGAAAATATTTGGTTTGGGGTTTGTTTTAAGCCACCTTTCCATCAAACCCTAATTTTTCCCTCCTCTAAAGTTAGTGATGAGGTTTGGTGAAAATCAATTTGTTGTGCGAGGTCATTTCCATCGGGAGTGTCATTTTCATCAACATCAGTGTTATCTTCATCATCAACAACAAAGGTGATTTCTGGTGATTTCATGTGAATGTGAGGCAAATGGAAACAAATGAACAACAAACAAGTGAATGGAAATTATTTTAAATCACAACCAATATTTTCCTTTAAAAGGCTACACTAATATTTTGTAGAATGAATCTAGTAGCCCTAAAATGCCAATGTTGTTAGATGCTTAATTAATAGCAGGGGCACAATGATATGTGGTATCCCTCTAGTTTTTAGCATTTGATTTTTGTAGGATTTGTTTTTTATGGTTTAGGGTTTGTTTTTTAAGATAAGCTACGTTTATAGATTTAAATATTGGTAGGCAAGACCCCATGTTAATGCAACATAATAGTGAATATGGTGGAAATTTCTTTTAATAAATTCTTGATACCAAGGAAGTGTGAGGAGGTGGATGGCTTGTCAAAAATAGAGAAACATCATGCCATGACAAGGATTTAAAAAAAAGAAACATTGTACTATAGAAAAGATTGTGAAGTGGCAAAGAAGTTGGCTCTCAAAGGATGTACTTTGAGGAAGATTTTAAGGTGGCCTATCAACTAGAAGAGAAACATTGTAGCATAACAAAGATTGTGGTGGAAAAGTTGGATTTCAAAGGGTGTACACCATGGTGAATATTCTGAAGCAACTTCTCAACTGAAAGAGAATCAATGTACAACAACAAAGATTGTAAAGTGGTGCAAAAGTTGGCTTTGAGTTTTCATGTTGCTGCCAATGCTTTGTAGAGTATGTGGTTACATAGGACCAAAATTTATAGTCCTAAACCCTAGGCTTTAATACCTTGTGAAAGTTAAGTGCAATATTCCATGTCCACATAAATAAAATATCCACAACATTCAAGACATTATACATAAACATAGATATTGGGGTAGATTCCGTTCAAAAATCTCTGAACACAATATACTCAATCTTAGAATATTGTAGTTGTGCATATCCTCTTATTTATACACCTACTCTTAATAATGTATAGACTTGAAATTGACATAACCACTTGAGAGTCTACTAAATTGATGCACATCCCAATGTATTCCAATCATTAAAGAAAGTATCAAGAACCACATAAGAGGGATATATTTACTTTTAATATTTCTTCTTGACATTCGAGGCAGTAACACAATTTTTTTATTTTCACTATTGTCAGCTATCAATGGAAATAAGAAAAAATATGTTTGAGGAAAACCTTAGACAGTTCAATTTTAATCACTGCAAAATTTACTGATTCAAGCAAAACCATATCTCCATTATTTGATATGCTACATGCTTCCTTTGACAAACAATTATGTATTTTTTGTTTTGGTAGAATTTATTAGTCTATTTCTGGACACAATGGTCTTGGCTCTCACATTGTAAAGTTGACCCAAAAATGCATTTGTACCCAGTTAGTTCTTACAATAAAATCAAAACATAGTATAGCCACAATGGAGACACAAAATGTGATAATTAATCGAGTGCTAAAATATTATTGCTTATTAAAATGGATAATTATAACTTGTAAGTGTATAGCTAGATAAGTTCAATCAAGCTCAAACAAGATTAGTCTAGAAAGCTAGAATAAATAACAAGACTAACCCAAAGAATGTGACTACTATGCTACTATAAAAACACAAGGATCATAGCTTAATTTAGTATGACTAAGCTTCTGTCATGATGTATTTATCTAGATATCAGTGCTATGCTAAACCTCAAGATCATCTCTATCCCTTTTGACTACCTGATATGTATCCTAACTGGACTTTGATTGAATGTCATTAAAAATAAATGTCTTTACAATCATATAACTTGTAAGTACAATAGTGATCCTTGAGGCCATATTGCTTGATGAAGCATTGTTATACATCAATGGTTGTAGCAAATCACCCATATGTGCTTTGATACTATGATAGAGGTGCCTTTGCCACTATCTTTCTTATGTTTTCCCTATGAAGTGTAACTATTGTCAATATTCCTCTACTACCCACTCTTTGGCTTGAAGAACATGGACCGCCCCTTTAAAATATCTCAGTCCTTGTTGTCCATGTAAATTGTGCTTTCACCACAAAACTGTAATTTTTTCAATTTGAGCCTTATTCATCATGTTTTTACTCTCTCGAACTTTCTTTCAATAGTCATAAAAGAATATGAATGTCAAAATTTCATACATTCATAAAGATATTGACTACATTCTATCTTTTAGAACTATTACTGTCATTAGAAGACCGAGATGCCAATTCCTGCCCAGGTGTATTAAAGTTTCTAGTAGGCTTATTTTCATGGAATATTGTCTTTCTTCTATCCAATGAATATAGGTGCCCTAGAATGCAGTAGTCGAGTGATGACCAATATATTGTTGCAGGTCTTTATATGTATAGTGCATTCTATTTCTTCACCTTAACATCAACCTTTGTAGCATCATTTTTAGTAACAACCATGGATTTAGTGTTTCTCTGACATTCCTTTCTCTAACTTTCTTAAAGCAACCCCTAGACAAACCTTCAACAATATCAAACTTTCAGAAAATTTTGAAATTATTGAAGAAGTATTCACCAAAGCTATCTGATTTTTTCCATTCCCCATAGCCCAAGAGAACTAACCAACATTATCCTTCAACTGTATAGTAAATGCAAATTTTAGCACTCCTTTTGAATCTCTGCTCTATTTCATTAACTGAATTGTCATGTATTTACCATGTCATTGCTCTAGGTTTCAAAGACATAGTCATAAGGAATATTAATCATTGATCAAAGATCTTCATAACATAAATTACAAATCACTATCCTCTAGACATGTACTATGCATTATCTTGGTTCCACTGTTCTCCTACTTTGTGAGGTTGCTATTGTGCTTTCACAACACTACCCTTTTATTCATTTTGTGAATGTAATTGTTATTAATTTTTGCTAGGGGTAAATGTGATTCTTAATAAGTAGCACTGGATCACTAGGTAAGACTAAAATTGTAAGGCATATATTTCATCAATGAGATTTGACAACCTTATCATGGTCCTTTATTTTGAATAGAAATTATAGAGGATGGAGATTATTAATTGATCTTTCCTCTTGTATGAATTTTTAGAGTAAATCAACAAGTTTTAGAGTTTAGGGTTTTAGTAAATAGTAAATGTAACTCCCAATGAGTCATGGATATCAAAAATAGCCTTTGTACTAATAATAAACATTATCTTTGACTTGTAACTCCTTCATAATGGCCCATATCCCAAGATAGGAATCCAAAATTTATCACCCAACTCATATGGAATCTACCAATAATATTCAATATGCTCCACCACTCAAAAATTGTGTCCAAGTTAAGATATTTACTAAATATAGCTTTGTAATCACCACTACCAACTCCACCTTCTTGAATCTAAATTAAAAAATACACTTTAAATCCACTCTAGGTCTCCAAGGATTCTTTACAAGAGTGTTAAATATACATGAATAATACATAATATTTCAAGATAAATGGCACCTTAGTCTTAAAAACCACCACCCATTGATCTCTTTCCACAAGAAAATATTCCATCTTCATTTTTTTAAGTTTAATTTTTTGACCGTTAAAATGTTTAATCTCAAACCTCTACATGCTAGACATGTATTTAATATTATTGGAAATGTTCCTCCTTTGTACATTCATGTAAGGAAAGTAGAGGTGCGGAAACACTTTCCTAATGCTAATTCTTAGAAGAGAATGCATACATAAGGTTCAATTTTGAATTACAGTCATTAAAGCCGCACTTTAAAAGAATAACATAGCAAATTAAAAATAACACAAACACAAAAAATGGACACCTGATTTAACATGGGAAAACAATTACAAGAGAAAAACCCACCACACCAAGAAAAACACTTTGTATTACAGTGAACAAAGTCCACATATAGAGCTACAGTTTGTGCTTCTTAGATCTCAAATTACAATGTCAATTCAGGTAGCATAACATTTCCTTGATCAATCTTGTTCTCTCATCGAACACTACTCAACTTGATTAATATTACAAAATCTTAACACATTACAAAATTTTATAGAGAGAACACAATTTTTTCTACATCCTAGGCCATCCCATAGACCAACTATAACACAACAGTTACCATATCAGGCTATCAATGAGACAACCACAAACCTCTCTTTGATTTGTTTGAGTCACACCGATGAGTGAAACACCCACCAAGACTAACCATCATCAGAGTATCAATGATACAAGAGACCATGTCTCACCAGTCACTCATCATCATACCAACACAAGATTCTCATGGCACACCATTGACCAAGTCCATCATCACATCAAGGAGACTCAATATCGTTTCCCATCGATGGAAGCAAGTCCTGCTAATGTCCAATTTACTACTCAAAAGATTTACCATGTATCAACATATCGATGAGACAATAACTTTTCTCTCACCGATATGAGGACGTCATATTGATGAAGTTCACACTAGTCAATGTGGTCCCCATGGCCAAGTCAACACCAAATACCACTCCCCACCAGTCAACACGGGTCCCACCATAGTCATCGGTCCATTGGCAAGACTGACCTTCACGTCCTGGTGAAGACATCACAAACTATCGATGAAGGAACACTATTGGGCTATCATTGGGACTACCATTAGGGTCCCGTCGATAGAGCCAAGTCATTATGATAGAACAAGCTGCCAACACCATGAATTGTTAGGTCATTGTGGGGACAAACTTTAGAGTCTTGCTAACCAAGCAATGTCTCGGAAATGAAGAATCATCAGATCATCGTTGCGACAAAGAACAAGATCTTGTCGATAGAGCATAGCTAGGTCGATAAAGAACACAACACTGCCAAGATCAAACCATTAATTTGAGACACATTTCCAACATGTTCCCAATTGACGAAGACTTACTGGCATCTCCCATAACTTGTCATTACTGAATATCATAGGCCCCAAGGCCCATCGAACTGGCACACCACCTAAACTTGTATGTGCTTACTTGTTTCATTAAGACATCTATAAAATTTTCTAGAGTATCCAATTTTGCAAGACTGGCCTTTCCATCCTCCACCATATCTTGTACAAAATGATACTACACATCAATATGTTTTGTCCTGGTATGGAAATTTATATTTTTCGCCAAACAAATAACACCCTAACTATCACAATAAATGTTAATTTTCCCTACATTGAACCTAATATTAGAACACAAGCATCTAATCCAAATGGATTCTTTGTGGATGTGTGTTTCTACCATATATTTTGCTTCCATAATAGATAAAGTGACTACAACTTGCTGCTTGCTCATCCAACTAACTGTACCACCATTCAATGTGAAGATGTATCCACTAGTGGATCTCCTGCTATCAATGTCCCTTACTTAATAAGAATCCACATAACCTCGAATGATGATGGATCTTTGTGACCCAATAGAGTTACCATGATAACACAAAGCATATTGAGATATACCTTTTAAATATCTAAAAACTCTTTTCATAGCATCCCAATGTCATCTACTTGGATTTGCCATAAAATGGATAAGAACTCCCACTTCTTGGGAAATGTCCAGCCTTGTACAAACCATTGCATACATCAAACTACCAAATGCACTTGCATAAGGCACTCTAGTCATATCTTCCATCTTGGTAGAAGATTTTGGACAATCTTCAATAGATAGCTTCGTTCCCTGCAACATTGGAACAACTAGCTACTTGTAATAAGTCATACCAAATATCTCCAGGACAGTATTGATATACTTACTCTAGCTGAGCCAAATATTTCTAATTCCTCTATCCCTTTTTATTTCCATCCCCAAAATATAACTTGCTGCACCTAGATCTTTCATTTCAAACTTTTTTGACAATTGAGATTTTAGATTAGAAAACATAGTCTTACTATTTCCTATGAACAACATGTCATCAACATACAAGGAAATAATAAGAACTAGATCATTTTTGGTTTTAAAGTACACACAATGATCATATTTTGATCTTACAATTCCCAGTGACAACACAAATGTGTCAAAAAATTTGGTACCACATTCTAGGTGATTGTTTTAAACCATTCAAAGATTTATTTAACTTGCAAACCAGATGTCCTTTACCTTTTTCCACAAAGTGCTATGTCTGGAACATATACATTTCTTCTTCAATATCTCCATGAAGAAATGTTGTCTTCCCATCCATGTGCTCAATCTCTAAGTCATACACTATTGCAAGTGACAATATAATTTTGATAGATGCCAACTCAGCTATAAGAGAAAATATTTCTCCATAATCGATTCCCTCTACCTAGGAATAAACTTTCGCAACCAACCTAGATTTATAATTTTCAACACTACCATCCAGACCAATTTTCTTCTCAAATACCCATTTACAACCAACAAGCTTTTGACGTTTAGGTAAGGGCACCAAATCCTAGGTTTCATTATTTCTTAATGATTCCATTTCCTCATTCATGGCTTCCAGCCAAGAATTTGAATCAAACATTTCAATTGCCTCCTTTACAGTCCTAGGCTCTTTAGTGCTTGTAATCAAAGCATAGGAATAATTTACATCCAACATGGAAAAATCATACCTTTTAGGTTGTCTCTTTTCATGTGTAGACCTCCTTAGAGGCTAAGGCTAAGGTTGTGGTTCTTCTTCTTCAAAACTCTTAGAGTTGCTAGAACTCTCCTCAATTTTAGGTACACTTCATAGTTCCTCTTTATTTGGAGTTTGAGGAATTTCAACTACATCATTTTTCTTTTCTTCTTTCTTCTCTGACTCCAAATCCACTGAAGAAGGTTTCGACTCACGAAAGATTACACTTTTGATGTATACAACCTTTTCAATCACATGATTCCAAAGTTTGTATCCTTTCACACCAATGTCGTAGTCAATGAAGATACACTTTATAGATTTATTTTCCAATTTAGATATTTTCTCATTCGAAACATAAGCATATGCCTCACAGCCAAAGACTCTTACATGTCTTAAAGAGGGATTCTTACCAGACCAAGCTTCCATAAGCATTTTGTCAACAAGTGCTAAAGAGGGAGATCAATTTATTAAATAACATGACGTAGCCACAACCTCAGCCCAAAGCTTATGCTCTAGATTAGCATTGCTCAACATACTTCTTGCCCTTTCCATCAATGTCTTATTTAACATTTCAGTAACTCCATTTTGTTGTGGAGTGTAAGGTGTTATTTTATTCCTTTTTATTCCATGGTCTTTACAATACCTTTCAAAATCCGTAGAACAAAACTCAATGCCATTATTTGTCCTCAAGCATTTAATTTTTCTTCTAGTTTGATTTTCAACCAAGTTTTTAAACTCTTTAAACCGACTGAACATTTTTTATTTACTTTTAAAAAAAATACACAAATGCCTTTCTCGAATAGTCATCAATAAAAGAAACATAATATCTTGATTTCGATAACAAAGGAAAATTTACTGGACCAAAAACATCAGAGTGAATATAATCTAGAACACCAAAATATTTATGAGGACTAGAATAAAATGAAACATGATGTTATTTTCCATATATACAATGTTCACAATTATCGAACTCAAGGTTACAATCATCAAGCCCTTCAACCAGGTTTTTATTTTTCAAAACTTTCAAACCTTTCTCACCAATGTGGCTGAGCCTTTGATGCCAGAGCATGGCCTTTTCTACTAGGAGTTTCACCTCCAAAGAGATTGCACCAAGAGGAAATTTTTTCTCCTTCTCTACACGAGCAACCTTTTCTAAATTTACAGAGACACTGTTACATTGAACAACATGTGCGTCCAACTTTTTTAGAGTACCAATTCAAACACCCCTTTCCAACACCATTGAGCCTCTAGTCATTTTTCAACCACTACTCGAGAATGAAACTTGCACGCTAGCATCACTCAACTTGATAACAAAAATTAAATTTTGAGCCAGACTTGATATATGCATTACGACATCAATTCATTTGATTCTTTTGTCAAGAAATTGAATTCTGAATCTTCCACGACCAATAATTTCCAGAGATGAGTCACTTGCAAAATATACCTTTCCACCAGCATACTTTTCATACCTCATAAACCAATCTATGTGAGATGTCATGTGAAAAGATGCACCTGAGTCAATCAACTAGACATCATCTGATGCCTGAGTCACCAAGGCTGCAATGAAGGAATCTACATCCCTCTAAGAAGAATCATTATCCGAAGAATTGTTTTTCTTCTTATTTTTCTCCTCTTTGCAATCCTTATGGACATGACCAAGCTACCCACACTTCTAGAATTTCACCTTGGAATTATTACCAGGAGAATTTGATCTCCCTTCAGACTTTAATTTATATTTCTTTTCTTTCTTCTTGCCTTTCTCCTTTGATTTTCCTTAAACAACAAGAGCCTCCTTTGCCATTTAAGAACATTTCCTTTGGATCTCTTCTAACAACAATGACGCAACCACATATTCCATCTTGAAATTGGTTGTTGTACTCCCAATAGCCATCACTAAATGATCCTGGAAGTCAAGAAAAGAACATAACAAAAGCATACAATGATCCTCATCATCTATCTTCACACCTACAGATGTTAACTGAGAAATAAGCATATTAAATGTATTCAGATGATTAGCCACAAATTCCCCTTCCTCCATTTTCAAAGTGTACAACTTCTTCCTCAAGAATAACTTATTCACCAAGGACTTTCCCTGATAAATTTCACCAAGTTTCTTCCACAAAGAAGATGTAGAATTCTCTTCATGAACGTTCATGACAATAGAGTCTACAAGATAGAGTCTTATCAACCCTTTGGATTTTCTATCTATGAGGTCCCATTATTCTTGCTTCATTCTTGACGGTTTAGTTCTAGACACAAAAATCCAGAGATTTCTATCCACCAACAGGTGTTCCATTTTGACTTTCCACAACTCAAAATTGCCACCATTGAATTTTTCAATTTCTACTCTTCCTGATGTGCCTGCCATATTAATTTGCAATTTAGATTACCAGATTCCTCTACAAGACTCCCACTTCAAAATTAGCACAAAAAACCTATCCAACTCACAAGGATAACATAACTAGCCAAGCTTTGATACCACTAGTAAGGAAAGTAGAGGTGCATAAACACTTTCCTAATGCTAATTCTTAGAAGAGAATACAAACATAAGGCTCAATTTCGAATTACAATCATTAAAGATGCACATTAAAAGAATAACATAGCAAAATGAAAAATAACATAAACACAAAAAATGGACACCTGATTTAATGTGGGAAAACCCTTATGGGAGAAAAACCCACCACACCAAGAAAAAAACTTTGTATTACAGTGAACAAAGTCCACATACAAAGTTACAGTTTGTGCTTCTCAAATGTCAAATTACAATGCCAATTCAGGCAACATAACATTTCCCTGATCAACCTTGTTCTCTCATCGAAAACTATTCAACTTGATCATTGTTACAAATGCATAACACATTACAACATTTTACAGAGAGAACATAGTTCATTCTACATCCCATGCCATCCCGTAGACCAACCATAACACAATAGCTACCATATTGGGCTATTGGTGAGACAACCACAAACCTTTCACATGATCTGTTTGAGTCACACCGATGAGTGAAACACTTAAGACTAACCATCATCGGAGTATTGATGAGACAAGAGACCATGTATCACTAATCACTCATTGTCACACTAACACGAGCTTCTCATGGCACACTATCAACCAAGTCCATCATCACATCGAGGAGACTCAATATCAATTCCCACTAATGGAAGCAAGTCCTGCCGATGTACACTTTACCGCTCAAACGATTCACCATGTATTGGCATATTGATGAGATAATAACTTGTCTCTCACTGATATATGGATGTCATACTGATGAATTTCACACTGGTTAATGTGGTCCCCATAGCCAATTCATCACCAACTACCACTCCCCACTAGTCAGCTTGGGTCCCACCATAGTCATTAGTCCATCAACAAGAGCAACCTTCATGTCCTGGAGCTGAAGTTAAGTCCCGACGAAGACATCATGAACTGTTGATGAAGGAATATTATTGGGATTTCATTGGGACTACCATTAGGGTCCTGCTGACAGAGCCAAGTCATTCTAATAGAACAAGGCACCAACACCATGAACTGTTGGGTCATCATGGGGACAACCTTTGGAGTCTCTCCAACCAAGCAATATCTCAACGATGAAGAACCATCAAATCATCGTTGGGACAAAGAATAAGATCCCACCGATAGAACACAATCAATTCAATAAAGAACACAAGACTACCAAGATCAAGCCAGTAAGTTGAGATGCATTTCCAAAAATTCAAACAACATCCCATGCATAAACAATTCCATCTTGGTTTGTGAAATAAGATAAGCTCAAATAATGATGACTCCTTTAACACTTCCAGATAACAAGAAATATTCCTCCAGTAAACCATAGTCATTGGATTTGAAGCAATACCAAGTGTAAAATGAACAGAGTAGACTGAACATTTGACACTTCCCTTTGATGTTGGACTACCACTTTCATGAGACTATCACTGCCTCTGTTCATTGAACATTGTCACTTGAGAACTATTTGTTTCGCATCTTGTTTTGTTAGATACTTATGGTCCTTTGTGGTTGTCTTGTCCTCTGTTGAACATTGTCGCTTGAGAACTATTTGTTTCCTCCATCTTTCTCTCATGAATTTCATAGCCTCATGAGCTTCCCCAAAAACTCCATAAGTATCATCTTGGTTCCAATAAGGAAGTAAAACTCAGTATGCAAATATTCTCGAGCCTTTGTATAATATTTTTTATGATTTTAATTAATATTTATCTTGTGATTGATTTGAAGACTACAAAATGCTGCCCACACCAAAGAAGAGGGTCATGCTAGTGCTCTTTGGATAAATTATTTATTAGGTATTTATTATTGCTGGGGTAAATGTGATTATTGCTAATTAATATTGGATTACTAAGTAAGAAATAAGAACATAGTTGCAGATCATATAATAAGCCACTATATAGGTTAACCTCCTCATGGTACTTGATCTAGGAGAATAATGCAATAGAGAAATAATGGAGTAATGTCTCCTTTCCAAATAGTAGCAGTGAGTGTGTTATGTTGGCAGTTAGATAGGATTGTAATTACTTTCAGTTTAGGACTAGATATTACAATTAGGCAACTAAGTTATTCAGTCAAAAAGGAATTATTGAATAATTTATTACTCCTATGGTTGTATTTAATTTTCTTTTGATAAGAATTCAAAGAGTATTTTTTGTTCATTGATAGGTCATAATCAATTTAGAAAGTACTGCATTTGTTAATAACTAGTATTTCTTGTTTCACTAGTAGTTAAAATTTACATGTAAACTAAGAAATATGATTATTGGAATGAAATACAAACCAAATGGGATATTTATTAGTTGTTTATTTGATAGGTTATATTATTTAACTTAAGATCAATAGTTTGATTAGAAGTATTTAGTATTGAATGAGAAGTATTTAGCATTGAATATTAAACTGGAGATTGCAAAAAAGAGCCAACAGAGAGAGGTTTAACCCAAAGATCCTAATCAACAACCCAATATTAGCTCTTTTGTAAAATACATTTCAAAACAGATTCTTGACTGTCATCAAAATATGTATAAAATATGTAGATTTTGTACTATGAAATTAACATTTGGATTTGCTAGTCTTTGCTCATATTTTTTCCATGAATGTTTGATAAACTCTATGATGCTGTGACATGTCACTATTGGTCTCTTATGAAAACAATCTCTAAATATTTTAAAACTTTGTTATTCATTCTGAGCCGATAACCAATTGAAGAACATTCAAAAAATTAAGCCTGGAATTGTGAAAGGTTATTTAAGGAACAACCACGTTTATATTGACTTCCATGGGGCACTACTAAATTATCTATTGCGATAAAATGTATTACTATGAACAATTGTTTAATTCAAGAATTTTTAAGTTTTTAGTGAATCTTATTTGGTAATATTGCTTTCCCCACAGTAACACTGATCACCACCACTATGTGCAAAAACAATTGGAAGTAGGTGCTAGAGTATCAGGTCCAAGTTTAGATGGATTTTGTGCTAATTGAAAATAAAGACTAGAAACAAGATGCCAAGCTCTCTAGTTAATTATGCCTAGGATTTTTTGTTGCCATTGGTTGCTTTGTTGTGTACACCTAGTGATTCTAAAACAATTGAGAACAATCAATATTTAAATTTATTTTTGTAGAAAAAATATCAACTAAATGCTACATGCCTACTTCTAGAAGAAAGACAAAAAACATAATGCTTCCTACCATTTTTACATGTGCCACCATTCATTTAAGAATATTTACATCATGGCTCATGATTCATATTTACTATATAGTATACACTATATGGACATATACTATAAACATAGACTTACAAAGTTACTATATCAAATGAGAATACAAAAAACTAAAGCAATATATGCCAACCGCTCAAATTGGTTGTGCTTGATTCTCTGTCTGTAGGCAGCCCAACAAGGCTTTGGCCTCATCAATGTCATCATTGTCACTATAATCAAAGTTGTTAAGGATATGCAATGGCATTGCAACTAGACCTGTGGGATTTTCTGCATGATCCTCCTAATTCAAACCGCAATTCAATACTAAAAAAGAATCAATAGTTTGCAATAATAAAAACTTGATTCAAACCATAAACTTCTAGCTAAACTTTTAATCCAATACGTTATCTAGTCAGATCTAGCTAAAATATGTTTTTTATAAAAAAATATCTACAACTAAAATATATGAAGCATTTAATGGTAAAAAGTAAAACATTAGAAATCCATAAGGAAAAAACATAAATGAACTTCTAATGGCTTAAAACCCTTGCTGCCAACTACACCTAATTCATGCCTTAGTTATAGATGAGTTGTGATGGTGGCATATTTTATCAATTGTCCATTATCATCTTTTGTCAATGGATAAATTTCTTATATTTTGGTGGTAAAGTTGATAGAAAGTCCATGAGAATGCCACAAACATTTCATACTGCCATGTAAAGTATTTGCAAATCTGAACATGCTAGATAGATGAACACTTTGAAATATTTAGCAATCATGGATACATATTTTAAAACTATTACACAAACACAATATTCTCCTAAATATCTCTTTAGAAACCTTTAAAATCTTGCAAAACAACAAGTGTCATCAAGTGACCCTGTAGAGAATATGTTTGCAGAGATTATAGAAAATAGATTCTATTTTTTCTGATGGTAGATTATTGATTGCGATTTGATTTATTTTTTCTGTACAGATTATGGAAAATAGATTATAGAAAATATCTCTTCTCTCTTGTCTATCATTTTATTTCTAATTTATTTTTTGGCATGGAAAAGAGAAAGTCTATTTATTTTTGTTCACTTAAATTTATACATTCTAGGATGTTTAAAGTAATTTTTTTTTTGGACAAATTAGGGATCGATATGACAGCTCAGAAACCACCACCTAGTGGTATATTTACCAATACAAATAATGAGATCTGTAAATTAAACTGTATTCTACTTGAGCCCACCACCATAGGGGTTTACAAGGATACATGTGTGTCCATTCTACATAGCTTAGAGAATATTAGATAGAAATTTGAGAACATGCGTGCTTTGTTTGCTAAAAATATAACAACTATTCTTGCTCAGATGCAACAAGAGATTAGTGGTGAGGTTTCTCTTGTAGATGTTCAACTGCAAGTCCCAAAAGAAATCATCAAAAGATAATGTTTTCCATTTTACGTTGGTAGATCCAAGGTTAAGGGATATTAGGCGACTTGATGTGTTGATCGCCATATGGCCCCTTTGATATACCCACACTTGGTAGATCCAAGGTTTCTCTTGCAGATGTTCAGCTGCAAGTCCCAAAAGAAATCATCAAAAGATATTTTTTTCCATTTTACGTTGGTAAATCCAAGGTTAAGGGATATTAGGCGACTTGATGTGTTGATCGTTAGATGGCCCCTTTGATATACCCACACTTTCTTGCATCATTTGGTCGTTATCCAAATAAAGACCAAATCCCTTTATACTTTGCACAACAGTTGTACACTGAGGTTCATTTGGGCCTCAACATCAACTATTTATACCTAATAGAATATTATGGTCAGGGGTGTGGTAGGGTAGATTATAGGGATGATTTATTCATGTAGATCAACCACCTCTAGTTTATTAGGATATGGTTGGAGAGAGATTTTCTGCTACCTCCCCAACCCTCACACCTATTGCAAATCAGGTTATCATTGCTTCTCAAAGGGAATCAATTGATAGTGTTGATGATATAGTTGTTGTTGCATCTATAATATCTATTGATCCTATGGGTAGATATTTGATGAGTCATTATACATGATCTAGATCATTAGATCATGTTACTGATCCTTATGGTATGGCGGGTGTCCTTTCACCATCAGACACAAACCGTCTTATAAGAGAGAAGATGCTTGTGAGTATAGTTCGTTGTTTGTCAGATGACCTATCAAAGGCATATGCTTTCATTGCGACAGAGCTTGGGATCCCAATACATGAGGTTAGAGGACATGTGGGTAGAGCTTTGTGTTCACATCGAGGATCCAACCAAGCTATAGGTCTTTCACTGCATTCACATAAACTTGGTAGCTTTGAAAATCCTACAGATCCACCTGTAGATCATTCGACTACTGGAGAGGAGGATACACCTATTGGTCATTCTGTGAGTGTTCAACATCATGCAACTCAGGGCCTAGATGTAATTGAGGATCAGTTACAAATGATGGGATTGTCAGGCTATGTGGATATACTGCTACATGGAGATATGTTGTCGATGCCATCTCACTTGGTTAGTCCACTACACTCATCAATATTGGAGTAAGCCAAGGAGACCCATGATACAACCGAGTTGATAGATAGGATCATTGCAGCGGATCCTACACCACTTGATACAAAGGTATATATGTATGAACACACATGCACAATTTAAACTTGTTTAAATTTTAAATTACTTATTTTACTTAAATGGTAGGTAGTACTAATGTACACATTTATGTTATATATATTATAGAGGGAGTTAGCTCATGTTACACCTAGTGTGAAGATGGAGTGTGTACATAGGTGTGATTCAGATGATGTGACTAATGTGAGTGGACAAGTGAGTTATAAGTTTTTAAATCATGTACTCAGGTATGTATATAATATGCACACATGTATATATATATAGAACATTATTCCAATTTGGCATAATGTAATTAGATTGTGTACATGTATTGTACTATCTCCAATGCTCGACGCATCCATCAGAGAAAAATTCTCATTCAGAGGGTCGCTCGATTTGGATCCGACATGACGACCCTACATGAGCTTGACTTAATTAATAGGTAAACAAGTTGCAGCTACAAGATGCAATGTTTTTGTTATGTTTTCACAATAGCTGCTCAATTTTTTTAATTAAACATGCTTTTAATTTATCTAGATGCTAATTCTTTGGCACATGTCTTTTTCTAGGCTCTATGTATGAGGAGTCATTCTTGGGCACAAAAGGTAAATTTTCTAAGATTCTACTTTTTATGTGTCTCTTGAGATTGCTCACTCTTACAATTTTATCTGCTTATTTCTGGACTCTGATTAATTGATATAATAATGGTTCTTTTCTAACTAATTACATTTGAGTAGGTCCAAATCAAATTTATTTGGTATGTGCTTCTAATTTGTCCTAATGGATTATTGTAGGATAAATTACTACATCTTTGTTGCTAACAATTTTGTCAAGATCCAATAAAGCTGGCATCATTTTTGAATTTCCGAATCTTCATTTTGTCAAAGCCATGGTTTCAATCCATGGTTTTTTTTGGAATCTATAGGCATGAAATCTATTTTTTCCCATTGGCATTGTTAAGAGCACGACAAAGTTTGTGTAGAATCTTGAGATGAGTCACTTGTCATGGTTTAAATTAGTGGTTTAAATTTTTGTTCTTATAGTTCCTAATGAGTTTCTATCAAAGATTTATTGACACATGACTTATATTTTTATTTCTAACTTTTTTTTTTAATTAGACTGCAAGAATCGGGTAGCATGACCCCCTATAAACTGCAGTGCGCCTAGTAAAATTTTTAACATGACCGGTGGCGCTGGCGTGACACACCCTCTAGTACCACAGGGGGTGGGGAGACTAGACCTCCTGACCAACCTCTTGCAACAAGAAATATTTAGTTATTTTTCTTTCTAACTTCATTGTCAAGCTCTACTCTTATTTGATGACCTTATTAGAATTTCTCTTTTCAGATTTCTTTAAGTAATATTAGAATGATTTGTTATGTTAAACCATATTCCATTAAATATTAGTAGTGCCTCTATAATTGAGGCTCCTATGGTTTCATTGGTCAAGATTTATTGTATTTTTTAGTTTTGTTGGTAAATTTTCAATGTAAACTGATATTTACAACTTCTTGCTTTCCTCAGAGGATACTACAAGTGTAGTAGTGTCTGGGGTTGTCTTGCTAGAAAGCATGTAGAAAGAGCCTAACTGAGCAAGAAGACAATGACAAGACATTGATTGAGCACACTTTTCGAGTAACCAACCAAATGACACTCCATTTCCTAAGTCAAAATAGTTCAGGCAGTTGAACCAATTGGCACAACAATAGTTCTTATAATTGATCCCTCTTGTAACTGCATTGTAGATTCTACAATTCTAAATCATGTGATTTCCATTGTATGGAATCAATATTTTGTAACTCATTCTCAATGACATACAATTTATCAATGGATTTAGTCCATGAGAATATACATATTTGGTGTCCATGCCCTACATTCTATATATATGATACCTTGTTTGTGATGAATAAAAGATATTTGTTTGCTATCTATTGTCCTTTTTGAATGTTTAATGGTGCCTCTGCATTTGTCTAACATTTTATAGTGGATGCTCATGTAGTTGTAGGTTAATTAGACAGAGCTTCCTATTAGTTAATCTCTAAGTTGTCCCCCAAGTGAACACTTTTGACTGGCATAAATCAATAAAAAAGTGGAAAATATACTGATTTAAACCTGAGATCCAAAATTACAAAACTACAAAAGAGAAAAATTCCAATCAATAGTATTATCTCTTAGTACTGAATGGCTCGTCTCTGTGATTTTTAGAGAAATAGTGTAACACAGGTTACAGGCCTGAAATGCATTTGAGCTCATTTTTTAAAACAAGTTCCCATGTTTTGGCTTTTCCCTAATGGACATTTGATACTTTAGTTTTGGGATTCAAAGCAAAAATTGAAGTATGTAGGATATTTAATAGGCACCAAAGGACCACTGCATTTTTTTTTTCTTTTGACACTTCCTGTAGGTTTTTTGTTTGATTTCCTTACCAATTTGCATTCTCAACATGTTTATTGCCAATCAAGACTTATTTTTCATTCTCCTTTTAGCTAGTTGAAACATGTTTCAACCTTTCATGTCAAACAATCTATATAATTATTGTTGTGTGATTCACATCCTCAAGCTTCTTTTGAGAAAAAGGTTAGTAAAGGCTACTTTGTGTTTTATTTCAACTAAGTGCTTTGATGGCCATCGTAGATTTGGTAAAGCTGTGAAGTCAAGGTTGTGTATTAAACTCACATTCTTAACCTGTATAATTTTTGACTGGTGGGATCAAATATCCTAGTAATAGTCAAGGGACTTGGACTTGGCATGGGACTAATTTGCTAAGAAGGTTTGGAAATGGTAAAATAAAGGTAGGCCAAAATTAGTTTAGTGAAATTATCAAGTAAACTCTTCCACATTATATTGAGTAATTGTAGGCAGATGAGCAAATAAAGGCACATATTTAGTAAAAGAATTGGTATAGGTTAGGAAAACAAATAGACAATCCTCTCTAGGGTACAATGCAACTATTTTGAGATCTCATTCATAGTTAATTGGAGACATGGGTGCACAAATACTAGTAAAGGAGCAACCATAATTAAAATTGGGTTGTGAGTAAATGTAGAATGATACAACTATGGTCCATAAACATATATTGGAGTTTTCTCGTAACTATTGAGTGATAATCTTAGCATTAGATTTAATGTACAAATTATAAAATTGCAGTGTTGTTTTATTAGGGTCTCATTTGATCTCAACATCAATTTTAATATGCCAAATTTTGAAAAAGCCTCAAGTTGAATGCCCTCTAAAGGTTGTTTGCAGTCAAATGATGTACCAATTTGGCCATACATTAGTGATGCCATGAATGCTAATATGATAACTATGAAAAATGAAAATGTAAAAACTATGACTAAAATTCCATCAAAAACTGAGGGAACTTAAGCATACAAAAGAGATAAGGGCTACTAAAAATACAAACGTCTTCAAGAACTCTTCAAAAAAATTACAGCATAGAGGCTTATAGGAGCTGAAAAATAATAGTGTTATAAGAACCAGAGAAGAAGAGTAAAGGAAAAATGAGAGTAGGGTGCCCTTCAAAGTTGTTGTCATGATATGCCAAAGGCCTACTTAACAAGAAAAATTATTTGCATCAGTTACAACAATGCTTGAAACAAACAAAATAACTAATATATGTAGGATGTAGCCATTGGAAATGCAATATTTACCCAGAGGTCTAACAGGGTAGCATTAAACCAGTTAATATACACTTTCTACATACCCCTAGTAAAGGAGTCGAGCCTTGTTGAAACTCAAAAATGTGGAGAGAGTTGATATGATCAAATTATGTCAAGAGAACATCACTACACCGATAATTTTTGTACAATGTTTAAGACCTTTAGGTAACCACCTTCATTTTTGTCATATAAGGTATATGAAGAAGCTGCAAGTTCATTGCCACCAAAACCCAATAACGGATATGTTCAGTGTGCAAAAAAGAGTGATTTCAAATGATGTCTTTGTTAGTTTGAATTTTGATAATTCTATTATTTTCAATGCTTCTCAATCTCTGTCATACAACGATCTTATTAACAAGATAGGAAAAGTTGGTCCTGGTTATGTTGGTCCTAGAGAAACTAGATTGAGAACCTCAAGAAAACCTTTTTAAAAAGTATATTCAAGAGGAAGCTTCAATTATCATAGTTGAGAGGATTAAATTTATAGAACTAGACAACTACAAGACTTTAGCAAAGATTTGCAGGCACACTTTGGCACAAGCCAAGCTAGTTAGTTGCTGGAAGTTTACTAGATATGCTATTAAAGATGACGATGACTCTAATTTTTGGGCTTGATGCTCAAACAAAATGAGCTATGGATACCTTTTTGGCATTTAATTATCACTTTTATGCTTATCTCTTCTAGACTAAGACTCTAATTGATACTTTTAACTTTCAATTTATTAATTACATTTTGTTTAAGTTGTCAAATTGTAATTGGGTACAAGTGCATGGGTGTAGCCTAAACAATGGGGGGTTACATTTTAGGTAAGTTTATACAAAAAAAATCATATATATACATATGCAACATAAAAATAACTAAGTTCATATTACAAAATATCATTCATTAATATTGGGTAAATAATTCATATCATGTTGATAAATTAGAAAAACATTTTAACCTTACATGATGATTTTGTAATACCATAACCTTTGTAAAGTTGTTGTTTAAGTAAATTTAACATTTTCATTATGTAATTCCATAACCTATGAAAATTTGAGGTTTAAATGAATTTTAACATTTTCATTCCATAATACCGTAGCCTTTGTAAAGTCGTGCTTTAAGAAAGTTGAATATTTTCATCCCATCACCCATTTTCAAAGATTACCTTAAATTGTGAACTGGAAGGGTAAAGGAAAATGGTAAAACAAAGGTAGGAAAAAACTGCTAATAATTAGTTGGGTGAAATTCAATTAGATTTGTAAGCCTCATGATGCCTTACCCCTAGTTTGTGTTTGCAAGCCTTAGGTGATGAATTCCTTTGTAGAGATGAAGTTATTCATTCTCCTTCATCAATTGTGGAAGAGACTTTACTAGTTGATAAAACTCAAGATGTAGATATAATAAAAGATGCATGTGTGATGAAGTTATCAAAAACATATTTTGGGTAGATAGTTTAGGTTTCAAGCAACTATTTAGCATCTCCTACTAAGACCATACCAAGGCTAATGGAAAGGTTCAAATAAATGAGAGAAAAATAAATGGACGATGATCTAACTAGTGAAATTCATGAAGATGATTTATCTAATAATGGTCTTGTGGTAGGAGGTTTTCCTAAAATATTAACTAGATATTTTTATCATGAAGAAGACCTTATTCATGTTTCTCACAAAGATAAATTTATATATAAATTAAAGATGTTGGAATTGATAAAGTTATGCTCTTTTCTAGGAAAAAGTTGGACTTAAATTTCCCTCATTATCTAAATCATAAATATGATATGGGCCCTTTATGAAAATTTTTTGAGAGTAAATTAGGGGATAGAAATTACTAATTAAGATGGATTCTACCCATATTGGTAGGCATAATTTTGATTCATGATTCATTTGTTTGTAATGATAGATTTGTAGGTAACAATTTTCAAAAAAAGTCATATTACTTGATTTTTCACTTCAAAAACAAAAACATGTATACATGTTAGATTTTTAATTTCATCTTCTATGTATGGTAGAGCTCTCACTCAAGTAAATTTCAATCTATATATGGTAGAGCACTCTTGAGTAAATTTCAATCTATTTTAATTTTAATTTTATCTTCTATGTATGGTAGAGCACTCAAGTAAAGAACTAACCAATGAGCATTGTTTGAAGGAAAAATGTTACAAAAGAGAGAGTAGCCAAACCAATCACCACCAAATGCTAAGAATACACAAGAATTTGATAAGGGGAAAAAACGAAAAAAAACCCAATATTATTAATGGAGGAAAAATGCCTAAGAATGATACAAAGTGCAATGTGTTAAGAATATCTTAAGGAGGTGGCTACAAATATTCCTTAATAAATGAATTAAAAAATTAATAATTACAATTAAAGAATAACCTTTACTAAATAAAGATTAATCTTCTAACAATTTCCCTCTTAATATAAGTAAATTGTTCAAGTCCACCTATGACACATCCTGTTATTCAAACCAATTCAAGTGGTTCAGCCCACTCTTCAATAACATGTAATATTCTCTGATGATCATCACTATCTACTCTCCACTTATGATTCCCACATGAATATAGAACTGGATGAAGGGATAGGGCAATATCAATTACTAGGTGGCTATATTGATATACTTTGTTCTCAGGTTGATGATCAATGAAATGAATCCCATTTTGAACAATTTTGATTTGCTTGAGATATCTCCCTTGCACTACAACTGAACCCGAAGGAACCAACATTCCAAGGTAAGACATAACATTTACAAGGTCAATAGAAGTAAAAAAATATTCAAAATATACATTCAATAGATAAATCATGTAAGGGCATCTATTTGTTTAGTTAGACCTATGGGGAATGAAATTCCATCACTTGTTTATGATTCTGCTAGCTTCTGCCTCTCTCTTGTGCATCACAATAGATAATAACTAACACCTTTTATGTTTCCAGGATTTGCTATGACTACAAAATCATCTCTTGCACCAAAATTATATGGATTAAAAAAATAAAAATATTTCCACTATCATTTAAGTTTATGTAAATTTACTTTAAAAAGTAGCCAAATAAAATGTAATAAATGATTAAGCTACAAATTTACTCAAGCTCATACATGCACGATATAAATATATTTACATGTACATATCTTTTTTAATCAATCCTAAAACATGATCATAATCAATTGAAATCAAAGGAATGTCTTCAAAGCCTTCATCTTCATCTTCATTGTATGTGTCACTAACATGTCAGGGCACAAAATTCCATCCACTGACATATCCTTATTGTTGGTTGTTGCATTCATAATAGTTTTCTAAAATGCAATCATAACAAAAACATGAGTAATCCCTAGTGTGCAATGTCCATGAGAAACTATCTCTACTCATGAAAAAATGCAATGATCTTGTTTTCTCTACCCTCTTGCATCCATGCATTGATCTTCTATCCACACCTACAAAACATAATTTTGCATTAAAAAATAATAATCAATATAAATATATTCAAACTAAAATAAAGAAACTTGAATTTACACACATATATATATTTAAAGATTTAAATTCAAACAAAAACATACCTGATATCTCCCAAGACACTCTATGTGGAGTGTATCGGTTGGTTTCTGAAGATGTGTCAACCTCATTTGATGCAAAGTGTTTTTGACACCATTCAACAACATCATGTGCATCTTTTATGTGATCTCCCTCATAATTCATTTGATGTGTTCTTAGAGCATGTTTGATGCAAGCTCCTGCACCATCATGTCCACCCTTTCTATGCCCACTCTCAAAGAAGCTCCAAACATGTGGTATGTTGTCATTTCGATGATATCTACATAGTGCATAAAATGGGCTTGACATTTTGAATTTTTAAGCACATCCATATGACCATACAAAATGATTTTCAATTTTGACACCCTAATTGCCAAATATTCAAAAAAAATTCTTGAAGAAATTTTATACAAATAGTGTGTCATGCTCTTTGTCATCACTAATATATAAGTGATATTCTTTCTTAATGGATCATGCCTCAGATGATATATAAGTGATATTCTTTCTTGTTGACTCGTGCCTCATGCTCTTTGTCATCACTAATAAATAAGTGATATGGTATGTTGTCATTTTGATGATATCTACATAGTGCATAAAATGGGCTTGACGATTTGAATTGTGAAGCACATCCATCTGACCATACAAAATGTTTTCCAATTTTGACACCCCTGATTGCCAGATATTCAAAAAAATTCTTGAAGTTATGCTATACAAATAGCGTGTCATGCTCTTTGTCATCACTAATATATAAGTGATATTATTTCTCAATTATTCATGCCCTAGATGAACTATCAACAACACCCAAATCCACTTGTGCATGTGTCGATAACATAATTGCACCATAATAGTGATCTACTTTGAAAAATAGTATTGTGATTCAAGAATCTCTTTTTGATGTACAAAAGAGTAATTATCTACAAACTCAACTACTGATAACATTGTTCCAAGTGGGAAAGTATATCTTAATGTTTGAAACTGTTGTGCTTTCCACTTAGAAACAAAAGAGTGTTGTATGTATGGTTGTATCAATTTATGAAACTTTTCCATAAATGTTCCCATTGGTATACCCTCTTCTACGTAATCTAAAATTGTTGATTCTTTGCCACTTTTGGTATGAAACTTGATGTACTTGTAACTCTTTTAATTTACCAACTTTGTCAAGTTAGTATCTTCATCTCTCAAAGAAATTTTAGCCAAATTTCCACATGTTTCCAATACTCCTTTTATACAACCAATTTGACTAGATGCATTATCATCAACTGATTTATCACATAGGATGGATGCTATGAACTGAATTTCTCATCTAGGAGGTGCATTCTAAAAACCATCACTTTCTTCTCTAATATTTTGAAACACCTAATAGTAGAGATCAAATTCAATATGATGACGACAACAAGTTTCAAAAACCTTGTTTGTCTTCACATAATATGGCCTTAACCTTTCAAACATTGTTTACCCAATATTTATATGTGGATTTGAATTACAAAACAACACATACATCTCATGATTTGTTATGTCTAACCAATTTTTTGTATGTAATTCATTATTATTGGGCCCAATCTTGTGTTTGCTAACATCTTTTCTATTTGATGAAGAACGAGTATGATCATTCCAAAATCTTGAGATGAAGTTCCTAAAAACATATTGAATCCTGCCAGATCGAGGAGCTCTACACATAATTTCCCAATTGCCTTCTAAGGTACTATCATCCAAATTATTTCTCCTTTTGGAATATTGTGTTAGTATCTTTTTGCTGAGATTAATCTTGGTTGAAAGTGAAGATATTTGTCTTTTTTTGGCCATTTTTTCACTTAAAATCAATGTCAACATGACTCTTCTTGAAATTGCCTTATTTGTTGATTGTGATTGTTTCCCAATGGAACCTAAACCTTTTTTTAAATTTTCAACAATGTCCTTTTGTAGGTGTGAACCTTTCCTCTTTTTTGTACTTGTATCTACACCCAACAATTGTAATGACTCTTGTAGCTCATTATTAAGAAGTACAATTGACAATATTTGGGCTTGATCGAGTGTATCAAGTTTACTGAAATGAGAAATTATTTTCTTTGCAATTTTTCTCATTGACCTCTTAGTAGTACGTTTGGGTTGTTTAGCATAAAACTTCAATTTTTCCATATCCATTTGAAATAAATGATCTAAATTTCTAGAAGAAATTTTCCTCCTCACCTCTTTAGCTAGATTCGTATGCTCTTCCATGATGGTATCCAAAAGCGATCTTGACCCCTCTCCAACATCCATTCCTTGCATTTGGGTCTCCTCCCAAACATCAACTATGTGTTCTTCAACTTAATTTTCTCTAGGATCTAAATTTGTCTTGACTTCTACTTCAATTTTCGTATGTTGAGCCCCTACACAAAAACACGTTAATTAACATAGGATTCACTAAATACACTAAATACACTACATAAAAATACAAACCCTTCCTACTTAGGATTCACTAAATACAAATTTGTGAAATATGTTGCTATGCCCTTGTATTCAAATAAATTCAATGCATTCATTCTAATCTCTCCTACTAATTAGCAATATTCATATATTCTTTGTATTACACACTTTGATTTATGTTTTAAAAGGATACTAGCTCTACATGAATATTTTAGGAGCATTTGCATGAGTGAATATTGCAATAGAAAATATAATATTAAAGGGAAACAAAAGGAAAAATATTGAGAGAGGCTCAAGTTTGACATACCTTGTTTACGTTTATAATAACTTTGCAAGTTTTTTTCACGTATTCTCTGCCCCTATTCTGTTGAATAATTTCGTGCAGTCTTACTTTTTATTTTCTTTTTGTTCCCCATCTCCTTCTTTGTAAAACATCACTTAACAATTTTTCTGAATCTTCTCCTCCAAAACTTGCTTTGTAGAACAAAAATATCTTTCACAATTTTTCTATTTATCTTCTCCAAATATTTTCTTCTAAAACCTAAATATCCTTCACAATTCCTTTGAGTTCCTCTTACTTATATAATGATTTACAAAAAAAACCTTAGAATTTCAATCCTAAAATTAAAAAGTGATTAACATGCATTTTAAAAAACTTAGAAAAGTAAGCTAAGACTAAACTTAATTGCTAATAATTTATTTTTTTGAGAATTGATTAACATGCATTTGATAAATTTAGAAAAAAAATCTAAAACTAAACCTAACTATTAATATTAGAAAAAAATTTAAAAACTAATTAACAAGTATTACATGTATTTTGAAAAAGTGAGAAAAAAAGAAGTTAAAACTACACTTAACTATTAATATTAATATTAAAATTATTACATGCATTATGAAAAACTTAAAAAGAAGTTAAAACTACACTTAATTGTTAATATAAAAATAAAATAAAAACTATTAATATTAAAATTAAAAAAAAAACTAGGGTATTCCCACGAGTCTAATGTTAGAACCAATTCTTTTATGATTCCATTAGGTTTTACTATAGACATATCTACTAACTATAACACAATAGGTGTAGGTCGAAGCTCCATTAGTTATAATTTCATGGTTTCTTTTTTCATCACTTCGATGACTGCTCCTAGGTCAATTAAGGTATTCTTGATGAGAGTGTCATTGATTTTAGCATCCACAACATGGATCCCAAGGTTTGAATACCTGGGGATAACTATGCTTACCAATATAATATTTGCAAGCTATCCTAAAACATGCACAATCAGAGTGTCCTTGTGTTTCTTACCTAGATTCTTGAGGCATAACTCTCTCACTGTCTTGGTATAAATTGGAACTTACTTAATTGCTTGTATGATGGGTATCTTAATGCAAACATCACTGATCTATCCTAATAAATCAAATTCAACTTGGGAATGCTGTTTTTGCATTGTTAGTCTCTCGGGAAATGAAGGTGTTGGACTTGTGTTAGTTGGTTTTTCTTGATTTTACTCAGGTTCCCTAGGTTGTTTGTCCATAGCTTCTATTGGGAGTTACTCATCAATCAACTCTATGATGTGAGGAGATAAGGCCCAACTATAATTTTCCTTGATCAGAGGTAGAAATCACTCACCTCAACCCTATAAGTAGGGTATTGGATGGTCTTGTTAGAATATACCTATTGGATAGGCTTATTATTGGGGTTAGGTGTAGGTTGTTTTGGAAATTGAGGTGTTCTTGGTAGTTTTGGTGCAACTATGGCCAGGTTTGGCATTATGGCTTGCTTCTATGGCTGCAAGGGCTATTATGGCTACTGGTAATTTAGGTTTTGATTTTGTCACTGCTAACCTCTTTTCCATTGTGGAGATCATTGGTTTTGTTGGGGTGGCCACTAGGAAGTACAATTTGGCCCTTGGTAATTTTGTGGTGGCCATATGCCTTGTTTCTGTTGAGTCCAATTAGAGGCTTAGGGCATTGGCCATTATTGATTTTACACATTTGTCCAAGGCTAATGGTTCCAAATTTGGAAATTTGAATTACTACCTTAAAATAAAACATTATAGGTCAAAGGATCTTGTAGCATACTTTGTCTTGGTTGCCATGGCTTGTGATAAATGTAAAAAAAATGATCTTCTTCATCTTCTAGGGCATGAAACTCTAACTTCCCTTGCTTGCCTTCATATATACTGTCCAACTTTTTTCACTTGTAATTGATCTTCTTCCAGTGATAGTGTGGACAAAATTCTGTGAGGGCTATCTCTGCTTCTTCTTGCTTTTTCTTGACATGGAGGGTATCCGGTATTGGGTGGAAAAGTGGCTAATAATGTCCTCCTTAATGTTTAATAGAATATTTCTCAGCTCTACCCTTGATACTCAGTGGATGATTTTTTGAGAGAAGAAGTCATGTCTCCCCTGGTCTTCTTCAGGAATGACCTAGAATAATTTCTACACAATTTAGAAATATCATCAAATAGTAAGTGTGAGATGTCCTCTTCTCCAATGAGATTGAGGGCATCCATAGAATCGTCATAAACTCCCCTTAAAACACCAGTTTCAAGGATTCATCAGAAAGTCTATTTTGATGAGATTTCTTTAGACAAAATTGAAACCTCTCAATATAATCTTCCAACAACTCATATTCTTTGTGTGACATCCTGAAGATGTCATCCCTCTTTCTATCTATAGCTCTATAGTAGTCCTAATATTTTTCTGGGAACTTTGTCTTTATTGTATTCCAGTTGGGAACATCTCTTCCCAACCCCATGAACCAACATAAAGCAACATATTTTAGTGTAGTAGGGAAAAATTTGAGTCAGTGTGCATCTACGGTGTAGTAATAACTTTGGCATAACACATCAAACAGAAAAAGAAAGGTGTCCGAGTCCTTAATAACCAATCCATTGAAGATAGGGAGTGTTCAAGGAGGTATGTTCTTCAAGATAGCTGCCCTTTCATGGTTGGTATACGGAATTCAAATGTTACATGCTCTGATGGATCTTCCACTTTTGCATCACCCATGATGCAAAAATGTATTCAGGAGGTATCCTCTATGATTGGTGGATCTACCAGTACAAGGGGTGATTCTTCTTCATTGATCCCCTCAATTTCTTTACTCTATCCACTAGTTTTTTCAATTGCTTCATGTACTAAAGGGAGAAATCTTCCCAAAGCATCTTCCCACCTTTGTATGCAACCATTTGGAATCTTTAGATCAGTGGTTCCTACACATCTTTAGTAACTTTTATTATTGTTGATGGCTAAAATACCTATTTACCCTAATGTTGAAATGAAATTGCTAAAATATGAAAGCTTGAAAGGAATTGAAAAACACATAAGAGAATCTTCAACTTAGCACCATCCTCGATAATGGTTCAAAAAATTTCAACCCTCTGTAATGTCTAATTAACATGGTGATACTAGGTATACACAACTCAAATGACCTAAGAATCCCTAACCGAATAATTCATCTTTGACAAGAGTGTTGCATTAAATTATCGACCAAGAGGTCATAAGACTTTAAATAGTGCTTGCAAAGTATATGCATTCACAAATTCTAGACACATCCTACATCAATAGAGTATATGCAAATACACATGTATAAATATAGTGAAAGTTAGAAATGAGAATAAATTGTTAATTCACAAAATAGGGGAAATGAATGTAAAATAATACCTTATGCTATGGGCACCTAATGCTCAATACTATAACTGTTAGTTCCATATAAAATATAGTGTCCTAACCTAGTTAATTCCTCCAAAGTATGAAACCAAACATGAAGCTACAAAATTCAATTCAAAACTATAGAATTTAATTCATAAATTACAACACATGCATATAACTAGAAACTACTAACTAAATTCAATAATGCATAATATAATCTAACAATAGAAATTGAAGTGGGTTAGTAGTACCTAAAGTGGCCCTTGCTTGAGTTTTTGCTTCCAAAAAAGTTGTCAAACACACACTTACTTACTCTGCAAATCATGATTTCAAACCAATTTCCTTTATGGCATTGTAACACTGAACTCTTACATAAAATCCAATAAGAATATGTTGAAGATCTTTTATTCAATAACACACATTATATTGCTGCAATTTCTAAGTAATAATATAAAATAGATAAACAACTAACTAGAAACTATCAACTAGATTTCCTCCTCAATAGAAGATCCCACTATATAGGGTCTATGAGGAGTTACATTATTCACGAACTGAAAAAAACATCAACTCTCCCTCAAATATAGGAAGAGAAATTAGTATGAAAAAAATAAACAATAACTATATAAAGTAGGAGTAGAGAAACCAAATTCAAATTCTATACCCAATAGTTTAACTACTTTTAATCAGAGACATGTTCCTGAGAACATTCTTGTCATTAATTAGTCCTATTGAGAGTATACAACCTCTTTTCTTGGTTGTCTAATTTGGTGAACAAGAGTGTTATGTGGTGACTCACAATTTATCAATAAATTATCACCTTCATTCCTTCTAAAAGTGTCACACCTTGATTGTTTGACTTCTTCTCTAAAACAATCCACATTCCTTATGTTGCAGGTTAAAGAACTTGTTGCTAGGAGTTGACAATCCTCCTTGCTGCAAGGTGTTAGTCTTATTCCTAAGGCATATGTATTATTAAAAATCATAAATTAAACATGAATCATACTAAAATTCATAGAAATTCACACATTTTTAAGGTGATTGTTGTTGGAGAGAGTCGTTCTACTTGGTGTATTCTAGAGGAGTAATCTCATTCTCCACTCTTGCTCCCCGTGGTGGCTAATAAATTGATGGCTATTATTCACCTAGTTTTTAAATACATTATTTATTTATGTCTTATATTCTCATATGCTTTGAGTCAAGTGAACTATTAATGTTAGTTTTGAGGACTTATTTTGGGGAGTAGATACGTGGTTATGGTTTCACTTATCTCCTTAGTTTTGATCTTGACTTATAATTTCATTTTTTAAATCATTGTGTTTTTGAAGTGTACATGAGATGGTTTTTGGTTTTGGGCATATTCCCTTATTGTGGGAATGGCTATTTTATTTTCCTTCAGTTTGAGTGTCTATAGGCATGAATTTGCACCCCCTTTGCAAATTACCCTTTTACACCCTCCACCTTAGAAAAATAAAACTCGACAATGTAATTCCATGTCCATCATCCATACCTCACCCACTTGGCAACTGTTTATAGTGTCGGTGGGGGAATTTTTGTCGGGGACGCGCACACGGTGCACAGACCTTTGTGTGGTGTGTTATCGTCTTGACAAGATTCCTACCTCTGGAATCTGTAGATGCATTATGTTCTCCATTAAGGTCGAAGTGTAATGTATCTAGGCCTTTCAGTCGACATTTGAATGGCTCTTTCCCTCCCAAACTCACCTTCAAATGACTATCTCTCATTCTCATTCATACCTCTACACACTCTTGAAAAGCTTCTTGCTTCTTCACATTCTTGACAATCCTCATGCTTCTATACAACTCTTAAGCGTATTATTGCAATTTCTTGGCTACTTGTTGTATTATCAACTCTACCATTCCAACATCATAATGTTCTTCACATCTACCACAAAAGAAAAAAATCAACGTCTTGTGATACTTCCTTCGGCGTCGTTGCAGCCACATCAACTTTTCCATGGTTGTAATCTTGCATTCCTCTCTCATTGACCTTGAGGGCCTCTGGTCAAGGGTGGTATTATTCATTTATTATTGCATTATTATTGGATTTGAGTGGCATAGTGCTCTTCATAGTGTTCAACATTCTCTATTTCCATACTTTATTTTTCACATTTCTATTTCTCTATCTATTTAGCTATCCATGGAGGTGGAAACACCAAAATGGGGGTTTGACTACAACAAGCCTTGAAATAACCCCAATATTTTTCCCTGCTTTGTTATGTAGGTACTTCATGTGGAGCTTACTGGAGGCTAGACCTATCATGAGTTGAATCTTTACCATCTTTGTTCTTATCATTCTTATATCATCTCTCTTGTTATTTTAGTCATTTTGTTATTTCTTTCTTTCATTATCACTTCAAACCTCAGTAGCAGGCTATCAATAGGCTTCTAGAGGTCTCTATTTGTACTTTTTCACTGTCTGTCCGTATGGATGACAATGCACCTATGAGATGCCAAATTTTCATGCTATCCTCCCTATCTCGCACTATTGTCCTTTGATAGAGAGCTGACAAAGTTACAAATTGAACTCCAAAAACCTATTTGTTTAGCCCCATTAAAACTCTAAAGTTAGCAGAAGGAAAAAATCACTGAGAGTGCTCTTCATTCTCTATCCTTAACGCACAACACTTGTCAAACTTGAGGTAGACTAGGGCATCCTTCTACTCTTGGCTCTCCATGACCTAGAGCCTTGGAGTGGTCGGTACCCCTCCTCTACAATTTGGTGAACCTAAAGTGAAACTTGTAATATTCATTTCCTTGCATTGAGATTCCCTTCCTCGTTACTGCATAGGTTGTGAGCCTACGTGTTGTGAAGCTTGATGAGCTTCAAAAATCAATCTATGAATTTTAGATACATTGTTAGAAGAAGCACACGACATCAACACATAGAGATGGATTTTAAAAGGGTCTTTTTGTCTCTTGCCTCCCATGAGATGGTATCAACGACAAAGATGAGTTTCTTTGATGAAGCCACTCATGACCCTACACCTCCTGCTTCCCCTTCGCCTCCGCCTCTAGATGAGAATGAAGCCATCCCTATTCCTATAGAACATATTAAGGCTCTTGATAGGAGGCTAATGGATATTTAAACTCACCTAGAGAGGGATCAAAGCATGGATAGGCCCACAAGTGTTGCAAATGAGATCAAGTATGTGTTTGGAAAAGATTAGACAAGTATAGAGTTTCTTCGTGTATTATTGATTTAGTGCAAACATATGTCCCCTCTTACAACCCTTGATCAAGCATCACCCAAGGTCATGAGAACGACACCTTTAAAAGATAGATTAGTGTCTCGATTCCCATGACATCCGTGCCCTTCCATTAACATCCCCGCTCTTGATCCACCTCCTATTTTCAAAGCAAGTAGGGTAACTCTAAGATTTGAGTTTCTTCCTCCAAGGGGAAACCCTGCCTTTAGCAATAGAATCTCTGGTGGAATGGGGAATGGTGTTTCAAGTATGTCTGGTGGTGGTCACAAAAGTTGCTATAGTGGTGGCTATGATAGAGGCCACACTGTTGGTTTTGGTGGTGGTCACAATGGTGGCTCTCAAGGTGGTTTTGGAAGTGGTTCTAGTGGTGGTGGTTTTGGTGGAGGTTCCATTGGTCTTTTATCATCTTCTGACCCTATTTTGAACGCTCTTCTATAGAATACGGGTCGAATACAAAACTAGTTGGCGAGTATATCTCAAGCCTTTGCCAAACCCATCTTTTAGCCCTTCTTCTGGTATAGCCCTTCATTGGTGAATTATTTTTACACTCCATTCCCTCAAGGGATGGAAATACCTAAATTTGATAAATATGGTGGTAAAGGAGATCTCTAAATGCACGTATCGACCTTTAAGATGATGTGCATAGATTTATTTCACCGTAATGCTATGATGGCTAAACTCTTCCCTCGATATCTCAAAGATATGAAACTTGAGTGGTACTATTTCTTGCCTAAAAATTCTATATTCTCATTCAATCAGATTGTAAATTAGTTTCTTCAATAATTCTAGGCTAACATCCATCTGAAGATGACCGTCTTGGATCTCATCTAATGTAAGAAAGGAGAGCAAGAGAAGATCATTGATTTCATTGCGGGATACTAAGCACTTTTTCACAAATCTCTTACCCGCTACCTGACTCGGATGTACATAATGTATTCATAGGCAACCTGCAACGATCTTGATAGGACTTGATGAAACATCCTTCCTTTACACATCTATGTGCTGCGTTGTGGTAATACCAATAGACGGTTGTTCAATTTGGGGGATCCTCCTTGTGCTCCCATTTCAAAGAAAGATCTATAGTGTCAATTTTAGGGAAAGGTAAATCTATTGTAAATGTAGTCATCATGACTAATGATTGAGGCCTCAAGTGCAACAAATAGTTTACAAAATTACCTGAATTTTATTCTTCCATTTTGTAGAAGTTGTTAAAGGATAAGATGATAAAATTAGAAGATCCATAGCCTTTAAAAGAGCCTTATCCTGACTGGTATGATGAGAACATGTTCTATTAGTACCATCATGTCCATGGGCATGATACTGAATATTGCATTCTCTTGCATCATGAGATACATGATCACATTGATGATGATACCATCCATCTTGATGGTAAAAAACAAAATGCGAATAAGTCGATGGCTAAGGCAAATAGTGAGTTGCAGATTTATATGGACCCATTTCCGTCTCACTCTACGAACTTAATTATTGATCCTTTTGATGCTTCTCCTAAGGCCTCAACATATGTAGACGCGGTCTCATTTACTCATAGTCCTCCCTCTCAACCTATGACTGGCTCATCGAATGTGACTTTCACCTCACAGGACTTGCCCATGAATAAAAAAGCCTCTCCCCTATACATTCCTTCTCACCTCAATGAAAAAATTGTGACATGGGTCCTAGTCGACCCTATTAGTCGAGTGAATGTTATTACAAAGGAGAATTTGTGGCTAAATTAATTGTAGAGGGAGGAATATGTGAAGATGAAAACTACTATATGTATGTACAATGATCTCTATCTTGTTACGTATGGCTCTATAACTCTTTTTGTCCTAGTAGGACCTAGGGTTTTGGATACTACTTTCGATGTCATTGTAGAATCCAATTTGTTTTGGGTGAAGTTGGGCATCCCTTGGCTAGCTTCCACGAATGACATCTCTTTTTTTATTCACAAATGTTTGAAATTCTCTCACGAAGGTGCCATGCATGTCGTGCATGACACTGGGTATCAACCATTGGTATCCCATGGGGCTTATTCCTTGGATAATTTTTGGCCCACCCTAGTTGGTCCACTTCCTCCTAGAATGGAACTACTTTTCTAAAAATATGTTAAGTACGAAATTGGGAGCAAGGGGCATCTAAAAATGACCCACCTTGTGATGTAGCAACAATCTACCTCCTCCTCTCAAAAGGGGAAGGGAAAGCCTACTCATGCTCATTGCTCTTTTTCTTCTTCTACTATCCCACTTGCGACTTCCTCTCACCCTATTATGGTTCCATTGACTTCTGCCCCTATGCATTTGCTGAGGAGTCTGATGGTGCTCGCTTGGCGAAAGCCCAAGCGCCCGATATTTGAACTTCCTATCTTACCCATTGTGCCTCAACCCATTTTGTATGGTAAGGGGAAGGGTCCTCATGGAGCGTCTTCTATGTATCGACCTCCATGGCCTCCTACTACTCCTAACTTTAAGGTAGTGAATGGGAAGAGGCCCATCACTGAGGCACTCGAGCCTACTCCTCCTGCTACATTCACATTATATTCTCCAAATATTCCTTCTGTTCCCATCCAAGAGTCCCTCCCTCTACCAAAAATGGTTATGGTGGATACTCCGATGGTTGAATAAGAGTCTTTTGTCCCTTCTTAGGTTGCAACCTCTAGCTCCCGGAGCTATAGAAACTTTCCTACGTATAAGAACAAGCATTGGAGGAAGGCTCTAGAAATTGATCAAGCTACCTTTCTAAAGAGAGAAGGGGAGCCAATAGCTCCTACTTCAGTAGCTTCTGTTGTGTCCTCCTACTCTACTCTTTTTGCTTTAGTTCCCTCTGCCTTAGTCTTGATTCTAACTCCCCCTATGAGCGTAAATGACCCTCACCTAAAGAAGGTGTAGGTATTCATTGCTCCTTCAGTCGAGCCTTCTCTGCTGATGTCCCTTCTAGTTATCCTGCCCCTTCTAAAACCCATGGAAATGTTGAATACCTTCGGTGGTGTTTGTCATAGTTTTCTCCTCTTCCTCCTCGCCCTCTGCTTCATCCATGGGGATTTCACATAACTTGATGAAGTGAAAGATGGAGGACGACCTTGCTTGCAATGGGGGTTAGAAGAAGGGTTTTCCTTCTTCGAAGAGTGGTTCTGCATTGGCTTGCACCATCCTAGTGATAGAGGAAACCCCATACCCATAATTCGTCATTGCTCCCAAATATTTTGATGAGGCTAGCAGTGGATCTTGGGCAATGAATCCATTGCCCGTGGAGTTGATACATGACACTCCTGTAAATCACATGTTCAACTCTATTGGCGATGTCCTAACCCTATTGACAATCTTTGCGAGATTGCTGACGTTCACCTCACAAGAACTAAGTGGAGAAGATATCAAGTGGCCTTCTTCCTTGGCTCTTGTTGTAGGAGGGTGGGTACCCCGCTTGATATTCTTCCCTTATAGGTTCATATGACTTCCCCTTATAGTTATCTATATTGGGAGAATGACAACCTAGGGGGGGCCTCTTTTCATCTATATATTAGATTATGCGTGTGTTTTATGTTCCCCCATGCTTGTTTTATATGTTCTTGGATGACCCTTGTCACCCTTGTAGGTGTTTGAATATAGGAGTGTTTTTGTGTCATAAAATTACTCTAGATGTCATATCATTATTCTCTTTGTCATGTATTGATTTTTGACAATTGGGGACGTTGCAAAGCATTGGGGGCATTTAGGCCTCCCTTCCATGTTGACCCAATTTTTTGTTTTCATGTGCTTTCTTTAGATTTGGGAATTCCTAGAATTGATAATCGTTTGCTCCTACACTGCGTGTTACCTATCTATGCATATGAGCACATATAACCTCATATTCCTAGATCCCCCTATCACTTGATTTCTTTGTCTCTACTTATCTTTCATTTTATCTCTCTCTCTTGCTTGCTTCATGATGTTGTGGTGCTCATGTGTTTTCCCTCACATGCACAACAACATTACCACGATTACATCTCGTTATGTTTCATGGGCCACAACATCACTTTCATTCTTGATTTTATCTCCTTAGGAAGTCACGTGCCTTTGAGTTTGACATGCACCATCCTAAGGGGGGATTTTATACTGCTTCAATTTTCAAAAGGTAAATTTAGTGGCCAATGAATCCCTTGCTAAAAAAATTTAATCTTTTTCAAAAATTACATTCCTCAACAAGGACCCCTAGCGAAATAATTTTCCTTCATCATATGTTTATGAAGAAAGAATTTAAGAAACGTTCCTTTGAGGAGGAAGCACCCTTTTCTTGTGGGAGAGGTCTTGAATTTCCCCTTGTGAGGGGGCATTCTTCCTTTCAAATTACTTGATGAAGTGAAATATTTCAAAAGGATTCCTTGATGTTGAATTGATTTGCGAAAACTATTGTTGAACTTTCAAATAAAGCATCCATTGAGTGGACCCCTTTTCTTTTGAAATATTCAAGAGGGACCCCTTGGAAAGCTCCTTCTTCAATTGCTTGACTATCTGCATGATTTTCACTATGCCTACATGTATTTTTGATATCTAACATATTTTGTCTATGGATTAACAAGTTGATTTGTAGAGGCACCTGTGAAGTTGATTTTCAATCAACCTTGCAGGATTGAGAACTTGTAGGGACCTATCAGACTCTATGGAGCCTCTCACATTAGGCTTCCTTAGGACCAAGCATCTGGGACACCTTCTTTGCAAGTTTGAGGACATGTGAAGTGATTTCTTCCAGTGGGATCCCTTCCACCATTGGTTTAAGGGCATTCGTTGCATTTTGTTCAACTATCCTCTAGACCAAGTACCTATGGAGCCATTTGTTAGCCCTATGCTTTTGAGCATTGTGGTTTGCTTCCTCGATGGTTCAGGTATATTTTCTTTGAAATATCTCAACCTACTTTATTGAGCACTCATTGGCACTCGTGTTTGCTAAAGTAGGGGTAAAATGTATAGGTGTGAAAATTCACCCCCTTGCAAATTCCCCTTTTACACCTTCACCTTAGAAAAATGAAACCCGACAATGTAATTCCATGTCCATCATCTGTACCCCACCCACTTGCCAACTATTTATAGTGTCGATGGGGGAATTTCTGTCAAGGACACGTGTGCGGCACATAGATGTCTATGCGGTGCACTGCCATCCTGATATGATTATTCCCTCTAAAATCCACAAATGCATTATGTTATCCATTAGGGACGAAGTGTAACATATATATGCCTTTCAGTCGACCTTTAAATGACTCTTTCCCTCCCAAACTCATCTTCAAATGACTATCTCTCATTCTCATTCATACCTCTACACACTCTTGAATAGCTTCTTGATTCTTCACATTCTTGACAATCGTCATGCTTCTACACAACTCTTAAGCATATACTTGCAACTTCTTGTCTACTTGCTGCAGTATCAACTCTACCATTCCACCATCACAATGTTCTTCACATCTACCACAAAAGATGTAACTTGTTATTTTGCAAGACTTCCTTCGATGTCACTACAACCACGTTGAATTTTCCATGATTGTAAGCTTGCATTCATCTCTCATTAGCCTTGAGTGCCTTTGGTCGAGGGTGGTATTATTCATTTATTATTGCATTGTTGTTGGATTTGAGTAGCATAGTGCTCTTCATAGTGTTCAAAATTATCTCTTTCCATAATTTATTTATCACATTTCTATTTCTCTATCTATCTGGCTGTCCATGGAGGTGGAAACACCAAAATAAGGGTTTGGCCTCGACAAGCCCCGAAACAACCCCCCAAATTTCCCCCGCTCTATTATGTGTAGGTACTTCATTCATGTGGAGCTTGCTAGAAGCTGTACCTATCATGGGTTGAATCTTTACCATATTTTTTCTTATCATTCTTATATCATCTCTCTCATTATTTCAGTCATTCTATTATTTCCTATTTTCATTATCACTTCAAACCTCAGTAGTTGAGTTGTCAGTAGGCTTCTAGAGGTCTTTGTCTATAATTTTTCACTATCTTTCCATATGAACAACATCACAACTGTGAGATGCTAGTGTTTTTCACTGTCATTCGTATCCCTCACTTCTATCCTTTGATAAAGAGATGACAAAGTTATGACTTGAACTCTAGAAACCTATTCATTTAACCCTGTTAAAACTCCCAGGTTAGCAGAAGGACAAAAGCACTAAGAGTGCTCTTCATTCTCTATCCTTAACATTCGACACTTATCCAACTTGAGGTAGATTAGGGCAACCTTCTTCTTTTAGATATTTGTGGCCTGGAGCCTTGGAGTGGTCAGTCCCCCTCCTTTATAGAGTTTCATGTCCACTTTTTGTGATTATCTATGTTGTGGAACAAATATCTCATTTCCTATTTTTGCATCTTCCTTGGTCCCATTCTGTGTGCATGTTCTTCCTCTAATTTTCCTTAGTGTTTATATAACTATGCCAAAGTCTATTAGTTTGAAGGCATCTTATTCTTTTAAGTTTTTGTTAGTTCTGGGAGTTTTAAAGTTCCTCATCTAGGTATTCTTTCCTATTTAAGTCCAACCTTTCCTTGGTCATCATCAAAATTTCATACTTCATCTTATCATGCCTTCCATCCTTCCCTTGCCCCTCCTTTGTAAATGTTATACTTTTGGTCTTGTGGTATCTCTCACTCCTAAACTTTGTTATTCTTACTGTAATGACAAAAAAAGTACTCCCTAGCATGGCCTTGATTTAGCATTGTAATATGTCTAACATACTCACATTAGGTCTTGGGACCTTGTGAGCTAAATGAGCTTATTGGTGCCTTATTTGGAGTTTTGTAAAGACATTTTCACACTTTTCTAGGGTTTTATTAAATAATTGAGCTCCTTTATGCTTTAATTGGCCTTATTTTGCATCCACAAGCCTCATTTAATGCATCTTTTTGAGGATGATCCCGACATAAATCAACATCCAATCATAATTCAAGTGTTTTTAGGTTGTATGGCCCAAATTTGATGGTCTGTAACTCATACACCACCTTGGGTGTATGGGTCCCACCTAGGGTTTTGAGTGTTGATCTGGATTTCACACCTTTTTATGCATTTTTGAAAATGGTCCCATAATTTATGCCTAATGGGACTCATATGCCACCTTGGGCGTATGAGTCCTGTGTGACCCAAAATTAAAATTAATTCAAATTCTTGTGGGATTTTATCTTCCTAGATCTGATGTCGGCTTGTAGTGTTGTAATTTTGAGAATTTTTACATAATTAAGTATAAATACAAGTTTCTTTCACTCATTTTAAGCCCCCAAGCATTCAAGTATTCATGCATATAGAAAGTTTGAGTTCACAAGTGCATTCAAGTTTTTACAATAGAATTCAAGAGAATCCAAGGGTAGATTATCAATTGATTTAGAGCATTATTCAAGTATCAAGCATCATGTCAAAGTCTTCATGCATCATGTTTGTTTTGGAGATAACAATTGTGATGTAGGGTTTTATGATTCAAGCTACCATTCCATTCAAGATCTATCCTATTCAAGAAATATTCAAGAGCTACATCCATTGAAACCACTTCATACATGTTTGCAACACTTAATTGTTTGGTTTTGGTGAGTTGCAACATCTTGTTTTGTTCATTCATCATTCTCCATTTGTATTTTTCATTTCAATGTTTGATTACTAAAATGAGGTTTGACCGAGGTAAAATACTTTCCACTAACAATTTTTTTTTCCCCTCTCTTTAGTGTATGATTTGTAGGTTTAGGTTGAAGAAAAATTGAAGAGAAAGATTAGAGAAAGTTGTCAAAGTGTTCAAAGTTGTCAAAATTTTCACCTTGCATTGGAGATACTTGGAAGACTTCTACAGGTTGCAAATTTGAAAATCAATTGGGAAGTACAAAGCAGACATTAATGAGAAGAATTACACTGTGAACCTTCAAAAAACCCTTGTTGAATTGATACACTAGTTTTGGCGTATGAGTCCCAATATAGGTCATTTTTTAGGTTTTTGCTGTTTCAAATAGCCATTTGTCAGATTCCAGCTTCTACACAGAAACCCAGATCTGGGACTAAATCACCTAGACTGGAAAATTAGTCCTAGCAAGCTTTAAAATTAGTGTTTTCAACATTTCGAGCCTTCATCCAGTCTTCTACAGATTTCTAGGTGCACACATTTCATCTTGCAACTTTCTATTTTATTTCACATGCATTTTTAGGTTATTTAGTTATAGATTGCATCATATTAGGGTTAAACATTATATCTTGCATTTCAATAGTCTTCCAATCCCTAGCTTGGTGATGAACCCCTCATTAGTTTACAATTAGCCCCTAGGATAGCCCTATTGCAAGATCTCTTTCTCCTTTGCATGTCTTTGATTAAGATTTTTAGGGTTTCCATTCAATGAAATAATTGGGAAGTGGGTTTGCTCTATGCCCTAAACCATAGAAAGAAAATTCCATATTTCATCATTTCACTTACCTTTATTCTATTTGACCCCAATATGTGCTATAATGCCGTTTATGATCTATTTTGGTGCTATAAGTTATTCTATCTAGATTTTCCCATCTAGAAACAATTTTTAAAAGTTAAAGGTGTGGATTCATGTGTAAATAGGGCATTAAAGGATTAAAATTATATTAATTTCATTTAATGAAGTGATTACAATATGAAGCTAAAATTTATAAGATATGGTATCAAACATTATTATGGAGGATATAAAAAGGAACATATCCATTAAGGGAGCATCATCTACCAATTTCTATATACAAACATTGTTGGAAACTATTTTGAGCACTTGTGTTCGAGCATGTGGATCTTAGGAAAAAAAACTATATAGATCTATCTAATATCATAGGATGAAATCCATTTCATAGGTCAATTGATGTCACCCATTTGTCTAGAGAATTATCTCACTTAGAGGTCGCATTGGAGCTTCATTTGGTTGTAGATCAACCTTATTGTATGTGATTCTAGTTGATGTCTATTGTGAGTATGCCCATGAAAGTTTATTATTGTTCATTATTGTTATTGTTGAACATTTGAATGTACTCAAATTATATTGTAATAAGGAAAGGGCCAAGAGTTGGATTTTCTATTTGTTGAGTTAGTATTTAGAATGAAATGGTAATAATGTGATACAACTAGTGATTAAATTATAGTTTGATAAGATTTGAGTTAAATACTAAAACTTGGAATTTAATTGTCCCTAATACTTATTTGAAAAGGGTTTAAAATTATTCAAAAGTTAGATTTATATTATTATTTTAGATCAGGGAATTACAATTTATTAGAGCAAGTGTTCTTGCTAGCCTATGAATCATGGGATTCTTAAAATCTTTAATTTATGGTGGAATGAGATCTTTAGGAAAAAATAGTAACATGAACTTAGGTGATGCAGACAATAAGCATCAAAGAATGGGTCGATCTATTGGTAGGCCTCTCTGAACCACCTTGCTATGATTATAAATATATTTTCTTGTAGCAAAGACCCAAAATTTAGTGAAGGAAGGTATCATTATTGGTTATGTAAAATATAAAATACATCTAATAGAGATCCAAAAAGTAAAGAATTTCTCGTATTTCATGAAAATGAAGGGAGACAAAGTTACAATGGGACAAAGGAAATAGGATTTACAACCATAGAATGGAAAGAAAAACCTTGTTCCAGTTGAGACATCATAGAAATGGGAGTCTGTCATAATATTTGAGGAGTACCAAACAAAACTAGGACTAACAAAGTTTGTTGAGGAAGATATCACTAAATATCGGAAAGATAAAATGTTCTTACAAGAAGGTAGAGAGCATTTAGACCCAAAGCCACAGGAAACACAAAAAAAAAATTATTTTTAATTTAGACATATAAAGTGGGAGAAACTGAAAGGAAGACATGTATAAAAAGGGGTATCATATATCCCTTTTAAGGACCATGCAACTAGTGGTTACAAAGAGGATACATGATGACACTATAAATGAGATCAACAAAGGCTCTATTTTTTGTGTAGGGAACCATGGACTTCTGGTCATGGATGAATTGGTAAGGAAAAAGTGCACTTCATTGAGGTAGTGTCAGATAAATACTCAAATACAAATGAACTTGATAGGATCCAAGAGGAATTTGATTTAGATTGACTTCTAGTAATTATTATAATTTTCAAAATTATAGAGTTGGGTTTATTCCAAATCACTAGGAAAAAAATTAGAAGTCAACTAATAAAGAAAAGGAAGGATGAAACCATTGAATAGGAATAAAACATGATAATTTTGGAGAGTAGCTACACAAATTTGAGCTATCATAGAGAATGGTTTAACTAGGAAATAAAAAATGGTTTTAATCTCTTTCTAGTTTCCATTCCATTGTTTATAACCCCCTCTTTGAGATGTGTGCAATGATATCTTCTAGTTCAAGTTTTCTCAATGTGTGCTAACATTAGAGTAGTGCAACAAAAGTTGACTTCATCACAAGGACTTAGGATAGGGATATTCAAGTTCCCAATACTAGAATGGGATACATTGACTGCTACCCACTTGGAAGGAAATGTGGATGATGAAGAAAACTATGTGCCAATAGTTGGTTGCATTTTTTTACAAGAATATAATCCTTCCAATATGTGGATCTAAGATGAAACAAAATACCTTAGAAATGTTGCATAACATGCTTGTAGTACAATACTCTAGATCTTGCACAAACTATAGGAAAAAGGGAGAGAGATCCATATGGAAGTTCTTTGGGGAGGTGAGAAGAATTCCAATAGTCACCATATTGTTTGGTATTTGAAAATGAAAAGTTAGATCAGTCAAACATATTTTTTGTGAAAAAATATGTATTTTTTCTACCCCAACTTGGCCGGGTAATAACTCCTAGCACAATGATTGTAATATGAACTACTCTACCTCGTTGGAAAGGTCTCAAAGAGATATAATTTTAGTCCATTAAATCCAATGCTTATGATATTCCATTTAACAGACTGACGATAGTATCAACCTCAAATTCTACTCTGAAGACCTCCAAAAATGTGATTTACTAAAATATAAAATATAAAAAAAAATGAATTTTTAGTATTTTTCATCTTTTCCTGAGATAACATCTCTAGATCACCCCTAGGTTGTTTTGGATCATTCCTACCACTTGAAAGTAAATGTGCCCCATTGCATTAATGTATTGTAGTAGATGATGAAATTGTACTTGAATATATTCCCTAGTTAACCACTTACCCTGGTGGGAAAGCTGTCTGGCTTGAACCACACGATAGAGAGGGATTTGTTGATTTCTGAGAGTCTTCATGACTTCAGTTACATGATCAATTTTTAAAGGAGTAGTGGTCTTTGTATTCAATTTTGTAGCATGAATGTGATCAGTGGCCTGTGAGATGTCCAAAAAGGGAGGAAAATAAGGTTTTAACAACTCCACATTGAAAACTAGATGCAGCCACGCAAATGATGAAAGATTAAGCTCAAATGCATTTTCACCAATTTGTTTGATAATGGTATATGGGTCATAGAGAAGAGGATGAAAATTCATGTTTGGTCTTTAAAGATTCTCCTTCTGAAGATGTAACCTCACTTTTTCCCCAACATGAAATTGGTAAGGACTTTTGTGTTGATCATGCATGCCCTTATACTTCTTATTGTTGTGCTCCAAAATCTCATGAATGTATTGTTGTAGGTGTCTAATATTATCAATGAATTTTCCTGATTTTTCTACTTCCTTCTCAACATGTGGTGGTATTTCAAGCTGTAGTATATGTAATTTTATATCCATAGGTTCCAATGGTTGATACCCTAGACAAACCTCAAATAGACTATGTGAATTGTAGAACTATAGAGTGCACAGTTATAGTTGTGTTGGACATAGGGTAGGCTCTCATCCCATGTGTGAGGATTTTTGAATGATACATTTGTAAGATATGAAGTATAATTCAATTTACCACCTTTATTTGCCTATTTGTTTGAGGATGCAATATTGTAAGGTTTGTCAACTCCGTGTCCATATTAGTCCATAGTGAAGACCAAAAATTGTTGATGAATCTACTATCCCTATCAGAAATCATGTTTTTTGGAAAACTAAAATGAACCCAACACATGTTCAAAAAATATCTTAGCAATATCTTCTACAAAAATATTCTTACATGCCACCATAATAGCCATTTTTGAAAACCTATCTACCAACACATATACACAATCATGACCCTATCTAGTAGTTAGAAGGCTAGCCATAAAATCCATTAAAACTAACTACTATAGTTTTTTAGGGATAGGTAGTGGCAATGATAGGCCTAGTTTACGATTTATAGGCTTGCAATTACACAAGCCACACATTCTTGAATATATGAAATGGCATTATGCTTCATTTTTGGCCAATAAAAGTTATTTTGAAGGACCAAAATGGTCTTACCAATGGAAAAATTTCTTGGAACATGACTGTAGTGTGGCACCCATATCATCTTTTTGCATTCTTCAGTGGGAACACATATGTGGTCAATGTGACAAAGAACTCCATCTTGCAAGTGAAAATCAAGGATACACTTGCCTTCTACCAATTTGTTGTCAATGTCAATGAAGTCGGGGTCATTACCATATAATTGGGCCCAAGTTCCTGTTTGATGACTACATGAATCCAACACCATTGAAAATGCTGCAATTGGAGGCCTACTAAAACAATTTTCCACTTTTCCATTGCTTCCGTTCATATGATGAATGTTGAGGTAAAATCATTGTAGATAAGTAGACCATGTTTGATTCCTATTTTTCTGCAACTTCCCTTGTGTTTGTAAATATCAAAGGGGCTTGTGCTTTGTGTGTATAAAAATTTCCTTTCCCAAAACGTCCATTCATTTTTCCCCTCTAAACAAGTCCAAGAGATCATCAATCCACGGAATTACATATCTATTTTTCAAAGTGATTTTATTTGATGCATGATAATCAATACAAAGTCACCATGTCCCATCTTTCTTCTTAGCAAGAAAAATTGAGCTACTACATGGTGAAGCACTTGGATGAATGTGTCCTTTTTGAATTAGCTCTTGAATATGCCTCTTGATTTCATAATTTTCCAAGACTAAACTCCTATATACTAGCTCATTTGGTAATGGTGTCCCTGGCACTAAATCAATAGAATGTTTGACTTGAAAATTTATTGGGACCCCTACTAGTGAATTAAACACATTCTGATATTGTTTAGGGATTTGATCCATTTGCTTTCATTGGTTTGTTGTTGAGGCCACTTAATCATGCATATTTAGAACAATTGATTTGGTTTCCTTAGAATGAACCATGAGTAGTACAAAAATCTAGTTTGAGAAATAAAACATCTGCATTATTTAACACTAAAAATGGATATTTTTTGGACATACCTCTAGTATATGATACTTTTTTTCACCAAACTTGATTGTGATGTTGTGTGGTCTGGAATCACATACACCATGAGGTTGATACATATATGGTTACCCCAGCAAGACATAACACACATCTAAAGGTGCTACATCATAAGTTATTTCATCCTTGAATGTTTTTATTGAATATGACAGACAACACTATTTATTTACTTTAATATCTCACCCTTGGCTTACCCATCCCATGGAGTATGGCTGCAAATGTTTTGTTGTTTTAAGATTTAGTCTTTTGATTGTCTCAACATAAATCAAATTCTTCTAGCTATCATTGTCAAAAATAACATGTAGAGCCTTTCCACCAACCCACATTTGTGAATGGAATAATCATTCTTCATCCTCACGAGGAAATATTTTAGCAGTTGCAACCATGGCATATGGGTTTGCCTCTATGATCTGTTCATTATTATTTTGTTCAAAAGAGTATGTTGGTAATGATTCAGGCTTAGCTTCCTCTCCATGTGTCTTTGTCATTAGATTCTTGATGGTTTGACAATCCTTGGTGTTATGAAATGCACTCTTATGTATTTCACACCACATGCTTGTTTCTTGTTGCATCTTCTTAGCACTCCATGTCTTCTTTATTTTTGGTGAATTTGAGGGACATTCCTTAGCCACTTTCTTTCCTACAAAATAATCGTTCTTCCATTTTTGTTTGATTTTTTCTTCAATTTTTGTGGCATATTTGTAAGTGGTCACTAATGTTTCAATATTAAAAAAACTCATCTCAATCTGAATATATCTGTTACGTCCACTTTGATACTTCAACATTTGATTTTTCACCAAATTTTTGATGCTAAATTTTACTGATAGTATACAAAATTTATTGGTGTGATCTTGAACAAATTGATCTTTCTTTTGTTGGAGCAACTGCCATTGCATATAATTTTATTCATAAGTCTCCCCAAGAATGTATTCTTCTTTAATCTACTCCACAAGTTCTCCCCATGTGGGTTCTTTTATTAAAGTCAACCTATAATTCTTTTCCAATGGGAATTTATTTTCTGATGTACTTTCATTACCCGTGCTTGTTTCACATGGCTCTCGACTTTGAGGAGGGAAAAAATTATTTTCTCCACATCTAAGAAATGATTCATAGAGAAGTATCATTCTAGTTTTGATAGCCAATCATCAAAAATGTAAGCATCAAATTTTCCTTCAAAATTTGGGATATCAAAATTTACTTGCACCTTGAAAGGGGCGTATCCACAAAATGGTATTTCTTCCCCATTTGGTTGCTAGTTACCTTGGTTCTATTAGAATAGATATGCAAATTGATTCATCATTTCTTCTAATTTCTTATTCATACCTTCTTCCACCATCATCTTGAGAGGGTCTAATGAGTCACCTTATTCTTCTACCATATTTGGTCATGTGCATCTCAAAGGAGGATAATCTGATAAATTTTGTGTTTCCAATCCTAATATTTGATAGCCTGAAATTGTGCGATTTGACATTCAGGAGTGTTCCTGATTTGATACCTATTACCAAAATTTTCACTATAACTCATTTTGAAAGAGCTAAGATTGGTTGTTTCATTTAGAGGTGAAATATACACATATTTTATGCTCATAGTTCATTTGAGTGAATTCAATCTACTATGTAGTAAATTATAACATAAAATTCAATAAATATTGCATAGTAATGCTATTTTTATTCATCATGAAGTGGAAAAGATACATCATAGCATAAACCATTTCTATTTGGTGTTTAAAAACTAGAAAAGTGGTTAAGTGTCCCACACAAGCCATGTGAATAACTGAATTGATTTAATTCAAATTGAATTGATTATATCTAATAATGGAGTGTAACCTATACATTTGACGAATTAAATAGAGAGAAGAAGGTGTGAAGAGAAATATATCCATGATTGCCTATTAGGCTCATTGTAGGGATGACCCTCTTCTCGAGTACCTTCAGCTCCCCTCACACTTCAAAGTGAATTAAACCTGCAAAAAATTGGAAAACGGTCTTGTTAGAGCTCTGGATATAAGCCTAATCACAGTTCCCATCCACAATAATATAGCCTACAACCATTACTAGATACAACCAATACAATCAGATGAATTTAGACATTGGCTATTCAAAACTAGATCATCCAGGAGAAATGAGGTCATAATCACCAGAAACACTATTTTTTCTAACATGTTTGTTCATTGTGTAGGAACAGGTTCATTATGTTCATGATAAAATTTCATCAGATATGCGGAGCAAAATGGGCTCCCATAAGGGTTGAGCCCAACATATCTAGAGGGAACTCTCTTATTTACACATGAGAGTTCTAAATATTCATAACAGTCATCAAGAGGGACTGTTGTAACAAAGTGAGATTCATAAAGCAACCTTTAATTCAGCATGATGAAAATAGATTGAGAAAATCATCCTTTTGCTCATCATTTTAAAGGAACAATCAAAACATGTTTGAAGGAGTATATTCAACTGCATGCATTAGCTTAGTTTCAACTCTATTTTATCTACATTGCATTCACATAAAGTATGGAGCCCCTTTACACTGAAGGGAAAAAAATTACTCAAGCATTAAACTGTTTCTCATAACTTAAAAGCATATACATAGTCTACAAAAGACTGAAAGGGAACAATGCAACTTTAACATCATCATCAAGGAAACAATCCATATGACTGTAAGAAAAGACATTTCTATAGGTGTGCATTCAATGAAAGCTATAGGTGGACATCACAAATGATTAATTTAAATATTCCATCTATACAAGAGGTACATAATGTAGTCAAGAGGAGAAAATTTGAAAGGCAACATTGTAGTGGATAAGAATGGAGACAAAGTCAAAATAATCACCTACAGAAAACCATGCAAACTGAATTGAATGATCACTTACAGTTGTCATTCAAAGTATTAAAAGTGCTTATTTGCATAAAAATACAATCACATTTTCAAAGTAGAATGAATCAAATGACAAAATGAATAGAAATGGGAAAATACAATTATCACATTCATAGAAAGAAGGCGTGTTGTTTCAAGGAATGCATGTTGACATGATATGCTATAGATAAATTTTCCAAACATCATAATGAAGGCGGTCTTCCAACATTCCAATTGTATTCAAAGTAATTATTCATCAAGAGCCTAAAAAAAGAGAGATAATCACTCAAAAGATTAATCAAAATGAGCATTCATGCCTTCACTTAAATCATACCTGAAGGAAACGTGGATTTCAGTTTATGCAAAACATGTATATTATTCACAATAAATAGTGGACCAGTCATGTGTTGGTTAGGGTTTTATACCCTTCTATATTTTATGCAATTCGAAGAATCAAAATGTCATGACAAGCCTATTAGAGCCTTATCAAAGTTTTAGTTTTTGAAAATCATTGGTCAAGGTAAGACAACTAGGGTTTCCCCTCTTGTTCTATTAGCAAAGTCAAATCTATTCAAGACAGAGCCTCAATGTTTCACATAGGAGAAATACAATGCACTAGTGATTAGGGTTTTAACCCCTTTATATTTCATTTCTAGCCTCTTTACATTTTTGTAAAAGAAGAAACAGTCTATACAAGGGGCCCGAGCCTGTTTTATTTATACAGAAATTCCATTAGGGTTTCATACATAGAGAGGAGTCAAGCCTATTTTTATATGATATATAAAGTTTTCACAAGTTTCATAGTCGAGTCTTGCTTCACCATGCTTATGCACATAACAAAGAAAGAAATTACAGAAGTGGACCATGGTGATGAGGGTTTCCAAAAAATATTTATATTATTTAAAAGAAGTAGTGTTTAATGGTGGCCATAGTTTCAACAGGGTCAAGTCTTCACTTTTTCACACACAGATGAAAGGAGAAAACAAAAATGAGCTCATATAGAGACAAGAGAAATAAAAAAATGACAAGAGCAACAAGTCGAGCCTCAATTTTTTTCAATTTTCTCTAAAAGAAAATCAAATGAATCAAATGGCCAAAAGTAATTAAACAGAGAGAAATCAAATTATGCATGTGGCCAAGAAAATGCACAGGAAAGATAGTGAGGAAGCCATCGAATGGAGGCACCAAAGCTCAAGACAACAAAAAACCAAAATCCTACCTTTATGTTCGCTTCCAGGTTGAAGAATATAAACAACAACCATGAAGAAATCCACAAGTTGGAGTTTCATCAGGGGTTTCCCATGGCCACAATTCACTCGAAGGTTCCTCACTAAGCAATGCCAAAGTCAAAAATGAAAAATGATTAGGGTTGCTAATATATTATTACCTTTCAATATGCACGGGCTCGTGGGGATTTTTTATTTATTTATTTTTTAAAAACAAATGATTATGTTTAATTCCCCATGGTCTCTGTGACCTACACAATGATGCTAGGTATTATGTGGTCGGTTTGACACATATACCCTAAATTTCTAATTCCAATGTTTTCACATTATATAAAGATGCATTATGCCCGGTTCTTAGTATTATCATTTATGCTAAGTGTTATGATATATGCCAAACAATATGCTCAGGCTTGAAGACCTTATAATATGTAATATAACATTATAATATATGCTAGTTGGTGAAGCCAAGTATGGTGGCCGATTAATGCATGATATTGCATTATCATATATGTTATGTAAAGGTGGTGAGGAATTCGCAAAATATGCTAAGTATGAATATGCATGGAGGGGAGACATAAGGAGAATGTGATTTTCTTGCAAAATCATATATATTATTTTCCCTTTTTAATTTATATTGTAAAGTTTTGTTCAAATATCATTAAATGTAATATTATCAATTGTTTTTTAATGATTTTTGAAACAACTATTGTAAAAAGGGGAAAATAATAAAAAATCGCTCATGCACAAAGTGGACTTGGAGGTGAAATAAGTGATTTTGAGGTGGAATTGAGACTCTCCTATGCATGAGATTTATTTTTGAGTTATATCTTCAGTTAGAGGAGTGTTTTTTGGAGAATTTTTGGGTCAACTTGCATGCATGACCATTTTGAGATGGTGGGAGTGCAATTTTCTTCAGTTACGAGCCTTTTTTCTGAGGATTTTTGTCTTTTCTCGTGGATATGAGTTTTCACTTTCAGTGCCACCTCCTTACATTTTTGTTGAATTTTGGTCAACTTAGGAGCGATTTGGAGTCACACTTTAGTCATGCATGGTATGAGATAGAGTTTTTTTTGGTTGAGCTCAGTTTACAATAGTGGTGGACCCCATTTTCAAGCATTCTCTCTTTTTCTCGTGGGAGCTATTTTTGAGATGTTTTTAATTTTTTAGTGAACTATTTTTTCCACCTCTCAGCGCATTGGAGTTCTCATACCTTTGTATATATTGGAAAAATTTATTCTTTTTCCTTAGTTCTTGGTTTTATTTGTCTTTGCACTTCGCAAAGAGAGATCTTGTAACTCATTTTTATACAATTAATGTTATACAACAAAGTTTTATAGGTTACTTGAGGTTTTTTTAGCAGACTTTCATTCATTATCTCTTATTGAAGTCAATTTTCTACCTTCTCACATTCAGGTTTTTTTCTTCTAATAATGATTTGATGTGAATTAATTGTGTTTTGATTCAAAAACCTTTAAGTTTAGATCTCATTAATGGATGTTTGCACACAAAATTTGGTTTAATCATAGGTCATAAATTGTGCCATAGTTATTTCTTTACCTTTAAGTTGTGGAAGTATTATTTCCTTCATAAAGTATTGATTTACATGCCTTTATGTGACACACTTATGTGGTTCAACTATTCAATTTGAGTTGTGAGGACAGATTGTAAGAGATGTCATTGTGAATCCAGCTGCATGTTCTTTCATCATTTAGGTGCATCTCCAATAGTTTTAATTTTATTTTATGCATTCATTTCAACATCTTCTTCCCTTTTCCATCTAGTTACGTTAAATCATTAGAAAAATAAAAAAGGAAGCCGACCTATAATTTGGAGGTTTACTTTCGTACAGGGTACCCACAACTTGAAAGTATTCCAATGTTTCACAGGATTATAGAGTTTTCCATCCTTGCATGCGGGTGCAAATCCTGTTGATAACAGTTTTTGGCATGCCTGGTGGGACTTTGAAGACCACTTCAGAGAAAATTTTCAATAGTTTCAAGCTGTTGTTCTAGTATACACAACAATTTTCAACCTTTCAGAGGTAATAATTTATATATGGTGACTCTGCTCAGTTTTCAAGTAGATCAAGTATGAGTAGCATATGATAAACGTTCAGACGAGAAGAATTTATTTTCTGTTTGAATACTTACAACTTTCTTCACCAAAGAGAAGAGGAAGGACAACCAAAATAACACCTGGTCGAACTTTAAGAAACCAATCAATATCTCTTGGTTTTAGAACAGAATCACTAGTTTCATCACCTAGAAGAAGAGGCAAACCATCAACAAGGAAACCAGGTTCCCATTCAACTTCACCTAGCTTTAGAATATAAATTTCACCTTCAAGAGGTTCACCGAGAGCAACTACACTTTCAATTCCAATGATTTCGGTTCATATTGTGCCAATTTTTCAAGCAATAAATCTCAGAGTTCTAGTAGCTCTGATGGCTAGAGCTCATGCTTTTGTACCATTCAATGGGAGAAACCCACTAAATTTGGCCCAACACGATGACATACTAATGTCTGCCTTGAAAAGTTTTCCGATCTTTATTGGTGAAGATCAGACCACGCCAATAGAGCATATAAAAGATGTAGCTTCTCTTTGCGTTGTACATCATATCATGCAAGAGAATGTAGCCATGATACTTTTGGCAATGTCTTTCAAAGGGAAGGCTCTTCAATGGTTTATGATTTTCATTGTGAATTATGTCGCATCATGAGATGAATTGGGAGACAAAATGAGCAAAAACATTTCAGATAAATATGACCATCTATCTCTAGTTGAGTAAATCACGACTATTAAGAGAGCACCACAAGAAAAAATAACAAATTTCAATTTCTGGTTTCAGAGAACCTGGGACAAAATCCCAGTAATGGTAAGACCTTCACCGGATCATGATTTTTTGTATTTTCTTAGAGAAATAAATAGTGATGTTGCTATTATGATCCAATCTATGGGTGGAGTAACCCTGCCAACATCCAATGATATAACTATCAGAGCTGAAAATAATCTCATTCAAGCTAGTAAGATTGCACCCAAACCTCCCATTCCTATTTTCCCAGTCATTCAACCATCAATTCCTATCCATATACCTCCACTAGGTCCATTACCTATTGTTCCAACCTTAGGTTTTCAAACAGTTGCTCAAAATAACGTTGTTCCAGTAAGTGCAGAGTTGTAGGAGCTTAGAGGTACCCAACAACAAATGGCTAAATTGATGCAAACTTTCAACAATGACTTAGTGAGCCTCAAAAATTAGCAAGGCCAAAACTATAGACCTTATCAAGCACCCTTTGAGCCAAATAGACCACCTTATCAGGCTGACTATCAAGGACAAAGGAGGAATTTCAATGTTAGGCCCAATCAATCTTATACTCAAAATGATGTTAGCTCTTCTAAAGAGCTTGTACCTATATAGAACAACTTAGAACAATACTATGTATGGTGTTATCCTTGTATTCAGCCTCATAAACAAGCTACTTGTATGAACAGGGTGATCAACCAAGCTCTTATGGTGCAGAGCAGTTGTGTCGCTTCTGAGAAGAAAATTAAGGAGAGCAATGATCAACAAGATGATCAAACACAACATAACGATCTTGACGTTGCCATGATGAATTGGAAGGGTAATGAATTTTATGGAGTTAATCATGCACAAGGGAAAAACCAATCAGATACCTCGATTGCAACCAATACGAGGTCAAAAAAGAGAGTTGTTGACCTAATACAACAAGTTGTTCCTAACATACAACAAGCAGAAAATGATAAACAACAAGCTGTTCAACAAAAAGATCAACCTCCAATAGCTCAAAATATTCAAATCTTGCCAAGACAGTAGGCTATGCTAGCAAAGGAACAAAAAAGGACTCAATCTCAACCTTAGACAACACAAGCAGAGCCCGTTGTTCTAAAAGTGCAGAAAAAGGTTAGTACCCCAACATTTAGTATTATTGATCACATGAAAAAGGCCACTATTAGCATGACTATGTTAGATGCTTTACATATTCTTAGACATAAAGAAATTTTGCAGGAGGCTTTAGCCAAGATAAAAATTTCTAATGATTCCATGAAGGAGTAGCCTAGAGTTCTTGCAAACAATTCTAAGAGTAATAAAGAACAACCAGCTCAAGAGGTAAAGCCACCACCCTTTTATGTCACTCTGATCATTGGTGATAGTCTAGTGCACAATTGTATGATAGATTCTAGCACAAGTAGTTCTGTAATGCCTAAGAGTTTAGCAGACAAGTTAGGTTTGGCATATGATCCTCTTTCAAAAGGGGTCATTCAATTAGAAGGTACAACCATACAGTCTGTTGGGATGATTAAGAATCCACCTCTTACCCTCCATGCTTGCCCAAATTTTTCAGTTTCACAAGATATATATGTAATAGGCTTACCACCTTTCTTTGTCATATGCCTCTTGAGAGATTTCACTGCTAAGTTAGGGTGATATCTATCTTTTGACTGGTCCCATATGTTCTTTAGAACTAGATATGGTACAAAAGTGACCATTAAATCAGAAGTTCAGGCTAAAGATCATATAGAGCCATATGTACCTAGTGCTATAAACGCCAACCTAGTTGTCCATGGTTAGGAGGATCAATCCATGACCCTAGAATTTGACACACCAATTGGGTGCATACTTGTCATGAATCTTGATGAATGGGCAGCCGAAGATCATGAGACTGATCATTTCACTCACATGGACAAGGTAGGTTTGGATGTTTATATGATTCAAGAGCCTGATGTGATAATACCACACCTAGTTAAAAATGAAGTATAACCTGATCAACAAGATAACGAAATTTAGAAACTATTTTTTGATGGTTCAAGGAGTAAGATAGGTGCTAGTAGAGGAGCAATGCTTGTTTCACCTAAAGGAGAGAGATACTATTCAACACTTCATTTTGCTTTCAACTATACGAACAATGTTGCTGAGTACAAGGTACTGATTCATGTATTGGAGTGGACCAAGAAAAGGGGTATTAAATTTTTGCAAGCTTATGGTGACTCAAAACTAATAGAAAATCAAAGTGTAACTAAAAATGATTTTCTTAAGTTGTACAAGCATAGAGTTTGGGACTTAATTGAAAAATTTGATGCTTTTAATCTGTTGTCTATTCTTGGAAATTAGAATAGAGAAGCAAAAAGATTAGCTGCCATAGGTTCACAATATGATATACCTACTGATATACATAACATTGAGGTACAATAATATGTTAAGGTGATAGTGAGACCATCTATACCTGATAATACTATTAGTTGGCAAATTTTTAACAGCGATAAGAAAATCATCAGTTTTTTGATCGAAGAAGAAGATTTTTTTGCTAATAATCAGCAAAAACTTGAACAACAATATGGTGACTAGATTCTCTAGATAAAGTCTAATAAGCTGCCTATGGGGCTAGTTACCCTTGAATCAATCTTCAACACTGATGATCAGGTTAGAAGAGATGAATCCAACATTACAGTGAAGGAGGAGCATTATGAACTAATTGAAATATTCAGAGATAAGCTCCTCAAGCTTGGAAAAATCTGCACCAAAGAAGAACAATGAGCCTTCATCTTGTTGTGCCAAGAATTCAGTGATGTATTCACTCGGGAGTATGGAGATCTAAAGGGTTTTAACCTTGAGTTAGCTCAACACACCATTGAGCTGGAACCCAATGCAAAACCAGTAAGACAAAAGTAGAGGCCACTGAATCCTAAGCTGGAACATTTGATGAAGATAGAGTTGAATAAGTTGGTTAAAGGTGGCATTATCTTTCCAATAAAGCACGCCTCTTGGGTTTCCAACTTGGTGCCTTTCATAAAGAAGAACATAGAGATAAGGTTGTGTGTTGATTTTCGTGATCTAAACAGAGCTTAGCTCCAGGATCACTATCCATTACCTTCAATGGAATAGATAATGCAGGTTATTTTAGGTTCAAAGAGGTTCTCGTTGCTGGATGGTTATTTAGGGTATAATAAGATCTTGGTTAAAGAAGAAGACCAATATAAGACAACCTTTACCACCAAGTGGGGTACTATGGCCTACAAAACAATTCCCTTCAGATTGTGTAATGCAGGGGAAACATTTTAAAGAGCAATGGATATGGCCTTTCAAGGCCTTATCAATAGGTTTGTGCTTGTGTACTTGGATGATATCATTGTGTTTTCAAAGAAGGATGATGGACACTTTATTCATTTGAGGCGGATCTTTGAAAGATGCAGGGAGTTTGGGGTGTCATTAAATCCCAACAAGAGTATTTTTGGATTTCATGAACGAAAGCTTCTAGATCATATCATGCCAAGGCATGACATATCACCATTGAACTAGAAAGAATTGCAGTCATATTAGCTTTACCACTGCCTGCACATAAAAAAGGTTTGCAATTTTTTCTAGGCAGGATTAACTTCGTTAGAAGATTTATTCCTAACATTGTAGATTTGCTGCAACCTCTCATGACCATGTTGTTGAAGAACATTCCTTTTAGTTGGAAAAAGGAAGGTAAGAGTAGTTTTAAGAAAATTAAAGAGGCACTTGCAGCAGCCCCTACTCTTATTAACCCGAATTTTGACAAGGATTTCATATTGTATGCATTTGGGGGAATTGACACCATATCAACGATGCTCTGTCAGAAAAATAATGAGGGTTTAGAGCAACCCGTATCTTTCTTTAGTCAAGTTCTGCATGATTATGAAGCTAGATATTTATTTGTAGAGAAAGATGTATTAGCTGTAATAAGGATCCTTAAGAAATTTAGGCATATGCTAACAAATAATAAAATACAGGTGATGGTTGCTCACTCAATAGTTAAAGACTTTTTTCTCAGCAAAGACATTAATGATAAGAGAGTAGGCTGGATCATGAAAGTGATGGAGTGCGTCATCAAGATTAAGGTCACCAAGCTTGTTAGAGGCAAAGGAATTTGTGAATAGCTTGTTGAAAATTCAGAGAACAACATACCAGTTGAAACAACTTTCAAAAACGAAGAACAAGTTGTTGCTCCAGTTATATCAACAAACTGGATACAACAAATGATCCATTATTTGCATATAGGTGATTTTCCTGAAGGCTTGGACAAGTCAAAGCAGAGATATTACCGCCTTCAGGCTATTCCTTTTGTTGTCATTGACGATATTTTGTATAATAAATATTATAACGGTGTTTTTCTCAGATGTGTAGAACTAAAACAAATTCAAAAAGTTTTGTAAGAGTTTTATGATGGGTCAACTAGAGGCCACTTCACATCGAGAACCACAACCTTGAAGATAATGAGAGTTGGTTATTACTAGCTTGATTTATTTAAGGATGTTATACTTGGGTCAGAAAATGTAATAAATGTACAATGTTTGCAAGAAAATAAAATCTTGCAGCTCTGCCTCTTCATCCAATTCAAGTGGAGCAGCCTTTTGGCAAATGAGGACTCAATTTCATTGGTCCCATCAATCCACCTTCAATTTCTGGGCATAAGTGGATATTAATAGCCACAAACTACTTTACAAAGTGGACTAAAGTAGTTGCATTAAAGGATGCAAACAAAACATCTGTCTTGAATTTTTATCAAGATTTGGTCTCCAGGTTTGGTACACCAAATTCAATCATTTCAGATAATGCTTTAGCATTCATAGGTTTGAAATTTTCAGGTTGATCAGTAAAGCATAAAATTTATCTAAATACTTCTTCAAACTATTACCCTCAGGGTAATGGTCAAGTGGAATCCACTAACAAGAATATGATTAAAATAATCAAGAATACAATCTAGGATAATCAGAGAACCTTGCACGAGAAGCTGAAACTTTCCCTTTGGGTTGATAGGGTGACACCTAAGAGAGCAACATGTAATTCACCTTACGTGTTGACATACAGTAAAGAAGCTAAGATTCCTATCTTAGTTGAGTTGCCTACCCTGAATATGATCAAAGAACTGGATCTACTTAATGAAGAACCTATGGAAATTAGGCTTGCATAGTTAATGTAGTTGGAAGAAACAAAGAAGGAAGCATTCAGAAATCTAGAAATTCATTAGGCTTAGATGAAGAGAACATTTGATAGAAAAGAAACACCAAGGAATTTCAAAGAGGGAGATCTAGTATTCAAATGTGATGAGCTCAAGAATAGACCTGCTAAACACACAAAGTTTGATGCCATGTGGGATGGCCCATACATTATCACTGAATGAAAATAACATAATGCATTCCAATTTTCAAGGTTGGATGGAGAGGTGTTACCAATCCCTGTCAGCGGGATTCACCTCAAGTAGTGCTATTAAAGAACACCATTTGTTGATGTACATAGTAGAGTAGTTTCAGTTTCAATTTTGCTTTCAATAAGTACCTCATGGAACACTTCATTTAAGTACTTTTTTCTTTCAATAAGTACCTCATGGCACACTTCATTTAAGTACTTTTTTCTTTCAATAAGTGCAGATGTTGCACCTATTTTCTGACTCTGTCTTAAATAGAGTCATGATTAGATTCTTTCTGTTTTATTTGCTGATGTTGTTTGTTTCCTAGTAGCCGAGTTACAAGATTTTATGAGTCAAAAGAGAACAAAAATGGACTCCATGCCCAATGGATATGCAAGGCAACTGATCTAGCATGCTTAGCAGGAAAGCACATAACAAAAAGCACCAAGATGTTACAAAAAATTGCACAACTCATTTTGGCAGAGCTAAGACGAATTGTTTCACTTAGAGGTGAAAGGTACACACATTTTATGTTGATAGTTCAATTGAGTGAATTCGGTCTATTATGCAGTAAATTATAACACAAAAATTATAAAATATTGCATAGTAATGTTGTTTTTTTTCATCTTGAAGTGGAAAAGATACATCATAGCATAAACCATTTCCCTTTGGTGTTTAAAAACTAAAAAAGTGTTTAAGTGTCCCACACAAGCCGTGGGAATAATTGAATTGATTTCATTCAAATTGAATTGATTATATCTAATAATAGAGTGTAAGCTATACATTTGAAGAATAAAACAGAGAGAAGAAGGTGTGAAGAGAAATATATCCATCATTTCCTTTTAGGCTTATTGTAGGGATGACCCTCTTCTTGAGTGCCTTCAGCTCCCCTCATGCTTCAAAGCCATTTGAACCTACAAAAAATTGGAAATCGGTCTTGTTAGAGATCTAGATATAAGCCTAATCACACTTCCCATCTACAAAAATATAGCCTACAACCATTACTAGATACAACCAATACAATCAGATCAATTCATATATCGAATATTCAAAACCAGATCATCTAGGAGAAATGAGATCATAACCACCATAAACACTATTTTTTCTAACATGTTTGTTCACTATGCAAGAACAGGTTCATTATGTTCATGATAAAATTTCATCAGATATGTGGAGAAAAATGGGCTCCCATAAGGGTTGAGCCCAACATATGAAGAGGACACTCTCTTATTTACACATGAGAGTTATAAATATTCATAACAACCATTAAGAGGGAATGCTGCAATAGAGTGAGATTCATAAAGCAACCTTTAATTACACTCGATGAAAATAAATTGAGAAAATCATCCTTTTGATCATCATTCAAAAGGAACAATCAAAACATGTCTGAAGGAGCATAGTCAATTGCATGCATTAGCTTAGTTTCAGCTCTATTTTATTTACATTGCATTCACATAAAGTATGGAGCCCCTTTACACTGAAGGGAAAACAAAGTGTTGAAGCATTAAACTGTTTCTCATAACTTAAAAGCATATACACAGTCTACAAAAGACTGAAAGGGAATAGTAAAACTTTAGCATCATCATCAAGGAACAACCCATATGACTGTAATCAAATATATTGCTATAGGTGTGCATTCAATGAAAGCTACAGGTAGACATCACAAATTATTAAATTAAATATTCCATCTATACAAGAGGTACATCATGTACTCAAGAGAGGAATATTTGAAAGGCAACATTGTAGTGGATAATAATGGAGACAAAGTCAAAATGATCACCTACAAAACAACATGCAAATTAAATTGAATGATCACTTACAATTGTCATTCAAAGTATTAAAAGTGCTCATTTGCATACAAATAAAATCACATTTTCAAAGTAGCATGAATCAAATGAGAAAATGAATAGAACTAGGCAAATGCAATTATCACTTTCATAGAAAGAAGGAGTGTTGTTTCAAGGAATGCATGTTGACATGATATGCTATAGATAAAATTTCCGAACATCATAATGAAGGCAACCTTCCAACATTCCATTGTATTCAAAGTAATTATTCATCAGGAACCTAAAATAGAAGAGATAACCACTCAAAAGATTCATCAAAATGAGCATTCATGCATTCACTTAAATCATTACCTGGAGGAAAAGTGGATTTCAATTTATGCAAAACATGTATATTATTCAAAGTAAATAGTTGAGCAGTCATGTGCTAGTTAGGGTTTTATACCCTTCTATATTTCATGCAATCTGAAGAATCAAAGTGTCATGGAAAGCCTATCAGAGCCTTATCAAAGTTCCAGTTTCTTAAAATCATCGATCAACTTGTAAGATAGCTAGGGTTTCCCCTCTTGTTCTATATGCAAAGTCAAATATATTCAAGACAAAGCCTCAATGTTTCATAGAGGAGAAATACAATGCATCAGTGGTTAGGGTTTTAACCCCTTTATATTTCATTTCTAGCCTCTTTACATTTTTGTAAAAGAAGAAATAGTTTATACAAGGGGCCCGAGCCTATTTTATTTATACACAAATTTCATTAGGGTTTCATACACAAAGAGGGGCCAAGCCTCTTTTTATATGATATACAAATTTTTCACAAGTTTCATAGCCGAGTCTTGCTTCACCATGCTTATGCACAAAATAGAGAAAGAAATTACAGAAGTGCACCATGGTGACAAGGGTTTCCAAAAAACCTTTATATTATTGAAAAGAATAAATGTTTAATGGCGACCATAGTTTCAATATGGCCGAGTCTTCAATTTTTCACACATAGATGAAAGGAGAAAATAAAAACGAGCTCATATAGAGATAGGAGAAATTAAAAAATGGTAGGAGCAACATGCCATGCCTCAATTTTTTTCCATTTTCTCCAGAAGAAAATCAAAGGAATCAAATGGCCAAAAGTATTTAAATAGAGACAAAGCAAATTATACAGGCAACCAAGAAAATGCACATGAAAAAAAGTGAGGAAGCCATCAAATGGAGGCACCAAAGCTCGAGACAACAAAAAACTAAAAGCCTACCTTTATGTCCGCTTCTAGGCTGAAGAATATCAACAACAACCAGGAAATCCATAGGTTGGAGTTTCAACAAGGGTTTCCCATGGCCCCTGTTCACTTGAAGCTTCCTCAATAAGAAATGCCAAAGTCAAAAATGACAAATGATTAGGGTTGCTAATATGTTATTACCTTTCAATATGCACAGGCTCATGGGGAGTTTTTGTCTGTTTAAAAAAAAAACAAATGATTATGTTTAATTCCCCATGGTCTCTGTGACCTACACAATGATGCTAGGTATTATGTGTTCGGTTTGACACATATACCCTAAATTTCTAATGCCGATGTTTTCACATTATTTAAACATGCATTATGCCCAGTTCTTAGCATTACCATTTATGCTAAGTGTTATGATATATGCCAAACAATATGCCCAGGCTTGAAGACCTTATAATATGTAATATAGCATTATATTATATGCTAATTGTTGAGGCCAAGTGTGGTGGCCGATTAATGCATGATATTGAATTATCATATATGTTATGTAAAGGTGGCGAGGAATTAGAAAAATATGCTAAACTGTATGAATATGCATGGAGGGGAGATATAAGGAGAATATGATTTTCTTGCAAAATTATATATATTATTTTCCCTTTTTAATTTATATTGTAAAGTTGTGTTAAAATATCATTAAATGTAATATTATCAATTTTTTTTAATGATTTTTGAAACAACTATTGTAGAGAGGGGAAAATACTAAAAAATCGCTCATGCACAAAGTGGACTTGGAGGTGAAATAAGTGATTTTGAGGTGGAACTGAGACTCTCCTATGCATGAGATTTATTTTTGAGTTATATCTTAAGTTTGAGGAGTGTTTTTTGGAGAATGTTTGGGTCAACTTGCATGCATAACCATTTTGAGATGGTGGAAGTGCAATTTTCTTTAGTTATGAGCCTTTTTTCTAAGGATTTTTGTCTTTACTCATGGATATGATTTTTCACTTTCAGTGCCACCTCCTTGCATTTTTGTTTACTTTTGGTCAACTCAGGAGCCATTTGGAGTCATACTTCAGTCACACATGGTATGAGACGAAGTTCTTTACTATTTGAGCTTAGTTTACAATAGTGGTGGACCCCATTTTCATGCATTCTCTTTTGCTCGTGGGAGCTATTTTTGAGGTGTTCTTCACTTTTCAGTGAACTATTTCTTCCACCTCTCAGTGCATTGGAGTTCTCATAACTTTGTATATATTGGAAAAAGTTATTCTTTTTCCTTAGTTCTTGGTTTTATTTACCTTTTCATTTCACAAAGAGAGATCTTGTAACTCATTTTCAAACAATTAATGTTATAGAATAGAGTTTTATAGGTTACTTAAGGTTGTTTTAGGAGAGTTTCCTTCATTATTTCTTATTGAATTCAATTGTCTACCTTCTTAGATTCAGGTTTTTTCTTTTGATAATGATTTGATGTGAATTTATTGTGTTTTGAGTTAGAAAACTTTAAGTTTAGATCTCATTAATGGATGTTTGTAAATTTGTACACAAAAATTGGTTTAATCACAGGTCATAAATCATGCCATAGTTATATCTTTACCTTTAAGTTGTGGACATATTATTTCCTTAATAGAGTATTGATTTACAGGCCTTTTTGTGAAACACTTATGTGGTTCAGCTGTCCAGTCTGAGTTGTGAAGACAAATTGTAAGAGATATCATTGTTAATCCAGCTACATGTTCTTTCTTCATTTAGTTGCATCTCAAATAGTTTTAATTTTAGTTTATGCATTCATTTCAGCATCTTCTTCCCTTTTCCATCCAGTTACATTAAATAATTAGAAAAATTGAAAAGGAAGTCAACCTATAATTTAGAGGTTTACTTTCGTATAGGGTACCCACAACCTGAAAGTATTCCAATGTTTCATGGGATTGCAGAGCTTTCCAGCCTTGCATGTGGATACAAATCCCATTGATAACAATACCACTTATCCAAATTATGAATCTAAAGACAATACTTAGCATGCAACCTGCAATATTGTGAAAATGTTATAAAGAAAAAACAAACTTGAAAAGAGATGTATGTAGGTCCAAAACTCCATTATTTACATTCAAAACTTAAATTTGTACACTGCAAGAAGAATTCCAACAGTCAACACATTGTTTGGAATTTGAAAATAAAAAGATGGAATAATAAAACATAAAAATTTCAAAAAACATGTATTTTTTCAATCCCAACTTGGCGAGGTCATAACTCCTAGCCTGCTAATCTTAATTTGAACTTGTCTACCTCATTGGAAAGGTCTCAAAGAGATCTAATTTTAGTCCCTTAAATAAAATGCTTATGCTATTCCATTTAAGTGACAAATGTTAGTCTCGACCCCAAATTCTGCTCCGAAGACCTCCAAAAATACGATTTACTAAAATGTAGAAAAAAAAATGAACTTTCAATATTTTCCATCTCTGCTTGAGCTAACACCTCTATATCACCCCTAGTTTTTTCTAGATCACATAGGGTAGGAAAGGATGTTGTGGTTGAATGCACACATCTTTGACCAAGTATGAAAAAACATAGTTCTAAAATAAACTCATGCAAACCTATATCATCCATCTTGCTCATAGATAACACATTCTTCACCAAACATAGGATGTACAAAGCACTAGAAATATATTTCTTTATTTCATTCATAAAGACATGCATAACTCTACCATGAACAATGATCTTAAGAGAAGAATAATATCCTAAGTATACTCTTCCACAATCATAGATCTCATAATTATTGAGCAAGTCTCTATGAGGAGTGATGTGGGAAACTTCACCAGAGTTAATCAACTATGCATTCTTAGATGTATAATAAGGGTTATAATGAACACATCTCTAATATCATCATGAGATGTAGAATCATTTTCTATATGTGTGTATATATATATATATATATGGTTAAAAAGAGAAATGCATTATTCTTAATGTGGTTTATCTTTCCATAATTCCAACATTTCAAATTATATTTTGATACTTTTAAATCTACCCTTAGATTAATATTCTATTTCCTTCACCTTTCCTTTTCCCCTGTTCTTGGAATGGGTTTTGATAGTTAAAGTATATTTTACACTTTCTAAGATTTAATGTGTTTTCTCCAAGAGTAATGTATTTACCACTTCATCAAGCTTCAAATTTAAGATTATGTTGTTGATCATTAAAATTAGGTTGAAACATGCATCAAGCAAGGAACACAATAGGGTTATGTGTTAATCATCTTCATTCATTTTCAAATCCACATATTCTAACTAGCTTGAACTACAATGTCAAACTCATTCAAGTGCTTTGTCATAGAATCTCAATTAACCATCCTCGAGGAGTATAAATTATTTTGTAGGATTTGTTTCCACTAATGACTCTTTGATATAAATTCCCTAACCTCTTCAATAAATTCATATTTCAATGGTTTGTCTTGATACACCCATGACTAAATTTCTTAGGTTAAAGGGGAATTGAGCTTGTTGCCTATTTTTTAATCTCCACCTCCATCTTCCATCTCTAAGGGTTTTAATCTAAAATACAACTACCTATAGGTCTCTATCAACAAACAAATAGTTTGAACCTTGAGCTTCTAAAAATCAAAATTAGTTTGATTGATTTGTTATAATTCCTTATACTTTTAAGGATGCTCATGCACATTTTCATGGTGACATGAATTCCTTTTTATTTGCTTTGAGGTTGGTTTTCCAATTATATGCTTGTAGTGAAAATCAACCATTTTCAATATCTATACCACTTGTGGTTGTTACTCAAATATCAAAGATAGGCATTATCCTATTTTGTACTCACTGATTCTCTACTCAGTGTGCAGGAGAGAGGAAACAATAGTTGAGCACCCTAACTTCATGCTTCTAATTATCCTATGTGGAAATTTCAAATCACTCCCAATTTTTTACAGCAACTTACTTGGCAAGTCCTCTGCTTAAAACTAATGTTTCAAGGCCACATCATCAAATATGATGCCACATCAACATTATTTTTGTCAAGGTGTCCAAAAAGGCCCAAACAAAAGTGAGACCAATACTTGTGCATTCACAACATGTTTTATTGAGAGTGGATGTGTCATCACATGATTGCTTGCTTTTTAGATCAAAGGAATACATTTTGTTTAGTTATGGGTAGTCATCATCAACACTAACAACTTTAAAGTCACAACTATTGGTCCAATATTGCTAAAAATATTAGACATTATATAAAAAAATACTATCACAAATATTAAAACATGCTCAATTACTAGATCCTCTCTCCTATATAAACTACTTCCATTGTTGCAAACTTTTCTCAAATTAATAATGTTTGTACAATTTGAAGAAAAGTTGTCACAACAAGATATAGACCATCTCTTGACCGGAGTTGTTGATTGTAAGGTGCAAAAATCTAAACTCAAAACTTTGATAAAACTTTAAATAATTTCATTTATATTCAAAATAAAGTCAACAGTTCATTCATTTAGACATCATAAAAGACTATCGATTCCCAAAACACGACTTAAAGTCAATAAGATAGATTTAATATATAACTCTAGTTTAAATGGATACATGTGCCATAAAACACTTCAATGATAATCATACATAAGAAGTTATTATATCAATTACAATTCAAGACTTAGGCATTCAGTCACCTTAAGCTCTTCAATACATATTTCAAAACTAAATAAAACATAAAGAAGATGACATCCTTTGATCTTCAATCCAATAGAATATCTTCATAAAGAAGATGAGAACAAGGATCAGGTGCTTTTTTTGCCCAACCTCGAAGCTTACGCTTTGCCAAAATTCTTAAATCATTTAAATAATACCTGACCCTGCATGAATCGCTTAGCAAAAAGCAACTAGTAAAACCACAAGCATTTTCATTTTTATAATTCATTTAAGAAACAAGCAATTTTGATACTAGAGGATATGGTAGAGAGTTCAATAATTCCATCTATTTCAATGGTCCTTAAGTTACTTGGCCAAGTAAAATTTCATGCACGACAAATAAAGCAGTTTTAGAATTTAGCAAAACTACACTCTCTAATAACCCATACGACACCCGTCCCGGAAGGTAACTTTCCAAAAACATGACATGCACTTTCATTTGTCAAGCATGCATGGTTCCAAACAATTAAATACAATCTTTCAAATACAATCAAACAAAAATCTTGTTTCAAGCACAAATAGTTTAAATATTGTTCTTTTCATCATTTTAATCCATAAATGACATTAAATTAATATGTAAATCGAGTGAATTAAATAATTAAAAATAAAGAAGGTGTATCTCCAGTATGTAAATTAAATACATATAAAAACAAGCATAAAAGAGCACACATTCTTTCATTCTATTACTCCTCTATTGAATCTCGTTCAACTTCATTTTGTTTCAAAGTAAATCATATTTAAATTAAATTGATTTATTTGTTGTTTTCCATACTTGCAAAAAATAATTAAATACTTTTTCAAGAACAGATTAAAATAAATCGTTTTCCTTTCAATTTTGAATGTTTTGAGTTTCATTGGTAAAATTGACTAATTTTTAACTCCTATTTCAAAATCATGTTAAAGATTTAAGAGACATTCTATCAAAATATTTTTTGTTTTGAATTCTTTTCCAGTCTAATTTTAAAATAATGTTTTCTCTGTTTTGAATCTCTTCCTTAAATCTAATCAGCTGTTTTTCATTAGTTTTTTAATCAAATTATTCTTATAATTTTCTGTTTCCAAATTCAGTAGTTTTATGAAAAAATCATAGTTTGATCTTACAGAATTCAAATAGAATTTGAAGTAACAAAAGTACTTTTAAATAGTTTAAAAAAAATCAAAACAATAAAATAACTATTTCATTCAAATTTACAGTATTCATGTTTTGCTTGATAATTTCAAGATCTTACTTGGTAATTCTGGAAATGATTGTTGTATGTTTTCTCTACAATTTTTTGTAGCTCTACCTGGGTGAAGCCACAATAGTGGTTTACAATTCAAATGAGAAAGGAAAACTCACAAAAAATGACCCCAAGGCAACAAAAAGTGATTTTAGGGGTTCGTACGAACCTTCTTGTTCGATCGAACCAAAAAGGGGTTCGCTCGAACCAAGGTTTGAATGAACCCCTTTGAATTTTGGCCGCCAAAAAAAAACATTACAATGCATGGGAGAGGGGTTCGAGCGAACCTCTTTAAAGGGGTTTGCTTGAACCCCTATGTGTTCGAATGAACCCCCTTATCCCTAATCCCCCATCTGAGACACAAAAAAACCCTAATTTTTGGCACTTCAAAGCTCGAGTTGAGGATGAAAATGGAGGAATATTTACAAACCCAACTAGAATTAGGTAGTCCTCAGAACGAGCTATCCAACAAACATAATTTTAATATGTTTTGGTTTTATTATGTATGTGTTTTTTTAGTTTTATTAAACATAGGTTTTTCATCGAAAATCAAGCTCTTTGTTTTGCACATGTGGAAAAATAACAGATTATCAATATATTTTTTTAAAAAAATACGTTGAGGTTGGGTATTGATGTCCTTGATCCATTAAAAAAAAAAAAAAATTCGATTCATGCACAAAAATATATGTTGTATACAGTTCGCCTATGTCTAAATTGCAATTGGTTTGACTTTGAAACTTGATTAAGGAGAAAATATTCAATAAAAAACTATGAGACCAAATTAAAGTGCTAGATATTGTAGTTACAAATATAAATTCAAAAAAGTTAGAATTTTATCCTTCATACAAAAAAAATCATGTTGTATATGGTGATCGTCACTTTTTTAAAATGTTGTTTTATGAAAAAAATCAGTTTTCGTGGGAGATGGAAAAAAAGTGCAATCTGATTCCAAAATTTTTGAAAAAAAATATTTTTAGAATCTACAAACAAAATGTGATGAGACTCTAGTTTGCATCATCTTCAAATTCCTCATGGTTTAGCCGCTATAGGTTCCCGAATATGAAGATTTAGTTAAAAATAATAATTACAGTGTCCAATTTGGCCAAAAATTGTAAACCACTATTGTGGGATCACCCACCTTTGTTCTTCTATTTTTTTCCTCTCCTTGGCGCCTCTCTTTCTTTTGTTGCTTGTGTGAATTGGAGTTAATACTCCTCAAAATTTTATTACATTTCCTAACTCTCCTTCTATATTCTTCTTTTTGTTCCCACACTTCACTCTACTGATTTTGTTTCCTATCTCTTGTTGCCTATTCTCCACGCCTCCTATCCTATCTCTCCTAAGTTGTTCACCCTTCCCTACGAATTACCTTATGTTTCCTTCGCTCTGATGTTGGCTGCCCCTTCACCAGTCGTGTGGGTGAATGAGGACCTTTGGTGGCTGCGTGGGGAAGTGGAGAGTTGTGGGAAAGCCTGTTCCTTGGCCACACCCAAAGACTCTCTCTCTCCTTTCTACATAGTTCTCTTTACCCCTTTTCCTCCTGCGCACATGGGAACTTCATTATGTAATTCTCACCTTCCTTCTACGCGCTTGGGGAAAAATTTTCCTTCTCTGTGCTCTCATGTGTAAGGGAAATTAAGTCCCAAGCAAAATGAATGTTTACTTTTTAAAACTCTTCTCCTGTCTCTACTGGTTGCGCCTTGGAGAGTGGGGATAGATTCCTCTTAGCCGCGTGTGGAGGTTTTCCTTCATACAATCTCCCCTGTCAAAAAAAAACTATCCAATGCCTTCTCTTCTAGCTGCCTTGTATGATTAGATCTCCCCTTTTCACTCCGCCTCTCGTGCATCCTTTTATAATAATCTGAATCCCATCCAGATAAAGAGAAAAACATATTTACCTTTTTTTGCCTGCCTTCTAAAAACGGATTTCTCTCCCTCTATGCAAATTTGAAATTCTTTTTCTCCTTGATTTTTTTCTCTCCCATGCATTGATAGATAAAAACAAGAAAACAGATCCACAAATTGAGGTTGATCTCCAGATCAAATTAAAACTCCAAGTTTTCAAATTTTGATTGCCTCTAATTGATTGAAGATATTTTTCTTCAATTTGTTTAACTGAAGTTTTGAATGCAATTTCAATCTCCAATTTTGTACGTATGTTTGTTTTTCAATTTGTTTTCAATAACTCAACTTTAGATATTTATTTAATTTCCTCATTAAATCTTTTCTTCCATGTTTTAAAATAAGAAATAATGAAAACAAATAAATTTACAACACTATATTTATTACTTTTTAATAAATTTCGTAATAAAAAGTATATTCTGTTAATTTAAAATAACACCTGTTATTATTTTTAAATTATAATAAAATATCTACACAAGGAATCCAATTCATTTAAATAAAATCAATTTCCTCTAAAATTAACCAAATCGCCATTTAAAATGACATATTCTTTTCACGAATTTTGAGAAATCAATTAAACTTAATTTAAAATTTGCAAGCATAATAATCTCAAAAATGCATTAAAATATCAACTAAGTGAGTGAGTGTGAGATTCCATCATCCTCATTAATGTCTAATGACTAAAATGACTCTACTTGATCGTTGTTCTTGCCTTCTATCACGTTCACCTTTCCTTTCACTTGCACTCGAGTTTTCATCAACAATGACAAACCCCAAATTTAAATAAAACTGCATTTCAAATCATTGTAATTGCATTTCATTTTCAATTTAACTTCAATTTAAATAATCATTTAACATAATATAATTAATCAATATCATGATTAATAATATGCATTTAAAATAATCAATAAAATCTATACGTGACATTGATGACTACAAATTAGTTCCAGATGTGATGACAACTTACCAATGTTTGGAAATATCTCACCCATCGAATATTTTCAGGATATACAAAACTGGATAATTCCTATCTTTGATATTTGAAGAACAACCACACATTACATTGAGAAATATATTTTCCTTTATGTATAAGCATGTTACGTTGATAATTATGTAATGCAACCCATGCCGCTGTGATTAAGATATGCACAAATCTAGAAGTGAATATATTGGTCAGAAAAATCAAAAACAAAATTGAAGCATTAATACAATCTTTCTTCACACAATAGATTCCCCTGCAATCCATTCACCCCAATTTCCTACCCCTGTAACTCATTTCCCAACCGCTAAATATTTTATAAACACTTGCTGTAGATATTTTATGAACACTTGGTTTAGAGCGTCGAGTGCATTACCGTTGGACGTCGTAAATGTTGAGATTGATAACACATAACAAATGCAATACAATCACTATCACAAGCCATGGGGAAATCATCCATGACTGCTATTCCGACCATGCTTGTTTTGCATGGATTTTTATTTTCATTATTATCCACATCAGTTATCTTTAGAGTTCGACACACAATCCCTGGGTTTGTGTAATGCAATTATATATTCCTCTTAATATAAAACATGACCACTAATAGCACTTGCAGCCGGGGTAGCTGCAAGGAATAGGTCGATAGTATTATATAGTTTCTTGAACATTATTGAACCTATCTTTGCAGATGATAGAAGGCTATAAAAAAAATATTCTTGGGATATTCTATCCATATGTATAGGAAATATCCAATTGGAAGACATCGTAATAGGAAATATACAATTCGAAGATATTATCGTAATAGGAAATATACAATTGTACACAGTAAATTTCTACTTCAATATTTACATTCCAAATTTTGGTGCTTCATGATAAATATCAATTCTATATCACACATTTACTCAAGAGTATCTATTTGTACATAGTAAATTTTTGCTTCAATATTTACATTCCAAATTTTGGTGCTTCATGATAAATATCAATTCTATATCACACATCTTCTTGCATTCTTAACTGCGCCAATTCCAACATTTGTGATATTCCTTGAACTGAAATTATTATATTTACTCAAGAGTATCTATTTGTACACAGTAAAAAATTTCTTCAATATTTACATTCCAAATTTGGTGCTTCATGATGAATATCGATTCAATATTACACATCTTCTTGCATTCTCTAGAACTCTGCAATTTGATATCTGTGTTGTTCTAGATTGTATTTTTTCGGAAATATCAACTATATGCTTCAACTCCACAGGTGCCCGAATTCAGCTAAAGAATATTGAAATATCTCTTCTCAATGTGGTCCTCAAAATCACAATATTTCCATGCCCCAACCATATTATGGACGGTCTAGTATGCTTCAACTAACATAAGAATTTTGTAAGGAAAATAACATATAACACTAGAATTGTGAAACCCTTCTATGCCAGCCTATTCCTCAATAAATCCAAGTGCAAATATGATGTGTAACAAAAAGAAATGTGACTCAATCAAGAGAATTTTATGGCCCATGCAATTCTTACAAAAAAATTGTCAAGGATATTGGAGACCTACAAACACCCCTCAGTGATCTACCAATAAACAATAATTCAAAAGGGTGGATATGATAGAGGCTGCCTCCCAACAAATCAGGAAGGTAAGGTTTTAGCACTATACTTGCAGTCGAATACCTTTTTGAATAGTTTGTAGTAGACTGCAATGCATTTGAGAATGTTATAGGTGTGAGAATGTCATAAGTGAAATTATAATATAGAATCGGTGGCCAATTTGTTTTGAGAGAAGAAAATTAAATGTTGGCTCTCAATCAAGTTGTAGATAAATTTAAGCAATATGTGTTGGTACACCACCTTATCATCCAGGAAAAACATCAAATTCTAACATTCTTATAGGCCAAGGATGAGAAGGCTGCTACTATGTTGCAGGATTGAAGAAAGACATTTTTGCTTTTTGGCTTGCTTTGTGATGGTTGTAGTGGTGCTGGAAGCAAGTTCAATGGTTATGGATTTATCCACTTGTAGCCTAAGCATGCTTTATGTGCAAGTCTATATATTTGGAGCATCAATTTTCTTTGAATCTTTTAATTTGTCTAAAGATGATTTTACAATTGCATCCGTTCCACTAAAAGATTCTACATTGGATGGACCAGGTTGACTCGACACCTTCACTCCATTTGATGAGCCTTTTAGCAATGTTTCTTGAAGTGAATCTACATAATATTAGAGTCTAAAAGGATGTATACTCCAGCCTCCAAATAATTATACAAAATCCATGTAAAAAAACATGTCCAAGAGGATTTGGAAAAGAGATCACTCACCTTAGCATCTAGTGGTGGATCCCATGACTTGTTTGTCAATACAAACGAATCTGAATATTTGCATATTTCAATATACCGAGCCTTTGGCTGCCTGTATAAGTTGGCAAGAACCCTGCAAACTTCATCACTATTCAAGATACAAAAGGAACATTTGTGGTTTGTGCACAAAGAAGGAAGTGCAAACAGGCAAAGGAATAGTTGTTTAACTAAATCATATAAACCTAGTCTATTCTCTATTAACCTCATATTATAAGCTTCAATCAAAACAAGTATATTTCTGAAATGAATAAAAATAGAGATGATGATACTTAAAGTTCATCACTGCAGTTGATTTTCTCCATTTGTACCTTCTATGTTCCATAATCTGCACAATTCACTTGATTAACAAAGAAACAAGTTTCAAATTGATTCTTCTCCATGCATTAGTTTCAGTCCTTCAACGCTAAGATTGCCAAAAAAGATCAAGATTATGAGAGGAACTCATCTGCTTTATAGCAAATTGTCTTTCTATGTCAAATTAGACAAGTAATGCAAGATTGGTTGGAGAATCTATAGATTCTATTTGAAATTTGATAGAATGAACCAGCCTCTACAGATTCTGCATGAATATACTGATACATGAATATAATTGTTTAGGATTGCAAAAGGATTATTATGGGCTTAAATCTGTCCATGATTGCCTAAATGACATGCCAAATAAGCTTGTGTTGTTTTAAGGTTGTCCTCGATGACAATTCCGCTGGCATTATTAAATAACCATGCCATGTGAAGCTTGTTGTTGTTATTTAATATCGTACTAAGTGTTCTAACACTGATTTGGGCAGCTACACAGAGCAATTAAACTAAGATCATATCTGTAAAGATTACTACAAAACATATATAACAATATGCAGACCCTTAGTGGTGCCTCAAGTTTGAATGTATTTGAACTTCATATGGAATTGAAAAGCACAACCAAGAAAAATCCAACTTCGAAAGATTCTCCAAATTTGCTTCACAAATATTTTGACAATAATCGTACAAAACTGGAATTGTGCAATGTTGTAATTTCTTATGTAGTAATAAGAAGTCCCTTTTTAGGTCAAGGGCATGTTGATCCAGTTAAATATTAGAAACATCTAATAATTGCACGAGTGAATGGAGGGTTTAGATTTAGAACTACAATAATAGTCATACTGTAAACATTTGACATCTACTTTTACTTATTCAATACATCAGTGCACCTCATGATCTCTCTATTACATGTTATGACTGTCCACCTGGTCCTCCAAAAAACACTATAACATTTTCCAATTATCCCTTTTTCATCTTAAACATTAGGCTTTTCCAAATCCACCATAGTTTCCTTGTACATTAGTTGAAAATTAAAATAGTGTAAAATCATTTATCATTTTAAAGGTTGTTCAATAGACCCAAAAAAGTTGTAGTTAATATTTCAGCCCAATTTTGTCTTTCAATACATGTTTCCTGAATAATAACAATAGTTGTTTTTAACTTCTTATTGAATATACTAGCTTGCGCATTGGCCTAAGTGTAGTTGGTGACTTTTAGCTTAAATTATTAAGTTTTCCAACATTTCATTTTATTGAGGAAGTCTTCCTCTATTACTAGTGAAAATTTTAATTTAGTGGACATCCATATCTGTCCAAAATATATTCATATATCAAGTTGCCTATGCTTCTGGCAGTACTGTTAAGGAAAGAAAACCAATATAGATAAATAATCACCTTCATTCTCCTGTGCTTTGATCAAGGTGGAATGCAATATCAATCACAGGATACAAATGAAAATAAACTAAGAAGAAGTCATATTCAAGCATATGAATGTTCCAGAATAGAAATAACAATTTTCAAGCATAGAGATGTTCCAAAACAAATAATATGAAACCCTAGGAAACCCTACAAAAGAATTCTGAATATCCTTACATTTCTTTGAAGGCTTTTCTTGGCATTTTTTATTCCATTAAAATTTGGCACAAAACAGGTACAGTTTGCAAGGAAAATATTACCAAACCCTACAAAAGCATAATTTGACAACACATAACCTCAAGAACCTTACTCAAAATTCTGCACAAATAGTGGACCATCGTGGTCTCAATGATGGCGCAAAGGAAAAACGAGCACAGTTAGGAAAAATATTACAAAACCCTACAAGAGTAGAATATTTTTTAAATGCGATGAAATGAAAGCAATCTTCCTACAACTAGGATTTTTACAACCTTTGAAAAGGGAATATGGGTTTACCAGTCTCCACCATATTTATAGCAAATGTGGGCAGTGATGAAGCAACTCCAATGCAAGTTCAAAACAAATATCAGCAACCATCAAGCAACTCCGTAGCAGGAAATTTTGTGGGTTTACAGATAAATGCTAGCAGCACAAAAATTAGGGCTCAAACAATCCACCTCACATAGCAAAATTATCTCCCGGCATCGCATAATTTTTTGGCGACAACTTTTATCAATGTGTGACATCTTGTGCAGCGTGAGACAACTTTCCGGCTAAAGCCCACACAATATATAGCCTATCAGCTAAATCATCAAAAGCCATGGAAAAGTTGTCTTTGACTGCTATTCTTGCCATGCACTTATTAGTTTTATTGATAATTCAACACACAATCAATGGGCTTGTGGGGGTTGGTGCGTTAACGTAATGCAAATGAGATCATATGCATAAAACTTGACAAAGAAGAGTTTTGTATGATTATTATAGCTCGTGTGGTGCATATGAGATCATGTGCATAAAACTTGACAAATAATATTTTGATATGTTTATTATAGCGCGTTTATTAGATGAGATCATGTGCAAAGAAGACCAGTTGTTGACCTTGTATCCGGAAAATTCATTGCCAACAATTCATCAATGAATTGCTGGCAATGAATTTTCCTAGAGTCGTTGACTTCGCTGATATTGTCCAGCTTCAAGGAAGATGACGATGAAACTTTCAATTATTCTTCAACCGTCCATATAATGGTCTTAGATTATCAGAGAAACCGCGCTAGGCTGCTATTATCACTCAATTTCAACCTAGATAACAACCATATGATTTTTTTTTTTTAATATTTTTTTAAAAAAATTTTGGGAGGTTAAGATTTAAGTTGTTTATGTATATGTGATCACATTATCAATATCACATCTACATCCATATCATTGGATAGTGACTATAATTAGAACACTAAAACAAAAATCAAATCTTATAAAAAATTTGTATTTTTTCTTAAGAGATAATTCATAATTTTCTTAAAGAAAAAAATCTAGATTTTTCTAAGTTTGATGATGGTTGTTATCTTGAAGATATTATATATCTTTGTAGCTTTTAATGACAAATTGTAATTTGAATAACAATTTTTGCATGAAGATTGTAATCAATTTCTCTAAGAAATATTGATACTTTGCCCTATGAATGTTTCCTTGGTGTATTGTTAAGGTTTTACCATGTAAATATGTATCTTGTTAAATGTTTTTAATTAAAAAAATCAAGGTTTTCAAAAGGCCTTGATCCATTTTACAAAGAGAAAGATTAAGCAATAAGCAAAGTGAAGTAGTAAGGAAGAACAACAAGATGGGACAAAACAACAAGAACAACAATCCAACAAACAAAAACCAAGAAGAACTACTACAAGACTACCAACAAAGCATTACTAAGCGAGAAACACCACCCAATCAACACTAAGTGAAGGTGGTTTAAAAAATTATTCTAAAGATTTTTGTTGTTTTGAAATATAGGGATTCCTCTCCACAAATCTTTTCATATTTTTTCTACAAGGAGAAGACACAAGACCATTAACTAAACTAGTCAAACCTGGATTATCAACAATAGAGTCCATTGGTAAATCTTCCATCTAAGGCTCATGAATGGGAGTGGTGTATTCTTCCACAACAACTGACATATTTACCTTTTTCTTCCAAAAAAAAGTGTTGTTTCTTATTCCTCGAGTAGGTAATAGAGGCATGACCCACTCTACCACAAGAATGAAAAATAATCGGAGATTCTTCATAATCAATTTGTTGCTTCCACTTACCAAATTTTGAAGACAAGGTTATCTTGGTAGGGGGAATAAGGTTATTCTCCACTAACACATGAAATCTAGCAGACAACAATCTCTTCATGGATTTAGTAATATTATTAGAAGTACAAAATTTCCCAAAAGAGTTAGCAATACTCATATAAAGATATTTTCATTCCAAAACTCCAAAGGCAACCCTGGTAAACAAACCCAAATAAGAAACTTAATAGTGTCTGCCATTGGGTTGAAACTAGGAAACCACCTTTGAAGGCATAGAACATTTGAGCCAAGAAACTAGGGGCCTTCAAGAAGAACCCTTGAATAGTCATCCACACAGGTAAAAGAGAAAAGGAAGAAACCACTCAACATAGTAGTTACCTTAACCTAACCTCTATTCTTCCCAACTTGAAGGACCCATCTTCTAATAACATCATTTTTGGGGAGAATGCCACAAAATATCCCAACCAAGGATCTCTTAAGCCAATCCAAAGACTCAAAAAAAGTATCTAAGTCAGGAATATCAAACTAATCTTCTTCATCCTCCATAACAGTAGTAAAACTTCCATTTGTATACTCACAGTCAATATCAAGTAGTTTTTTGGATGTGCCACCCACCTTCATAGCTTGAAGTTCCTCTAAAGTAGGAACAACCATAAGAGAGATAGATAAAACAACCTGAAGAGAGCACAAAATCCCATCCCTACAAGTCAATCCATCAGTAGGTAGCTCTGAAATTGTAGGGGTAAAAAAGGGAGCAACATGAACAAGAACTTCAAAAGGTGGAGTAACACCCTCCTCAGCAACAATAGGGAGAAGGAAACCCTTTTTGAGACTTGTAAAAAGGGGTTTCTCCACATAACACACAACTAAAATCCTCAAAGCCTCTAGACGAGATTTAAGAAGGATGTCAAGAAGAAGACCATCCTTCTTAATAGACCCAACACCATCCCAACCAACCTCCTCAAGAAAAACCTCAACAAAAACAACATTCCTAGAAGAGAAATTATCTTCCTCAACCCAATAATTAGCCTTAAAGTCTACCACTGAAGAGATAGGGGAATCCATCAAATCCTCAATAGTTGCATTAGCAGATTCACCATCCTCATCTCCAACATATGAGGATGAGAGGCTTGGGGCATGGGATTTGGATACAACATTCTCGTTCTTGCTTTCCATAACAAAAAGGTTTAAGGGGAAGAAAAGCAAAAAAAATGGAAGAAACATAGTGAAAGGGGAAGAGGGGAAGCCGCAAGGGAGGAGAAGTCTAGGAAAATAGAAGGCAAGAAGAAGAAGGCGGGATTAGAGATGCTACGACAAACCACAACCTAGAGTCGAGACAACAAGGCACAAGGCCCAGGGTTGAGGTAGGCAAAGAGCAGGAATTCAAAATTAGAGCAAGCGAGAACTAAAGTGAGCATGCAATAACTTGTCTTGTTAAATGTTATTATGTTTAATATTTCATTTTTTCTTTGCACCAACTTGTGTAGCAATATTATTTTAAGTGTGTTGATTTATGTTTCCTCTTCCACAACACATATGAAAGCCACTAGACATATATAGATTTGAACCTAACTTGTGCAACAATAGTATTTTAAGCTTTTTTATTTATGTTTCCTCTTCCACAACACATATGAAAGCCATTAGACATATATAAATTTGTATACAAAGGATTTTTGTAGCAAAATAAAATTGTATAGGTCTTCATATTTTCACATGGGAGTTTCATCTATAGTTGGAAGTGACATTGGTTGGGAAATGTCAAGAGGATGAATAAATACCCATGAATGGTAGAATGTGATAAAAGTTGTAGTGTAGGAAATTGTATACCTTTACAATTTCACACTATGTTTGCATCCCCTTAATTAATTGGACTTAATTAAGCTTCTAATTGACCAAGTTATGTATTCTAAAGCCTTATTATTCTTGTTTTCCAAAAGGGAAACCTATATTAAACAATTTCCAACATTAATTAAGTTACCTTGGATATTGAGTATCCTAGACTTAGGTCACATGACCCATTCACCGTCCCCTTTAAGTCTTAGGACCCAAGTTTTAATATGTTTTTGGGCGACATTTTAATGATTCAAATTTGAGTTTCAAGTGTCAGCTTTTGGAATCTAATTTTTAGGAAATTAGTCAAAAACCGATAAATACATAGTTATTTTATCATTTCAAATCTAAGAATTATCAACTAGCAAGAAGAATTTAAGAGATCAGTCCTAAGAGAAAATATTATTGTCAAGAGCATTGAAGATTAGATTTATCAGTCGTCTACAACAACAATCAAGATTATATCATCATGTCAAATTTTGAATGTGTGTTCATGTCATGTTTTGGAGCTAACATTGTGATGTAGGTTTCAAAAATTCAAGCATCAATCAATCAAACCAATTCATGAAAGATCTAAGCCTTAGAGTGATGTGTTTGACTTCAGTCCAAACCCATTAAGGGTTTGGTGAGTTGTAACAAGAGTTGTTCATTCATGGATTCCTTCATTTTATCATTATTTCGTTATCAAGGTTTAATTACCAAACCCCCATTCACCCAAAATAATTTTTTTTGCTTCCCTCTTTGAATGTGCAAATTTATAGGTGAAGAAGGATTGAAAGTTGATCATAGGAGAAATTTAACAAAGTTGCATAAGTTGTCATCATTGTTGTCAAGCTACAAAAAGACAGATTTTATTTCTGACTTTTCGACAGTCAAACCTAGAGAAATCAAAATCTTAGATTTGGGATTAGAGGATTGCAAAAAATGATTTTGGACTCATGCACTAAGACCCATTCACACATAGGAAAATTATTCCTTGATCAAAGATCAAAACCCACTTTTTATCACAAGTGCACACTATTATACCCTTCTTAGATTTGCCTGCAAATTGTTGTTTCTATTTTTGTTATCATAGAATTTTTCATTTCAAGTGTTAGGTCATATAATTCATTTAGTTAATGCACTTCAAATAATTTCAAAACATTGCAAATCAACCATTTCTATCATAAGAAAGTAGAGATCCAAGATCCAAAATAGGGTTGACTCACCTAGAGGTTGAAAGTCAATCCTATCCCTTTGTGATCTTCTCTCTTTCTAATGAAATTGGGGAAAGGTGTGTTTGAGTGCTAGGTCATTTCATCATTTCTGCATTTGATTGAATTCATTCCCCCTTTCCTTACCATTTCATTTTGGTGAACCTAAGATTGTCAAGGTGTCTTGTTCATCATATTGGTGAAACTGACATTGTACATCATAAATTCTGATTTGGAAGTCTCTAAACCCCTAGATCTAGGTTTTGTATTAGTTTGTTTTGCATCTCATTTAGGGTTTAAAAATTTCATTTTTCATCATTTAAGTTCACAAAAGTTCAACAATCTTACATACATCTTGCATATTAGTTATATTAAGGGTGTCCTTCAGTCATTTACAGCAGAAAATTCAATCAAAATTGTATTTCAAAAGTTGTCTTTTTGTTTTCTTTTTACCATCAAATTGCATGTGAATTTAATCATCAAAATTTGGAAATCTGTAATAGAAAGATTTTTTTTGCAACCTGGAACAAAGAACTTAAACATTAAATTTCAGAAACTCAAATTTTAATTTTTTCAAATCCTTGAACAAAACCCATTCGCCCTTGGGTGAACTTGTCCTTGGACACGTAATTTTTCAAACTTTTATTTATGAATTTCTCTCTATTAGCTTTATTTGTTGTTGTTTACAGATCTAAGTTTCAGTTTCAAAAAAAGTTGTTTTTTGTAGTTGTTTGCATTTAATTCAATTGAACAAAATAAGTGCATTATTCAAAAATAAATTTTGCATTCAAAAGAAATCATTTTCCAATTTTTGCATTCTAAAATTAATAAAACTACAAGACATGGCTAACGATAACATGAGTGATTATGGGGATGATTTGAAAGGTATGTTTAATTTGTCATTAACATTCAACCTCATAAGGTCCAAACCAAATTGTCTCTTGACATTGATTTCTCACAAAATTACATAATTAAACATGCACTCGATGGTCCTCTTTACATAGCCGAAAAAATCAATGACAAGCCTACAAATGGGATATTAATTGATCCAGTGTGTGTAGAGAACATGATCATTGAGGAATTCTTATTTGTGCATGAAATTTACCAAGATTCTTACGAACAATCAAAAACATGGATCAAAACACATGATGGTTTTTCTTGCCCTATGATAGGTTCGATCACTCTCCCATTAAAATTTGGAATGAAACAGTTAAATGTCTCATTCTCCATCATCCCATCATTAGACCAATTTCTTGTGAAGTTAGGCTACCCACGGCTATGCTCCATGGACTTCATCCCATCAACTATTCATAAATGCTTGAGATTTCTATTTGGCAATGAAATCTTTACACTACATCATAGTAGGTTTAATCCTTTGTCTTCTCATGAGAGTTTTTCATTGGATTTCTTTTAGCCTGAACCCATGGAGCCTATTAAGCCTTTTGAAGAATTCTTTTTCAAATCTTACCAAAATTTCAAAGCAAAGCACATAGAAAAATTATCTCTTAGTATTCTTGAGTGCATGAATTTTTTTCCTTCCTAACCTATCATTAATGAACATATGATTGAGCCAAAATCCCTTCTAAGTGAACAATTCCTTTGGTGCCTCCTAAAATCAAACAAGTTTATAAACCTAAAGAAAAAGTGGTTGAACAACCCTCAATGGTTCCTTCCATTCCTCCCTCACAGGAAGAGAAGAAACCAATGGTTGATAAACCCACTCCTACACCATCACAACTTAAAAACTGTGCAAGAAGAAACCAAAATTCTAAAGAGCGTAGGTGTAGAAGTTGTGCTATTGCTCGACAATTAGAAGAAAAAAAAAATGAACAAAATAAGATCAAAATCTAACTAAGAAAAGCATGATAATTCTCCACCTTTGCCACAAAAAAAACATGAACCTACAATGGACATTGTCATTAGACCTCCTGTTGTGGTTAACTTGGATGATGATGAGGATATTGTTAAAATTGATGAGGAAGTGCATAGTGAGATGAATTTTTTATTTTACTCTTCTATGAGCTTAGATGGGGGAAACCATGATGATCCTCCTAACAAGAGTGAATCACCACGTGTTGAACCTAGTGATTGTCCTATTATGGAACTTGTTGTTGCCCCTTTAACTAGTTATCTGCCTTCCATATACAATGAACAAGATTAGGATGTAGATGACCTACTTTAGGTTGGATCACATGTGGCATTATAGTATTTTCTTTTTATTTTCATATTATTTGTGATTGCATGTGTGTAATATGGTCCCTCATATTGTGTTGCTTGGCATGTATTTATGTTCGCGAGATTTATTTGAATGACCCTTTATTATGTTGTGTTTCTTGGCATGTCTTGGTGTTTGATATTTTTCTTTGGATGACCCTTGTTGCTCTATTGGCTCAAAGATACAAAGGAAATGAACTTATTGTGATATTCTTCTTTTTGTATCTTCATTCTTCTATACATGTCGTAAACATATTAGCTTTAATTTTATCTTGTGTTCTCCTTTTGGGGATGATGCAAGGAATTGAGACATTTAGGTCTCTTCCATGCTGACCTAAAAAAACATTATTTTCTTTTGCTCTCTATGTGTTATTATTCCTTTATGTTCATTGTTCTATGAGTATTTGGGGAATGATGATGGCTCTGAGCTCTATTATATTAGTATAGAAAAGACATACGTTGACCCAAAATTCATAGATCCCTTAAATGTGTTATCTTTGGGATTTCATTTGGGGGAAAACCCTCTTCATAGTGTAGTTTTATTTGGAAACATATCATTGGCATAGGGCTTTCCAAATAAGCTCTCATGTCTTCTTTTATCATTTGGCATTTATCATCTTTCTAATTTAAATTAATTGATCATGCAAAAATGGTGTTTATCAATTTATTTAAAGTGGGGGCATACATTGGCATTATTTCATTTTGGCATTGAATTATGGGTCCACATTTTTGTGATGACTTTACCCGTTTTCCACCTTTTTTTATGAGTGCACACCTTGTAGACCTAGTGTGTCTTTCTCATCATTTGGGGCTCACCTAGTGAACAATGAATTTTTACTAGCCCTCATGAGTATTTTATTCGCATAGAAAACTATGGGTTTTCACTTGTGAATGTTTAATTTTTTGGACAAACAACCGAGGATTGATTGAAACCTTTTGGACAAATAGTTGAGGCTTGATCCACCCTTTTTTTTTCTCTTTGTATTAAATTTGACATTGTATGATTGTGTATCTTGTATCGTTGTTGCATGCATGTGTCTCTTTGTGCCTTTATTGGTTTTCTATGAGATCTTAGATCTTGGGGTCTTGATCACCCTCCTTGATCCTTGTCATCTTATCTTTCCAATAGTTGTACAACTAGACCTCTCTTGACTTATTTATCTACTTTAGTGTGAGTTTGAGCATAAGTTAATACTCTCACTAAAGTGGGGGAAAAATTTAGTGTAGGAAATTTTATACCTTTACAATTTCACACTATGTTTGCATCCCCTTAATTGATTGGACTTAATTAAGCTACTAATTGACCAAATTATGCATTCCAAAGCCTTATTATTCTTGTTTTCTGAAAGGGAAACCTATATTAAACAATTGCCAACATTAATTCAATTACCTTGGAAATTGAGTGTCTTGGACTTATGTCCTAGGATCCATTTTCCCAAGGGCGAATGGGTCCCCTTTGTTTCCTAGGACCCAATTTTTAATATGTTTTTTGGTGGTATTTTAATGATTCAAATTCAAGTTTCAAGTGTCAACTTTTAGAATCTAATTTTTGGTAAATTACATAAACACCTATAAATACATAGTTATTTTATCAATTCAAATCTAAGAATTATAAACTAGCAAGAAAACTTTAAGAGATTAATCCTACGAGAAAATATTATTGTCATGAGCATTGAAGAGAAGAATTATCAGTCATCTACAACAACAATCAAGATCATATCATCATGTCAAAGTTCATGCGTGTCAGGAAAAAAATTAGTGGTAAATCTTCACCAATTGGCGAATAATTGAAATCGGCACGTCCAAAAATGGTGAATAGTACAAGCTAAAAAGGAGGTTGAATCTCCATGTTTTTATAAAAAAATAATTTTGTCTTGATTAATTCGCTTATGCATTATTTTTTAAACTAATAGATCGAATTGATTCACCATGTAAATGATGTGTCATTGTAATTGATTCACCAATAGTTATATTGTAATTACAAATATTAATTATATTCGCTAGTAATATTATATTCCTACCATTAATTTTGGGGCAATATAGCCACTAATAATAAATTACCATTTGGGATATTTTAGCCTTGAATAGGGCTTTTATTTATTACCATCGAATCATCGATTAGCTTTTCAATCAGATGGTTGCGGGTTAATTTCGTGACCTATATACACGTTCCTTTTAAAAGGCTTGTTGAGGCTTGAAATTTGTTTTGAGCCACATGATTAGATATTTTAGCTTTGAATAGGGCTTTTATTTATTACCATCAAATCATCGATTAGATTTTTAATTAGATGGTTGCGGGTTGATTCTACGACCTATATGCATGTGCCTTTTAAAAAGCTTGTTGAGGTTTGGAATTTGTTTTAGGCCACACAATTAGATTTAATCATGTGGCCCAAAAAAAAATCGAGCGTCAACAAGCCTTTTAAAAGGCATGTGCATATAGGTTACGAAATCAACCTGCAACCATTCGATTAAAAAGCTAATAAATGGTAACAATTTCACTTTTCATTTAGTTTTATTTTTTAAAGTGATATTTTTAAAAATTACTTAATCCATGTGTGCTCCAATGCATTTTCGATAGTGAATTTATTCTTGGTGGCGACGAACTCTGCCCCTCGACCTTGCTTGTATTGTGAGAGCACACCGGGGTTGCTGTCCTCGGAACCCGTGAGGGGGCGTTTCCCCCTTGACCCCCACAATGGGGCGCTTCCCCCTTGACCCCCACAAGGGGTGCTACCCCTTGACCCCACCGGTGCTGCCATCTCTCAAAACCTAGTTCAATATTACAAAAAACAAAAAAAAAATGGGGGAACTGCACCGACCAAGTATGAAATTTTTTAAAGGAGAGATTTTCCATTGTAATTAATATTTTTAGTGATTATTCGCTAGGATTTGCCACTATGATTATTATTTTTACCAATTATTCATTAAGATTCACTAGGATTTTACAATTTTTTTAATAATGTGCATAGATTCACTAGGAAAATTAATATTTTTTTCAAATAAAAGGAAAGATTCACCAGGAAAATTATACCACTTAGCCAAGATTCACCAGGATTTTATACCTTCATCGAGGGGGGGGGGGGTTCTAAAAGTTATCCCTGATGTGTGTTCATGTCTTGTTTTGGATCCAATGTTGTGATGTAGGTTTCAAGCATTCAAGCATCAATCAATCAAGCCGATTCATGAAAGATCCAAGCCTTAGAGTGATTTATTTAACTGCAGCCCTCTAAGGACAACCATTAAGGGTTTGGTGAGTTGTAAAAAGGTTTTTTCATTCATCAATTCCTTCATTTTGTCATTATTTCATTATCAAGGTTCAATTACCAAACATGGGGTTTGACTAAGGTGAACCCCCATTCACCCAAAATAAACATTTTTTCTTCTCTCTTTGTATGTGCAAATTTATAGGTGAAAAAGGATTGAAATTTGATCAAAAGAGAAATTTTGCAACGTTGAATAAGTTTTCATCATTGTTGTCAAGCTACACAAACTCACTTATAGATTTTATTTTTGACTTTCTAACAATCAAACCTGGAGAAATCAAAAGCTTAGATTTGGGATCAAAGGACTGGAAAAACTAATTTTGGACCCCTACACTAAGACCCATTCGTCCCTGGGCTAATGAGTCTTTGATCAGAGCTCAAAACCCACTTTTTATCACAGGTGCACACCATCAAACCCTTCTCATATCTGCTTGCAAATTATTGTTTCTATTTTGGTTATCATAGAATTCAAAATTTCAAGTGTTAGGTCATATAATTCATTTAGTTAATGCACTTTAAATAATTCCAAAACATTGCAAATACGTCATTTCTATCATAAGAAAGTAGAGATCCAAGATCCAAAATAAGGTTGACTCATCTCAAGGTTGAAAGTCAATCCTATCCCTTTGTGATTTATCTCTTTCTAATGAAATATGGGAAATGTGTGTTTGAATCTTAGGCCATTTCATCATTCCACATTGATTGAATTCAATCCCCCTTTTTCCCACCATTTTAGAAGTTAAAGTTCTAAAATGAATTCAATACTGAATTAATATTATCTCCATTAGATTTATGCAATCTTTAAGTGATATGTCCATGAAATGTGGCTCTTACATAGATAAATTGAAATGGAATTCTCTTATATTCAAATGTACATCATTTCATTGTCAATATCATCTTGATTTTATCCTTATCATTCACGAAATGCACAATTTTATTTCTTTAAAGTTATATTCATGTTCTAGAAATCAACATGTAGTTCGATTTTGAATCATTATTTTTCTTAGTTAAAATAAGGTTTACAATCTATGTAGAGAAATATGATCCTAGCTAATAATAATTTCTATACTCCATTAAATTTTAATGTCTCAAGCAATTCATTCATTTGTCTTCGCATTTTAGTAAAGGGTTCTACATTAATCTATAATGGGATTGTAAGAGTGATGAAGGATGTAGAAAATACCTTCAAATATTCATAACTCCATGCTATAATCTTGTGAGAGTCCTTGGGTGCTTGTATAATACATCAACTTTATATTCATTCATGCAATCCTTCCATGAGAGAACATTCTTTGTGTCATTACCATCTCCTATTTTTCATGGTTTATACATTCCACCTTCTAAAGGAGATGAATTTATTTTTATATCTAAAGGATATGTGTCAAACAACCTCTTGAGTGAAACCATTTCTTGAGGATTACTATTATTTTTCATATTTATGGCTCTTTGTTCATCCACCTCAAAATAATGTCTATCCATCTCACTGATGATATATTATTTAATATAATTGAGTTTTTAATGAGTTATATGATATGTTTATCATCTTTGAATACTTATACATTGGTGTTGTGAGGTTGCTTTTGGGTTAGACTATTTGTGTTTTTCAATTGATTATTTAGATCACACTCAATGAACTATCATTAGGAAGTGGAAATATCTTCTTCCTAATGATGGAGCACTAAGTGTGATCTAAAATATTGATTAAAAACTTACACAATATAATCCAAAAGTGATCTTACAACACTGATTCATGGACTTTGCAAACTAGGCCATAAACTTGAAATATAATTTTTTAATTAATTCTAAGAAAATTGGTCCATAAACTTGAAATATCAATCAAGTTTTTTTTTGTTTTTTAATAACTTGTTTTTGGGTAATATTTTTGTAAAAAAATTATATGATATCAATCTTCAGACAATTCTCTACACAATGAAAAAAAATAAAAAAAATGTTTAGTTTAGGTCCAATTATTTTGTCTGTACACGTTGATTTTTCAAAACAACAATTAGGGCTAATAAAAATTCAATAAAAATTTTTAGAAGAAAATCACAAAAAATATCCTCATCAATCTTCATGTTGTTAGATATCTTTCTCCAAAAAGGAATTAGAAAAATACTTTTATTTAGGTCAAAAAGTGGTGTTTGTACACGTGTGCATGGTATGACAATTTTTTTTTAAAAATTGGTTTTTATACATGCCTATTGAAATTTAATTTTTATCATCTAGGTATTTGAATAAATTACATATTTGGAAACTAGATTCAAAATACTAAATTTCATTTTACTAACTTTTTAATAGATTTATTCTGTAATTGCTTCAAATTTTCAGTCCAAGTGTGACAAATTCTGTAAAACAACAAAAACACTTCCACTTTTTGAACTTTTTATGGACCCAACTTGCATCAACCCATAAACAGTGATTAAATTCAAGTTTTATAAGATTTGAGTTAAATACTAAAAATTGATATTAAGTGTCCCAAATACCTAACATTCAAAAAAGGTTTATAATTAGTTTAAAGTCATGTTTGCATAATTATATTGGATTGGGATATTACATGAGAGGCTTACATCTAGCTCTAACATGTTTAACATTGGATTGAATGGTTAGATGTTGACAACATTTTTGTTTGGGGATTTATAAGGAGATTTTACTTATCATAGATTGAACAATGATGTGTTGGTAGGACACAGATTGAATTACAAGTTTTCTCTCTATAAGTTTTTGTGTATTCTAGAGGTTTGGTTTATTTCATATTGGATTTGAGATCAGTGTTGAGTTGATCATTGCTTATTTTTGTACATTGTTTTTTAGTGAAATTGTAACTTGGATTATTGAAGCCCTTTAATATTTATCTTCTAGGGTAAACCCATAATAGTGGTGTACAATTTTTATGAGGAAGGAAATTTGAGAAAATTCTCACGCATTGAAAATTTCATGTTTTAAAGGGTTCGTTCGAACTAGGGGGTTCACATGAACCCAAAAGAGGGGTTCGGTTGAACCCCTAGTTTGAGCGAACCCCCTTTTGCATGGTGGGTTCGCTCGAACCCTGTGATGCCATGTTCCCTTATGGGGAATTCAAAAAATAGGGGGGTTGCAAACCCCTCTTCACCCTTTTGAGCGAAGGGGGGTTCGTTCGAAGGGGGGTTCGCTCGAACCCCCCTTTTTTGCCCTTCTCCCCCTCTTCCACCAAATTTTAGCAGAATTTTGCCCTTCGAAGCTCGGGTTGAGGATGAAAATGGAGGATACTTCACAAACCCAACTGGAAGATGGTAGTCCTCAAAATGAGCTATCCAACGAATTAAATTTTAATATGTTTTGGTTTTATTATGTATGTGTTTTTTTAGTTTTATTAAACATAGGTTTTTCACCGAAAGTCGAGCTCTTTGTTTTGCACATGTGGAAAAATAGCAGATTATCAAAATAATTTTTTTAAAAATACGTTGAGGCTGGGTATTGATGTCCTTGATCCATTAAAAAAAATAAAATAAAATTTCGATACATACATAAAAAGTTATGTTGTATACAGTCTGCCTATGTTTGAATTGCAATTAGTTTGACTTCGAAACTTGATTAAGGAAAAAATATTCAATAAAAGGCTATGAGACCAAATGCAAGTGCTAGATATCGTAGTTACAAATCTAAATTTGAAAAAATTAAAATTTTATCCTTTATACAAAAAAGGTTATGTTGTATATGGTGAGCGTCACTTTTTTAAAATGTTGTTTTATGAAAAAAAATAGTTTTCGTGGGAGATGGAAAAAAAAGTGCAATATGATTCCAAAAATTTTGAAAAAAATATTTTTAGAATCTACAGACAAAATGTGATGAGACTCTAGTTTTCATCATCTTCAAATTCCTCACGGTTTAGCCGCTATAGGTGCCCAAATATGAAGATTTAGTTAAAAATAATAATTGCAGTGTCCAGTTTGGCCAAAAATCGTAAACCACTATTGTGGGATCACCCTCTACGTGACGTGAAAAAATTGGGAGAGCTCTATGGTGATTGAAGAGAGTTTTTGTAATAGTTGCATTTACAAGTTTATAGATTAGTGTGTGTTTTTTGACACAATGTGATAGAGGATTTAGCCACATCCTCTATGTGAGTGTTATTGGTGGATTCTTTGGATGCTTTGGTCATTTTTAGACTTAACAGAACCTATTTCCATTACAACCCACTATCACTCAACATTTCCATGACATCCCTTCTTATGGGTTTTGAGGTGCCCTTTTTTGAAAAATATAATGGTGAGTGCAATCTAGAATCACATGTTTTATCTTTCACCACCTCATGTAGTGACTTTCTCTTTCAAGATAAGATGCTAGTGAAAATTTCTCCCCATTCCTTGGAGGGCATGACATTGGATTGGTTTTGTTCTCTTCTTGACCATTCCATCTCATCATTAGACTAAATCATCAACTAATTCTTACAATGTCACTTCCAAAAATATATTGAGCCACAATTCACATTTACTAACTTGGTTCATTGTAAACAAGGAGCTAATAAAAAGGTTATAGACAAGTCATCATTTGTTACTAGTCACTCTTTTTCCAAATCCCATACGTATTTCTTGATTTTTTAAAAACATGCAAAGGGTTTTTATTGTAAACCTTTAACCTCTCATTTGGGATACAAATTTACCGATGAGGCACCTATCATTTTTGCATTTATGTACACAACTTGCATGATTACCAATATTCTATTAGTTATTGTGAGGTATCCCCTTTTGCCTTGCTAGCTCCTACTGCATCATCAGGGCCCTATACATTATTTAACAAAAAATATAAAAATAATACAAACTTCTTTAAGAATGCAAAACCCACTATTATGAATAACATGTGTATAATATTTCAACCTCTTCTTTGATGATGACTTTACATTATTTTTCGAATCACTATAATCCATTCTACAAAAAAATATTTTAGATACCATGATCTAGCAACCTTCTATCCACCTTGACATAAGCAATCCGCTTCACATTATTTTTTGAATCACTACAATCCATTATGCAAAAGATATTTCAGATAACATGATCTAGCAACCTTCTATTTGCCTTCTTGACATAAATAATTTGCTTCCCCCTTCTTACAATACTAAATCGTTTTGCAAGTTAAACTATATGCTTGACAATGGCATAAAAAAGTGTTTGTGCTTGAAGCATACAATTCAATGTCTTATAGATTCCAGTGTTATCCAAGTCATTGGAGTGAATGATAGAATTTTTTTTTTGTTGCTCCACCCAACCAAAAGCTCCAAATCTACACCAACCCATTTCCACACCATTCATTCACTCATTTTATTGAGCCTGTCATTGATCATGTTCCGTCCACCCACCTCATTTCCACATCCCCAAAGTTGGATAACCACTCTCTAGCTCCTTCATCACCATTCATTAGCATGATGTACATGGTGGGTGTTCTACCAAGAACCTTGGGTTGGAGCCCCATTCCTAAACCCACCATCTCCTTTAGCTTTGCCAATGTTCCTATTAGTTTTTTGGTTAACTAGAAAACCATTCATAATGCTCTAGTTGACCCAATTAGCATAACCAATGTAGTGACCAAGTAATTCCTATACTTCAACCAATTGTAGAGAGATGTACATGATGCTTCAAACATCTCAATTCACACACATGATGACCTCTCTATTATATTGCGGCTTCCATTCCTTTCTATCCAAGAATGACCAAAAAGCCTCGATATGTCCTTATCCATCATTCTTAAACCAACTTGCTTTCATATCCCCTTGGGCCATCCATGGCTCATTACAATGCAATTTGTTGCATCTATTATCGATAAATGGTTGAATTTTCGTTATAATGGTACAATACATATTGTTGTTTGTAGTGGATACTATCCACTTGCCATTTGGAATAAATTCTCCCATGACCATTTTTGGCCTACTCCTCCAAGCCCTCATTGACCTCTCATTACATTCTATTTAGACTTTATTAGAAATACATGACAAGTTATATTCCTTCTTTCATTCCCTTTTTAGTTCCATCAAGACCCCCCATGATCACTTGACTTCTAGTGGTTTCTCATGGTCCTCCCTTTGACCCTAGGGCACAAAGAGGAAAGTAACTCATGTTAGTTGACCCTTCCCCTTCTTCTACATCTCATGTGGTCCCTCAACCTCTAGTGGTTGATCCTATTCCACCCCTTATTCTTGAAATAGATAACAAAAAATAACCCATATTATTTTATACTAACCCATTCCTTCTGATTCCAATGTGTACACCCAACGTACCTAATTGATTCAATTGTACAAATGTTATCTCCATACTGATGCTTATGCCATTCTTGATCCACCTTTCTACCACCTTTCTACCACCTTCTCAACTAATAATTCTAACCTACCTCCACCTCCCCTATCTAAACCTACCACCTCTCATCCACCTAAAGAGCTCGCTAACCAAAAACCTCACATGTGAACACATTTCGTATCATTTATTTCTTTGATAAAGTGTTAGAAATATATTCTTACAAAAGTATCATCTTCACACCAATTAATTGCACTATAACCTCCCCCATGTAAACCTACCACCTCTCATCCACCTATGGAACCCGCTACCCGATGACCTCCAAAGTAGGGGCTTTTCATTTATTTTTTTGGCCTAAAATGTGTTGAAATCTGTTGTTACTAAAGCAAGATCTTCACACCAATTAATCGTACCATAACATAATAGTAGCAATTTCAAGGTATCAAAGTTGTAATCTGACCAGGCTTAATAAACTCACTACTCTAACTCTTCTTTACAGTTGAGAACATTAAATATCGGAGGAGGACTGGTCTCACACGCAGATTACTCGAAAATGCTATACATATGTAGACTTCTACACTCTTTTGCCTGGACTGCATATGACGCACGTTTATCAATATGGAAGCTTTGAAGCTGCTGTATCTAGGTTATTCTCCTTTAAACTCTTCTTCTAAGAAGCCCTGTTTGGAGCATAAGCTCTCCAAGCATGGCACTCACTTTTCTAGACATTCTCTACGTTTATATCAGCAAAGAAGAAATTCAGCGAGCTGCCTCGCAATTAGAGCTACAAATTCTCATATGGCTATTAAAGGAAGAAATGGATCAGTGAAGGAGGAGGAGCAGTCATTGTACAAGGGACTGGGTATAGTTGATTTTCTCAAGGACAAAAACATTCTAGTCACTGGCGCAACAGGCTTCCTTGCAAAAGGTACTAAAACTTATGCTTGTTTAAAATGAGATCAACTGCATTTTATCTGTTAACTATTTCTTGGTAGTACAATTTTTTTTGTAGAATTAGCATGCAGTATCTCTTGTTCACACCAACTGGGTTTGCATCTGAATCATTGCATGATAGAGTTTACAAAATAGAGTTGAACGTTGGATTACTTCTATTCAAAGCAGCTTTAAAAGTAAAGAAAGAACAAACCATTTCACTGACAAAATAATAAGCTAATTTTTTCAGCTCATCTTGTTTTAATTTGCTGTAGTGGAATAAATAGTTGTTTCTGGTGCGAGGATATTGCATTGATGCCTTTTTCTGTAAAGTGGGTTTGTTTCCACGGAGATTTTTTTCTTTGTTTTTGGTGTTAAAGAATGTGTTCCGTTTTCAGATAGATCTAAATCTGCATTTGGTCATTTGCAGTGGTGATTGAGAAAATACTAAGGACACAGCCACAAGTTGGAAAGCTCTTCTTGATCATCAAGGCTACAGATTCAGAGGCTGCATTGCAAAGGATGAAGACTGAAGTAAGCTGTGATGTTCATTCTGCCATGGATCATATAATATAATGATTATCTATGTAAAATGAAAAGAACAGAAAAAAGTGTTGGTGTGTAAATTTTTTCCTTATTGATAATAATTTCTAAAGAAGAAAATCCCATAAACAAATGCTTACACTTAAAGACAAGAAGACGAGTTGCAGAGGCTGAAGGATGGAGTAGGTAAGTTGTGATGGGCATTTTGCTATAGTTCATATTGTCATTAAAATGTCTGCTGAAAAAAGAAATCTTTGAGAATGTGATGTTTTTTTCCAGAGACAGAAAACAAAAACGTAAGCGCTTGCCGTGTAATAATTCTACATTGAATAGAATAGAATAAATTTTAGTATGCACAAGATCAGAAAAATATATGACAATACCTAGATTCCTCTTGGAAAAAGTCTTGTAAACTAAGAAAACTGCCCACTGGGACAGAAAACTTTACTAAAAATAATGTCATACTAATACTGTCTTTCAGTTCATGTAATTTTATTTTGATAGTCTTTTGAGCTATGTTTTTTTTCGATTGTGTAGTTATTCCAAACTTCATATTCGCTGTTGTAATGCAGTTTTTGTATTTTTTTTAGCTGCCTAACTTAATTCTTGAGAAAAGAACTTTTCTTTGATGACATTAATTTTTCAAAATTGATTTTAAAAACAATATAATATTATATATAAATATAATTAATGGATTCTGTGTCTAACTTGGGAGGTTTTTTTTTATCTCCTTCAACAGATAATACGTGCGGAGTTATTCAGAGATTTAAGAAGCATTCATGGAGGACGGTTTGAGGAGTTCGTACTGACAGAACTTGTTCCCGTTGTTGGTGATGTTTCATTGGATAATCTTGGAATTCAAGAAGAGGTGGTGGAAAAGCTTGCACGTCATGTCGATGTAATTTTGAACTCTGCAGCTGTCACTTCATTTGATGCCAGGTAACTTTTTGATCTTTAACCTGCAATACAGACTAGTTTTTTTATTGAATAAAAAGAAGATTACAGTAAAAAAACGGCAAGATATAACTAGCAATTAAGAAACAGCATAGGAAACAAAAGAGAGTTTTTAATTTATTTTTTCCTTTCATTTAACAGAATATAAAACGTATTTTAAGGCCATGCAATATCAAAGCCTATTCTCAAACTGTGTGAGTAAAAAATCTAATTACAAACCTGCCAAGTATATTTAATATTTAGGTATGATGTTGCTTTGGAGACAAATACAAGAGGACCCTCTCGGCTCATGGAATTTGGAAGAAGTTGCAGAAAGCTACAACTCTTTCTGCATTGTATCAACAGGTATGTTTTATATCATAAAATTATACCTCTAAGCTTTGTAATTAATGGCAGCATCACATTATTATATTCTGAACATTGACACTGTTTTTGTTTTCTTAACCTGCAGCATATGTAATGGGCAAAGAGAAGGTAGGATAGTCGAAAAATCATTCAAAATGGGAGAAAACATAGCCAAAGGGCTAGAAGATGCTCCAGCTTTGGACATTCTAAATGAATTTGAACTAGCCAGATCAATTCCCCCTTTTCATCAGACCAGAATGTTAGAATCCGAAAGCTATACAGCTCTAAATGAGGACGCCATCTCCCAAACAATGAAAGACATGGCTTTGGAGAGGTACACAATGAATTCCTGAGCTGCTTCTTAATTTGTTATATTATATTTTCAATCTTCATACTCTACGATCCAATTTATCCTTGAAGAGGTGTCAAGAAGTTGGATTTGAAAAACGAGAAAGTAGAAGTAGTAGTAAAATTTAATAAATATATTTTAAACCTGATCAACCTTGCAGGGCAAGAACATATGGATGGAATGATGTTTATGTGTTTAGTAAAGCAATGGGAGAAATGCTTTTAGACCATAACAGAGGAGAAATCCCGTTGGCTATTGTTAGACCTAGTGTGATTGAAGGAACCTACAGTGATCCATTTCCTGGATGGATAGAAGGCCTTCGGTAAGAAAAGTCTTAAACTTCATGTATGTATCAAATATTTACTAGCCAAAGTGTCTTTGAAGATAATTTGTAAGAACGAATCAAAATTATTTGTGCCATCTATCAATTTGGGTTAGATTGTTTAAAAGCATTTAATTTTAAAATACAATTTTAGTTCTTTCTATTTAAAATTTAATATATTAAGTTAGTCAACTTCAAATATACTTGGCAATCTTTTCTGGATTCTTTATTTTTCTGCTCTCCTATTAGTCTGGGATCCCCACTTTTTTGTTTGGTTTGTAGAAGGCCTTGAAGGCATTTATGCTCTTCAGGCCAGTTCATCATGAACCTTCCTTCGTTGGTTGATTCTTTCTTCTTGAATGTAAAGGTTGTGTAGATAAATGACTTGTAGCAAAAGAACATAAACATCCTAAAGGGCCTTTCTAAGCTACTAATAAATTTATAATTTTCCAATCATCCTACTTCACTGAGATATTGTTTTTTTTCAGATTTAAAAATATTTTAATAATGTTTTTAACAGTTTTGTAGTTGTGGGCTAAGCATACAACAATTCAAATGATGCAGAATGGTGGATCCAATAATTGCCTACTATGCAAAAGGCAAGCTCTCTGCCCTCATTGCTGATCCAAATGTGACTCTTGACATCGTAAGTATCAACACACAGTCTTAAAAGTGTTTTCTTGAATTGTATTGACAAATATTTTTCTACACAGGTCCCAGTAGATATGGTTGCAAATGCAATACTTGCAGTAATGGCAAAGCATGCTGGAGAATCTGGCCTGGAGGTTTATCAAATGGCTTCTTCTGTTGCGAATCCAGTATTTACAGGAGAGCTTTCTGGGATGTTTCATCAGTATTTTAAAGCCCATCCTTATGTTGATCTTAGGGGTAAACCAATAAAAGTAAAGGATTCTCTCAAGCTTTTTGGCAACATGGAAGGTCTTTCTTCTCATGCTATAAACATGGCATTAAATGTAAGTTGTAGGGGAATGTTTTGTTTTTTATTCATAATGATATAGATAAAAACTTTTAAGATACATTTAGATCAAGTTGATGGGTAGGGTTTGGTTTTTAAGTACTTTTATAGTAGTTGTTTAATTGTTTTTAGTTAATATGAATTTTCTGTAGTGCATCTAATATTCAAAAGATTGTTTGAGAATCATTTGTGTATGTTTTAGAATCGATATTTTGAATCACATTTAATGATCCATCATTAAAAAAAAGAGTGATTCTGATGAATTATTAAATATGATATGAAACGCCAATTCAAAAATATATATAATTGATACAAAGAACAATCTTTTAAAATTTAATTATTTTATTTAAAAAATTATACATTAATTGAGCACCCTTTTGTTCAAATGAAAAAGCAAGAACGCATTGCCATGGAAGTAAGAGCCCGTGTGAATAGACACATAAGCAGGATTTACCAGTCATATCTTACTTGCAAAGCGAGGTACATCTATTTAGTAAAATTCATTTGACTGTTTTTATTGTTGTTCTTGGATTAACACACTATCTCACAAGAATTGTATCTATTTTGATTTCAGCTTTGACAACTCAAACACAAATAAGTTATTCCAAGAAGTCTCCCAGGAGGAAAAGGAAATATTTGGATTTGATGTAAAAAGGATAGCCTGGAACGATTACATTATGAACGTTCGTATTCCGGGACTTCTTGAAAATGTTATAATGAAAAGATCTGAAGCTATCGAACAAGACAGGAATCCTGCAGTCCCTGTATTGTTGAGGTCTTAGATGATAAAAGAAGAATTCAATGGGTTTCTCATGACTCAGGTTGTTAATGGCGTGGGTATTTTGTTATGTGATTAGTTTTATAGGTTAATGGCGTGGGTATTTTGTTGATGTGTTTAATTTTATTTGTTATATACGGAATATTTAAATTTTATTGTATTTATTATTAGTACTTGTCATTAGACAATAGTATTGCAATGAGTTTTGTTTTTCTTAATTAATTAGTTATTAATAAATTAACTTTCAACTAATCAAAAACAATAATTTTTTTCAAAAACAATAATTTTTTTCAAAAAAAGTAAAATTCAATTTTATAAAATGAACTTGTAAAATATTTAATTTAATAAATAATAAAAAGTTTTTTTTGTGAATATGATTGGTTAAAGATTTTGTGTGTTATTGATCGAATTTAGGAAAAGTGGAAGTTAACTATTATTTTGTCTATTTTTCAGAAAGCTGAACTATTATTTTGCCTATTTTTTAAAAAATTAACTATTATTTTGCCTATTTTTTATGCCTCATTTATTTAACAATCATTTTTCGTTTTAGTATAAACCTTATATCTCTAATCCGAAATGACGGTTTTGGCTATGATATATGGGCTTCTGGTTGGACAATATTTCGATAAAACAATATAACAATACGACTACTGACATGGTGGAAAATGAACATCTTAATGACAATGACAGGAATTGAGGGGATGATTGGGGACATTATAGCACGTTGGCAGATAAATTTGTTTTTGGATGTCAAAGGGTGTTTTTTCATGTTTTTTATTTTTTGAATTTTTTTGACAAAAAAAGTATTATAAATGTTGAATAATTTATATATTATATTATTTACATATTATATAATTAGATACAATATTAAAAAAATTTATTTAGTTTTATAAGATATAATATTTTTCAATATGATAAATGGAATAATAAGTTAAGTAAAGTTGATTTTAAGTAATTTATATATATAATGAAAAATGATTTTCAATAAAAAATTATGTAGTTGAATCTCAATAACACTGCTTCAATTTAATTGTTAAGTATTCCCTAACATTCAATAATGAGAATAAATTAAATAAATTAAGTTAGAAAATAGATAAATTAGAGATAAGTTAAATAATAATAATAATAATTAGACTGAAGGTGTTACCTATTTTTTTAATTTATAGAGGTCATCCACAAATTCTTTTTTGCTACTCGATGAAAAGAGAGACCTGACAAAGTAAATCAACGACCCATATTACTGCAGAAGGGATGGCATAGATCGAAAGAATGTTGACCGTTCCTCCTTTTTACTACCATTTTTTCCGCTTTCATGTTCACCAAACATAAAAATGGACAATGAAAACCGCCGCTTTATGTGGATTTTTCCTTCTCGCGACACTCTTGTTCATTCTAATTATGGCAGCATGGAGGGATTTTTGGGCCCTGTTTACAGAATATTTTCTCTGCAACGTTCAGGGTTCAAATTGAGGGTATTCACGGCCTGCCATTCTGGGGTATGTGATCATAGGGACTTGCGGGGACAGGCCCAAAATAAAGAGATTATTGTGCGCGGTTTACCAAACACGAAATCATTATCTCCTGCACTTGGACCGCCTTGCCTACGATGAAGAGAGGGCTCAGCTCGCGCTCAATTGCTTTAACTACTACAAGAAGTTTTATGCAATGTTTTTGAATTTCCTAAATTGGGACATATAACTGATTTAGTAACTGTGCTGATATTTGAAAAGAATCTGCACCATAATATGCTTCAGGTAATTGTTTTTTTTAATGTTATGGATATTTCAATGAGATCATTTTGGAAATCATAGATTATGACTCGAGCCTGTATCTGCCATTGCAATTTTCGCAGGATCAGTTCAGTTTTAATTTTCTAATTTTTAGTCCTTTTTTGTTGAGATTTGGGAGTAATAATTTTTTTGTTTGCCAGGCTCTAAGAAGCAATGTCAGAATCAACGTATCTTGGATTAAGTTTATGTCAATCTCCATATATATCTAATTAACTTTTCTGATATGATTTCAGCTGCAAACAAATGAGATATACAACAGGCTTCTGCAAACAATTGGTATGTAATCTCAAATAGACATTTGTCCTCTAAAAGCTCAACACTTTAAGTCCATCATATGCAATTTTATTTACAAAATTTGACAAAGAAACTGAGTGTTCACCTCCTTATTATTTTGATGGGTATCTAGTCTTTTGTAAGTGGCTCGTCTCATAGGCTAATAATTGTTTGTGGGTATATTTGTTTTCTTTCTTGCAGAATGCAAGGCTGCTTGTACAGGTAGATGTAAAGCAACATTTCTGAATGACCGGTGTTTGAGAGCCTGTGGTACATGTTATACCAGATGCAAACATGTTCTCGATGGACATTTGGTAACTAAGAGCTTTGCCCTTGCTATGCGAACATGAATACCCATGGCAACAAGTCCAAATACCCTTAAGACTATCGACAGTCATATTTTATAAGAAAATATTTAGCCCGTTCTCATCTGGGGTTGGTTTGTACTTATCTTCACAACAAAGCCATGGTGGTAGTAGGAATTCTAACTTGCAATTTGATTCTAAGTTATGCAGTGTCAGTAAAGATGCCTTGATCAATAAAACTAAAATAAATTGTTTTTTTAATCGTATTATAAAATATAATGTATTAAAGTATTGTAATAATCAACCCCCAAAAAACAAAACTTAAAGTATTGTAATTTGTGTATGATTGAATTCAATTGTTATCATATGGATGGTTTCATTTTGTTAAAAATAAAAAACAAAAATTAAAGGACGTAGTTATGATTGGAGTTCAATAAGTTTGATAATGAGTTTAAGATCTTTGCTGGAGTAGTTCAAGAGATTTGTATCTGATCTTTTAGTTTTTATTTATTTATATTGAAAATTCATCTTCATTTTGGAGATTTATATATCATATAAGATTTCTTAAATTCTTAATATATAAGAAATGAAGTTCAAAGAAAGAAATTAAATATATTTTAAAAAAACCAAACAAAGAAACCTCTTACATGATCATTTACACATTTTGTTTTGAATGCCTTGGGAAAATGGGAAAGTTACAAATATCAGGTCATTACATTATGTCATAATTAGTGTCTCAAGGAATAATGCCACAAAAAATATTTGTATTTGGCATATCCAATCTGTCCGAGATTTAGATAAATTTTGTTATTTCTAAAGATACTATGCATTATTACAAATTATTCTATTGTCTTTTATTACAAATATTTTGTATTCAATTCATTTGCATAATGTAGGATACTTTTAATTGGATGTTTTAAATTTCTCATTGCTATACCTCATCCCTCTTATACCTTCCACAAATCTTGGATGTACCCATTGCACATGAAGGTGCGATTGCTAGTTATTATTATTATTATAAATTTACATTGAAGGTTCCACCTAGAATATAGGCATGCAACTTTTTCTCTCATTGAATTAAAATTAATAATTATTAATATTAATTTTTATTATTATATCAAGTTTCTATTTATATATTAACATTAAAAATATTATTATTATTTATATTTAATATTTTTCTTATTATTTCACATTGATTACATTATACATATTGTTATTTCATAAAACTATTATATAAATATTATGTTTAAATAATTATTTTTTATTCTTTCTTGTATAATCATTTTTTTTATTTAATATAAAATAGTTTTAAAAATTATTATTTAAATTTATATGTTATAATTAAGTTAAAATAAATAATTATTGATATTAATATAAATACATTAAGTTAGAATATAAACATGTATTATTCTACAATTTACATGATTAATATATGATTGTGTTAATATTATAATTAATAAATGTTACATTTAATTTTATTCACATTAACAAAACTTACATTTATTTTTTATTAAATCTAAACTACTATAATTAAAATAAGGCAAGTACTAGCCACTATGTGGCACTTGTTTAATATGTTATTCATGTTTTTCTTTTATATATATTTTTAGTTTGGTTAATTATTTAATTATTTAAAATTTTAAAAAATGATTAATTAGTTTTGTTTTTAAAGAATTTTTTTTAGCTTTTTGAAATAAAATTTAATCTATAAAGTAAACATGTAAAATATTGAACTTTATAAATTTTAGAAATTATTTGTGATTAGCTAAAAAGTTGTGTTATGGGTTGAAGAATGAATATGAACTATTATTATCTAATCTTCAATTTAAAAATTAAAAAATTAAATTTATCTCTTATTATTATTATGAACCAACTTATTGCATATTTATGTTTTGATTTTTTATAATACATTAAATAATTATTATAAATATAAGGTGTTATAAATGTAGCTACTATTTTTTATCCCATTAAGTTAGAATATAGGCATGCAACAATTTTGTCCCACTAAGTTAAAATATAAGAATGCAATATCTAAAATGATTAATATATTATTTATATAATTTTAACAATTATTAATATTAATGTGTCATATAATGATTATTATGTAAATTTGTATGAATATTTTAACATTTACAAAATATATTTAATTTATATTTTAACTATTTATTATTATTATTTATATTAAAATAATTCAATGATCATTAATAAATTTATTTTACAAATAATTTTCATGAAATATTTAATAATATATTTATAATACTATTTTATAAATTTAAAATGTATAATTATTAAGATTTACATATTTTGATCATCATAATAGACTATGGATAAGAAGATAATCTCTCTTTCCTGTATTTGTGTGGAGATTGATCTAAATAACTCATTAGATTCGATGAGTTCATTCAGGTTGGGTCCACATCATGGATTCAACAACTTCATTATGAGGCTCTTCCATTTCGGTGTCAGATTTGTCACAAGTATGGGCACTTGCAGAAGAAATGTCCTAAACTTAACACTTTAGGAATGTCAACTAGTGCGGTTTTAGTTAAGGTGCCTTCTCACTCAACACCATCGAGGGATAAAGGGAAAGCCCCTTGTGTTAGAGGGGGAAATATATAAGACATGTTTTGTTTTGGCTTAAAGACTTGCAACAAGGGAGGCCAAAAGAGAACATTAAGGATAGAAAAGGTGATGTGTCTTTTAATTGTTTTGAGGCTTTGGAAGATTTTGATCAACAAGAGGTAATTTCAAATAGGGTCGTGATTGGAAAAACTAACTTGGAGGCAAAGAACTTGATGGTTTGAGGCTTTGGAAGATTTTGATCACCAAGAGGTAATTCTAGATAGGGCATTGACTACAAAAACTAACTTGGAGGCAAAGTAGTTGGTTTCCAAAGAGGATGGTAGTCTTAACAAATTATTGGAGATGACAAAAAGGTCACTAATGGATATTGATCAAGTTCAAGTGTCTCCTGGTGTGTCAATTCTTTCCGAGAGAAATGAGTTGGTTGATTCACACCTAGAGGTAGAGGTTTAGGAACTTGGGAAAGACAACAAGCTTCTTTCTTCATTGGTACTTCAACAAAAGAATTTCAAAAAGGGGAGCTCAGAGAAGAATTCCAAGGTGGGGAGGAAGAAAGATCGGGATAAGATTAAGTTAATGGTAGAGAATTTGGTGGAGTTAGGTTTACTCAAAACTCTTGACTTTCATTTTTTGAGCTCCCAATTTTTTTTTCTCTTTCTTGGAATGCAAGGGGTTTGAACAACATCCCTAGGAAAAAGGTTGTTTGGGAATTGATCAAGTTCATTCTTTGAGTGAAGTTGTGTTTATACAAGAGTCCAAGTTATCAATGGAAGGTATGTTCAATATAGCTTCCAAGCTCTGGTGGAGAGGCCAATATCAGTGCATTGGCGGACTATGCAGTGCTAGAGGAATTTCCTATCTTTGGGACTTGAGAAAAAAATATCCCCTTTGGTGGATTTCAGGTAGACATTTACTTGACCATAGTTGCCTTGAGTTTTGACTCTGGAGAAGTCTTTATTCTTTCCAATATCTATGCTCGACTGATTTGGCTAGTAAATCTCACCTTTGGGATCATATTAGGTATGTGTGGTTCCTTACTCCATTATTACCTTGGATAATTTTGGCTCGGGATTTTAATGCTATCCTCAACTTAGATGAAAAAAGGGGAGGTGTGGATAGATTTGAGCCTCTTCTTTTATATTTAAAGATAATATTATTTTATTAAATTTGATTGATATAAAGCTATGTGATGGCTTGTTTACTTAGAGTAATAGGAGATGTGGGGAAGACTCTATCTTGTAGAGATTGGATAAGTTCTTAGTTTCCAATTTTTGGATTGGCACTAGTTCAAAAATCATGGAGTGGAGGGGCTTAGATCATTGGCCTATAAAATTTTCAACGTATGGGAGGGAAGTTGCTAGGAATACTTCATTCACATTTTAGATTATGTGGTTGCAAAAGACAACTTTTTAGGACCTTATGAAATAATGGTAGAGTCAAGGTATGTCTTCGCATGGTATATCTATGTATACCTTTGTCAAGAGGCTCCAATTTGTGAAATTTCATTCCAATTGAAGAAGTGGAATATGCAATGTTTTGAGAATATTTTTATGGGGAGATCAACTGTGCAGAATCGCTTGAAGGTCATCACCAGTCACAACAAATATCACATGCTTACCTAGGATTCCCTTAGAGAAGAAGGGGAAGCTATGAAGGAATTATCTGAATGGGTGTTACGGGAAGAGATTTTTTGGAAACAAAAGTCAAGGATCAAATGGCTTTAGGAGGGAGACAATAATACAACCTTCTTATTTAACTTTGTTAAAGCTAGAGGATATGGGAATTTGATTTTTTTAATTGTTTCCTCCCAAGGAGAACAATTATCTTCCTTTTGGGATATCCCACATGAGGTCACTCATTATTATAATTTGTCTTTATTCACAAAGGGTTGTCTTGAGGAGTTGATTGAAAAGAATCTTATTTTGGAGTGTATTCCTTCAGTTGTACCCAATGAGACAAATGAGGGGCTCAATAAACCCATTTCTTTGGCAGAGCTTGAGGAAATAGTCTTCAAGATGAAGGAAGTTTAAGCCCTTGGTCCTGATGGTTTGCTAATAGAATTTTTTTAGGATTTTTAGAAGATTATTAAATTTGATCTTTTGGAGGTAGTGCATGAATCTCAAAATAGTAAACAAATGTTGAAAGTTACAACTTCTACCTTTTTGGCTCTTATTCCTAAGAGGGAAGGAGATAATTCTCTATATCTCTTTACCTGCCAATATCCATTTGTAATATGGTCTATCTATAAGATTATCTCTAAATTAATTGCAAAGAGATAGAAACCATGGCTAACCAAAAGTTTTTCAGAAGAGTAGGGGGTTTTGTGATAGGAAATAACATCTAATATGGCGGGGTTATTGTTGTTGAGGCTATTCAATCCATAAAATTATCCAAGGAGAAGGCCATGTTCATCAAATTGGACATGGCCAAAGCTTATGACAGAGTGAAATGGTCTTTTCTTCATAAAGTTCCCAGTGCTTTTAGGTTCGAAGAGGGCTAGATCAATTAGGTAATGATTTGTGTTATATTTAATTCTTATTCTATGTTGATTGATGGTGTTCATTCCTCTTTGTTTGTTGCTTTATGGGGTCTTCAACAAGGTGATCTCCTATCTCTTTATTTATTTATTATCATGGTTGAAGGTTTGGGAAGAATCCTAAAAGCCCATATGAGGCAAGGGATTATTCAAGGGTGGAGCTGGGGTGAAGGATTGGCTCCTCAATCTCACTTACAATTTGTGGATGACACCATGCTCTTACAATTAGCTAGGATAAAACAAGTGAGTAAATTCATACAAGATTTGGATATTTATCTTGCTACTTATAGAAAAAAGATCAATGAAGAGAAGTCCTATATTTTCTTCTTCAATACTCCTCTTATTCAATCAAGAATTGTGTGTTTATTGTATTTCATATTGGGTCTCTTCCTTTTGTGTATTTAGGAGTTCCCCTCTCTGTTGGCCCATTTCCAAGAGGAACCTAGTAGTGAGTTTTGGACAAGTTCCATGTAGTTATATTAACCATTGGACTTGTAAGTGGTTATCCTTTACTGGGAGGATAATGTTATTAATTTTTTTGGTTCAAGGGCTTCCTATTTATAGGTGCATGGTGTAGGTTGCTCCACCAAGTTTCATAAGAGAACTTGATTCTATTGCTAGATAGTTCTTATGGATAGACAACTTAGAATCTTAGAAGTGGAGTCTAGTAAAGTGGGAGTCTATTTGTAGGCCAATACATATGGGTGGCAGGCTATCATTACTGGTCAAGCTTTGGATGAAATTTTTTACTAGAGGTGGTGCACTAATAAGGACCAATCTTGGTCCAAGATCATTTATTTTAAATATTTAAGGGGGGTGGTAGGAGAACATTTACCTAGGTTTTCCCTGACGGGTAAGGGGTCTATGATTTGGGATACTCTTAAAAGAGGGGCTAACATAATCAACCAAGGCTTGTTCTGGATTTTTAAAAGGGGATCTGATGCTATCTTCTAGTTTGACTCTTGTGATGGTCACCCCCCCAATCATGACCATGTATCCTCATTTATATAAAAATTATCTTCTCTTCCAAGAGTTTGGGTGGACTAAGGTGCGACTTCAAAGATGAAGAGATTGGGTTAGTGGAGGCATTTATGCGGAATGAGGGTCAAGTGTGGCCCCCAGGGAGTTCTATGGAGGATCGTGAAGAGTCATCACATATTTTAGTAGGGAGAGCTTGTAGCTATTTATAGAGAATGATGTCTTAACTTGGGGTCTTGATCCTAGGGGAGGTTCTCGGTGACAACTGGGTATCAAGAGTTGGATATGAGGAAATATGGGTGGATGAAGTTACTTGGTGAAAGTATGCGTGGAATAAGTTTACTTGGCCTAAATGGAATTTTTTCCTTTGGTTAGTTTCTTGTAATAGGTGCCTCACATGGGACAATTTTCAAAAGAGAGGCTTTCATGGGCCATCTATTTATGTTCTATGTGACAGTAGTGAGGAATATTCTTCACATTTTTTCTTTTAATGCACCTTTTCTAGGGTTATTTGGCACCTTTGGTGGGGGCTTGGAGATAGTCCTATGTGCATGCTATATCCCTTTTTGATTTATGAAATATTTTGGGGAGGCCACTTGCTAAAAAATTTCTCTCTATGTGGCTTGGGTTATCGAGCCTTCATGCATTCAAGTTGTCAGATTTGGTTGGAGAGGAACCATAAGATCTTTTAGGGCAAGAGGTTGGTGGCTCTCTAGGTTTGGTAGAGGATTCTTGGTATACTTTAGGAGACTATACCAAATAAGTGTGAGGTGGGGAACCTTAAGAGATTGGGGGAGGTGTTGTTCCAGGGTTTGTTCCTAGCTAAAAATGACTCAAGGATGGCTTGTTCAAGGGGGAGATGACTTCCCAATAGGAAAATATAGAGAGAGGGTAGATGGATTCTGCCTCTTCTTGGGATCTTGAAGATTAAGATTAATGGGTCCTCCAAGGGTAATCTTGGATCTATTGGGTTGGGGAAGTGCGAAGGGATAGTTTCGAGTCCGACCGTTTCTTCTTCTCCATTTATCAAGGTGAATGGATGGAATTCTCACCAAGTGGGCCCCCTTGAATGAGTCTCCCCAATACTAACTTAGATGCAACAAATTAAAGTATCATTTTATTCATTGAAAATGTTCACATAATAACAACAACATGACTGTATTTCTTGAAACTGAACATTAAAAATACAATATCAGAACATCCAACCCCCTGAAGAGGAACATCTGATCATTATTTATAGAAAAAATCTTCTAACTAACTCTAATTAACTGGGCAGTCAACTCCAACAGACTAGGAGGACGCCATTTATTGAAAGCATGAAAAAGAGGAAGGAGGTTATGCATGCACAAATTTAGTCAAACCAGTCTTGCCTCAACGAGGATCCAACATAACAACACCTCCTAAATATAATCAACTAATAGACATGGTCATTTAAAGTTCAGTTATCACTTCCACACGAGCTGGAAGTTTCCAACCATTGACCTCTTCAATGTCCATCTCTTTTTGACTCTTTCAACAACCGGGCAACTGACATGAAATTCTTCCATCTTGCAAGCTCCATTTATAGATGCATCTTAATTTGAACTTGCATTATGACATTAGCTTGCACAAGACAATTGTATATCCATAATCACCTTAGAATAAAATTCATTCAATCATATGTAAAACTAATATAGATATATCACATAACAGGTTAATACCATCAAAAGTTACATGGATAAGTTCATGTTCAAATTTCATAAGTTTAGGGGAATAACATAGAAAGTATTAGTAACCAGGTGCTAAAATCCCATAATAACAATAAAAACATATGATAAATCCTAACAAAAATGAGTCATTATTTGGACTCATCATCTCCCCCTAACCTAATTATCTGCTAGTCCTCTAGCAGAGGGAACTCAATTCCTTTGCCTTACTAAAGCCCTAAAATCAACAATTTATGTCTGCCCTTCATTACCCCCTGCAATTTGAATTTGGATCCCAATAGAACCCCCGCTTTCTTTCCATCTTGCCCCACCTTGGCCTCTCTGTATCAACATCGTATTGATAGGTTATGTGGTTTGGTACTAGCCATAATAGAATAGGTGGCAGAAATATTAACGAGAGCCAATATTGTTGCTTTGTTTTCCCAAGATGTATATCCCTGATGCTTCATTTGCAAGATGCATAATAATTTTACAGGGAATGGGGTTAAGCCTGTTTTAGTTGATTTGGCAAGTCATTCCATATTTGTGATAAATATCTCAAATCTTTCCTGCAGTGGCAACTACCAGTTCATATTTTAGGTATGCTTCCTCGCTAAAAGACAGATCCTCTTTTTGTAGTCTATATTGTAAAGAATTTTGTGCCATGTGTAGTAAAAATACATGTAGGATTGCTTGATTCAACTCTTAGAGATAGGGGGTATGTAGCTCTTTTTCTCTGTATATTTTGAATTGTTTCCCCCAACTGATTTCATTTTAAATGAATGACATCAATTCCTTCAAGTGAACATCTCCAATATATAGCAATGGATTCCATTCATGGTCATTGGGAACAACATAGTTGTGCAAATACAACTCACACACTAAATTCTTAACTTCAGGAGGAGAGGATTGGTAAGCTTGGAAAAATTCTTGTAGGGTTTCAACGAAGAGTTTAGACCGGAAATAACCCTTAAAAACTTAAAAGTGTGATTACGCTCCCTTAAATGCAATGCATATACCCTTGGGGGAGTCCTACATTCCATAATTTTTGGTACTAGAGTCACCACATTATTTACCTTATATTTTAATGTAGTAATCTCTGCATTCTTCTCCTCAATTTCTTCATTTTTATTATTAATATCTGCATTCCATAACAAGTGAATTCTACTCTAACTGATCTAGCATCTTTAAAAGCAGGTAGGGTTCTCCTTTAGCAGGAAAAATTGACACTTCAACAATCCTTTCTTCGGTGGGTATAATGTTTAATCCTTTCACCGTTTCCTCACCATTAGAAAATGTTTGTGCAAATTCTAAGGAAATGTCATTATTGAAACTATTTAACTTAAGAAAGTAATCTAGCCAGCCACAATTCCTAAATTCAGGCTCACAAAGTGCATCTTGTAGGATTACTTGGTGAACTATTGGTTCACTTTTGATTAAATGACCTCCCATTGCCTCCAATCACACTCTGGAAAACACCTCAGCAAAGACCTCTTTCCTGCAATTCTTTAGCCGACAACCCAATTTCTCTTCTACTTCCTGCAATTCTCACTAATACTAACACCAATGTCGCATGACCTCTCAATTTTATCTTTTTAGTGGCATTATGATTTTGACTATGGCAATAAAGAAGACATAAAGGAGGGGTATTATCAAAGAAAATGGCGATGACTTAATGTCATATCATGCATGCAAACATCACTTCAACTCATTATTTCAAATTTACTGCCATGTTGGCACATGAAATGGCTTAAAGACATGTATGAAACATAGGTTCACACTTTCCCCCCAACCTAAATAAAAGCATGTGTCCACATAGGTTGGAATAGAAGTATGAAAAAATCTAGGCATACTAACAAGATTGTTATGTGAAATATCAATATTAAAGTACAATAATCAAACAAATGCATGTAAGGTAATTAATATACATTAAATGTTATGCACGTACCTGAAAAGTTGGAATGTCTTTTTCAAAAATTGTGGAAGTACTTGTCATTAAAAAAGTACGGTTGAGCTATTAAATGAAGTGATGGTGGAGTGATGTGGAAGAGAGAGAGATTGGAGATGATGAGATGAATGGGCGGATAATTGATTGATGGAGAAATTAATTCCCACAAAAGTGGAAATTTTTATTATGGTTGCATGTGTACCATTGACTAGCTAGAAGGTTGAACAATAGGTCCACATCCTTTGGTTGCAGGAACTTCAGAGTTCTGGTATTCAATGAATTGTTGCATGAACTCCTATTTTGAGGCAGGCTTATGGTATAGCCTGAGATGATGATCATAGACCAAGATCTTGAACATGACAAGATCGATTGTTGTAAGTTGAACAATACCATTGGGGAAGACCTCTGCAATCTCATATGGTCCCAACCACTGAGTTTGAAGTTTGCCTAAGTTGTCTTTAAACCTAGAATCATAAAGAATTGCCCAGTCACCTAGCCGAAACTTCTTTTCTTTGATGTATTTACCATTCCATCTAACTATCTAGTTCTTCACCATCTCAATATAGTGGAGAGATGATTTCCTCATCTCATCCAAGGCATTTAGTTGCATAACCTTGTCCTTTTGTGCCTCAAACATATCTATTCCAAGGTCTAGTGTTGTTCAAAGAGTTTTGTGTTCAAACTTTATAGGCATCATTGTTGTTTTTTCGTATAATAGTTCAAAGGGAGTAAAACCAATAGTGATTTTCCAAGTGGTTCTATAGGCCCAGACAACTTCTGGCAACTTACTTGCCCAATTTTTTCTGTGGATTGCTACTATTTTGGTTAGAATATATTCTATTTCCCTATTTGTTACCTCAGACTGGCCATTGGCTTGAGGGTGATAGGTTGTAGATTTCTTATGCCTGACATTATACTCATTCACCAATGTTGTGACAAGAGTAGATGTGAACTGAGCCCCTTGATATTTGACTATTTCTCTAGGAACCCCATAGCGTGTGAAGATTTATTCATAAAGAAATTTTGCAACTTTATTGTCCCTAGCATGTTTCATGGCTTTGACCTCAACCCATTTAATCACATAATATGTACAAACCAAGATGTAAGACTTTCCATTTGATGGTGGATCAACTGGACCTACAAAATCAAGTCCCCATTTATCAAATGGTTTGATAAATACTTGAGGGTATAGAGGCATCTCATCTGATTTAGTTGGTCAGCCCATCCTTTGACACCTATCACATTTCCTAGTGTACTTGCTTGCATCCTTATGAAGTGCATGATAGTAATACCCTGTATTTAGAATCTTCATGGTTGTTCTATTAGTTGCAAAGTGTCCCCCACAGGGTTCATCATGGCATGCATGCAATATATCATGAGTTTCATCTTCTCTTATACATCTTCTCATCACATGATTTGGTCCAGTATAGAATAAACAACCTGCCATCCATGAGAATGGAAAAGATTTTTCAATAAGAACCCTTCGCTCTTTTTGAGAGAAATGAGGGGGAACTCTTCATGTAACCAAATAATTGGCTATATCTACATACCAAGGTGTGTGCACACTTATGGAGAAAAAATTTTCATTAGGAAAGGAGTCATCAATGACTTGAGTGTCCTCTGATGTGGTCAATCTGGAGAGAAAATATGCCACAACATTTTCCTTACCTGGCTTGTCTATAATGGTGATATCAAATTTGTGCATTATCAACAACCACCTTGCTAACCTTCATGTAATCAATGGCTTGTTCATAAGGTATTTTATGGATGCATGGTTTGTATGGACAAAGATCTGGTATCATGTGGTATAATGCCTGAACTTGTTGAGAGCATAAATGACTACCAACATATCCTTCTCTGTCACTATGTAATTAAAATTAGCCCCTTGTAGGTTCTTGCTAACAAAGTAGATTTCATTCTCTATTGCTCCCTCTTTTTTTCCTAATACATCCACTATAGCATAATCAAATGCATCTATGTGTATATGGAAAAGGAGTCCCCAACTAGGGAATTTGAACACAAGAGCATGGGTTATTGTTGTTTTGAAATCAGAGAATGATTTATCACAATCCACTGTCTATTGGAACTCAACATCTTTAGTTAAAAGATTATAAAGTGGTGATTCCATCTTACTAAAATATTTTTTGAAGTGTCTATAGTATTCTGCATGTCCCAGGAAAATTTTAACATCTTTTTGCTTGACAATAATAGAGAGATTGGAAATTACCTTAATTTTGGTTGGGTCCACTTGAATTCCTTTCTAAGAGATATAATGGCCAAGGACCACTCCTTCCTACATCATCATAAATCATTTCATTTTTCAAGGACAAATTATGGTTCTCACATCTTTCCAAAACCTTCCTTAGGTTTTCTAATGCCTCTAAAAAATCAATACCATAAGTAGTGAAATCATCCATGTAGATCTCCATTCAATCATTTGAAATATCTGAGAATATACTAATAACTACTCTTTGGAAGGTTGTAGTTGCATTGCATAGACCAAATGGGAGTACTATAGGCATAAGTCCCCTAAGGATAGGTGAAACTTGTCTTGTCTTGATCTTCAGGTGCAATCTGTATCTGATTATGCCCACTAAATCCATCTAAGAAGGAAAAATACTACTTATCTGCAAGTGAATCCAACACTTGGTCTATAAAAGGAAGGCAAAAGTGATATTTTTTAGTGGTAGAGTTTAGTTCCCTATAGTCAACACAAACTCTCCACTTACCTCCCTTTTTAGGCACAATTACAAAAGGGGACACCCATTGGCTATTTGAGATAGGGTAGATAAACCCCACATCCAATAAATTTTGTAGTTCTCCTTTCATAATCTCCCTCAATGCAGGGTTGATTCTCCTCTATGGTTTCCTTACTGGTGTGTAGTCATCTATAATGTAGATCCTATGAGTATAGAGTTTGGGATCTAATCCTTTCATGTCATGGTAATCCCATGTAAATGCTTGCTGATGCAACTTAAACAAGCTTGTTAGAGAAAATTGTTGCGCTTGACTAAGCTTGTTATTAATATTCAAATGTTTTCCATCTAAAACCTGTATTTGTGTGATCAAATCAATAATGGTTGTTCCACTGATGCTTGGCACTTTTAATTCATGTGGTAACAATGTATGAAGCATATTTGTTGTTGGAGGAAATTTAGGTGCAAAAAAAGTTGGTAGAAGTATCTGCAATGGGCATGCAGAACTAGATTCAGGAGTGGATGGTTCTTCATGCACTTCACAATGGTTTTGAATTATATGGAATAATATTTCATCCTCTTCTTGAAGTTGCATAAAAGGACTTCTTCCTATCATCATAAGTTGTGCCACTGAATTGACCTCCTCAACCTCTTCTCCAACATGTGGCCAGATGGGGTGGTCCATATAATGGGATGGTTGAGTAAGAGGATAAAGGATAATATTTTTAGTGCTTCTCCCACCAGAAATAGTCATGTCCCTTGAACGAAATCCAATGTAAGAATTTTTTGTAGCTAACCACAACCTTCCCAGAATAATGTGATGCCCTCCTAATGTAGCTTTAGGGGAAATGATACTGAAGTCTGTTGGATATTCCAAAGAGTCTAGAGTAACAACAGGGTCCTCAACTATACCATCTGTTTTGATAATGGAATTGTCAGCAAGCTGTAGGAAAGTAGAAGTAGGTCTCAAATTTGTAACATTCAGTTGTTGTAGGATAATAGCCTTAGTGATCACATTGGTAGATTCTCCTGAGTCTATTAGAGAATTCTTTACTTGGATTCCATTTATATTAATGACTCCAATTATAGGACTACCTGGGTCAGTATATTTAGGAACAATTACTTTCCCAAGCATGATATCTGTCAATTTCCCTACCAAACGAACGGTGGTGGGGTCCTTTTTCCTCCCTGAATTTTTGAGACATGCTTCCTTAATTTCCTTACTATATCCGAGGACATCTTTTATGGCCTAAAACAAAGGTATCTTGACACATATGTGTTTTAACTGATCCATAATATCAAAGGTTGTTTCTTCCTTTTGTTTAACAACTTCTAACCTTTGAGGAAACGGTGGGTCTGGATTAGACTGTCGAATTGGTTAACGATTCTTGGGCACACTTGACTGAGAAGAGATATCAGATAAATTTTGATGCTCATCTTCTTCCATAGGAAGCTCTATTATAATAGGAGTGGAAGGAGATGAAAAATTGGTTTATGAACACAGATGAATATCACTCACACTCACAAAATATGTAGGAAATTGGTTGGGATCTACAAAGTAAACTAGTTGCTATTGTGGTTTGTTATTTGGGTCGGGTGTGGGTTGAGTTGGTAACTGAGTAGGTCTAGGTGTGCTAGCATTTGAGTTAGGAGGAGGAATTATGGCAGAATATTGAGGTTAAGGAGGCAGTTGCATGTAACCAGTTGCCTAGTTTGGCCATTATTGTCCTCCCCTCCATTAGGATGTTTGTTGCCAATTTCCTTGAGGTTGCTGCTAATTCCCCTGGGATTACTGCCACTGAGGTGGAGTGTTTTGATAATTGGGCCAAGTATTTGGAGGGTTGTTCCAAGGCTGAGGTGTATAGCCTCCAAGGTTTGATGGTATGGAGGTTTCCATTGATTACTAGATGCATATGAATTCAAATAAGGTCCATTAAAAGATAATGAGTCTGGTGGCATACCTTGTCTTGGAGTCCATGGTCTTCTTTGTGAAATTTAGAAAAATTGATCATCATCACCCTCAATTGGCTTGAACTTTGGTGGAATTTTCTTGCTGTTAATGTTGGCTACCATTTTACATCTACAATCCTTCTTCTTTGGCATGCAATGAGGACAATATTCTGCCAAAATTGCCTTTGCCTCCTCATTTTTCTTCTTTTCTTGAAGTGTATCTAATTGAGTGGCCATATTTTTTATGATATACTGCTTGAAATCTGATAGAAAATGAGTGATTTTCATCCTTGAAACTCCATTAATGGAGGATTTCCTCATAGAATATTTGTAACCTCTTCCTTTCTTTATAGCTGCCCTAGAGTAATTCTGACATATCTTCTTAATATCATCCCAGGGAACTTTGGTGATATCTCCTCCTCCTATCAAGTCCAAAACATCAATGCAAATTTTATTGATCCCTCTAAGGAAGATAAACTTTTGAGACTCTTCATTGAGTGCATGATGTGGAGATTTTTGTGGACAAAACAAGAGCCTTGACACATAGTCCTTCAAACTTTCATCCTCCTTCTGCTACATCCTGAAGATATCATTTCCTCTCATATCACTGCCTCTATAGTATTCTTTATATTTCTCAAGAAAATTTTCCTTCATAACATCCCAAGTATTTATAGTATTTCTCCCTAAGCCCATGAACCATCTTAATGCAACTTCCTTCAAGGTAGTAGGAAACAATTTAAGCCTGTGAGCATTAGTAGTGTAATCATAGCTTATGTAGAGGTTATCAAATTCAAACAAGAAAGTGTATGGGTCCTCTATTACAAGCCCATATGATTTAGGAATAATTAAAGTAAGGATGCTCTTGAGGTTATCAACTTCATTTTGGTGAGAGATAAGAAATGAAAAAGTTGGATGGTTAGGTCTATTTGGGGCAGCCATAATTGCTTGATGGATTATCAGAGCAAATGGATTCTCAATCAAGTTTTGGGAAGATTTATCTTCAAAGGAAGTTTCAGAACTGGTCAAATTGGCAAATGTGTCAGCAAAATGATTTTCCTCTTCTTCTTATTCATCTCTTTGCAAATTTTCAAACTCAACTAGTTGGTTATTAGGATTAGGGTCACTAGGAAGGAATCTCCCTAGAGCATCTCTTCTCCTACCCCTATGCATGCGGTATTAACTCAATACCAACTAACTCACATGAAGAATTGGTGAAAGAATAATAGATCATTACTTTTTCAAATGAGGGTATGCTAAAAAAAAACTTCAGAGATATTAAAAACAAGAAAGAAACTAGAAATGACTCTGAATAACTTCCTATTTTGACACCATCCTTGACAACGGCGCCAAAAATGTTGGCCTCCTCTAATGGTTCAATAACTAAGCCCTTAAATCTATAACTTAGAGATTAGATATCAACACCAAGTAGTTATCTTGCACATCATACAGGTTCATTTCATTATCAACCCAGGGACATGAAATTGAAATGGGCCAACACTGTCTATGCACTAGGACTCAATTGTAGTAATTCTTATCCTATAACTAGTGAGGAAATAATATTGAAAGTGAAATTCTTGAAAGGAATTAGCATAAGTACTGAGCATGAAAAAAAAACTAAACTAAAACTGAAATGAATGATAGAAATAGAAATCTTATCAAATAGACAGGAAGTTACTCTATCTGCCTTGGTTGTAGGAACAAACACAAAAGGAAGTTCCAATGACTGCAGGAACAAACAACTGCTAAGACTATAACTAATTGTTGAACATAAAAGTAACTATTGAATTGAATGGATGGAATTCTCACCAAGTGCCCCCCCCTTGAATGAGTCTCCCAATACTAGCTCAGATGCAACAAATTAAAGTGTCATTTTATTCATTGAAAACGTTGTTACATAATAACAACAACATGTTTGTATTTCTTGAAACTAAAGATGAAAAATACATTATCAAAACATCCAACCCCCTGAATAGGAACATATGATCATTATTTATAGAAGAAATTATTCTAACTAACTCTAACTAATTGGGCAGTCGACTCCAACAGACTAGGAGGACACCATTTATTGAAAGCATGAAAAAGAGGAAGGAGGTCATGCATGCACAAATTTAGTCAAACCAATCTTGCCTCCATGAGGGTCCAACATAACAACACCTCCTGAATCTACTCAACTAATAGACATGGTCATTTAAAGTTCAAATATCACTTCCACATGAGCTAGAAGTTTCCAACCATTGACCTCTTCAATGCCCATCTCTTTTTGACTCTTTCAACAACTGGGCAGTTGGCATGAACTTCTTCCACCTTGCAAGCTCCATTTATATCTGCATATTAATCTGAACCTGCATTATGACATTAGCATGCACAAGACAATTGTATATCCATAATCACCTTAGAATAACATTCACTCAATCACATGTAAAATTAATGTAGATATATCACATAGTAGGTTAATACCATCAAAAGTTACATGGATAAGTTCATGTTCAAAGATCACAAGTTTAGGGGAATAACATAGAAAGTATTAGTAACTAGGTGCTAAAACCCCATAGTAACAATAATAAACATATGATAAATCCTAACAAAAATGAGTCATTATTTGGAGTCTTGGTGCTCTTTGGCTCTTTTAGGCAGGGTGAGCATTGTGGGCCCTTGTTGTTTGTGTCTTGGCTCCTTGTTTATATTGTTAGTTTCTTGGATGAATAATTTTTTACCCCTTTCTTTAAAAAAAAAAAGATTTATATATATTTAATAATTAATATTAATGTGTCATATCTTATATATAAAAATTCTAAGATATGTTTAATTTTTAATTTGTAATTTGACTTTTTATTAATATTTACTAATATTATTTTTTTCTTTATAAAAAAATATCTTTAGGAAGTATTTATGTTTTTACTAATATTATTAATATAAAAATAAAAAATAAAAAATATTTTTGTAATAAAATTATTTTAATGATAATTAGTAAATTTGTTTTAAAAATAATAATTTATCAAATTTTTATAAGGTATTTAGACAATATTAATTAATTATATTAAAATTTACATAATTGTAATAATAATTAATATTAATATGTGATATCTTGTAATAACTGGGTATGTGCAAGATCATCATGGAAAAAACAGGCCCTTAAGTGACGATGAAAATTCAAAAAATTATAGTTAGGCAACTTGACATAAAAAATTGAATAAGTTATCTATATTATTTCAAAAATATGTAACAATAAAATCTGTAGCAAATTGAATGTAGTTTCTAAACTACTAAGTTTATTTATAAAAAAATCTATTTGGTGAAAATTTGAAATTTCAATGTAGTAGTACTTGAATTTCAGGGAAAAAATAAGAAGTAGGTGTCGCCTAACCACTCTAACCACAATCAAATGATAATATTTTTTTATAAACTTTTAGATATAAGTAGAGGACTCATGTTCCATTGTGATGCATTTTTTTTGTAACTTTTTTTCCAAGTAAATAATTAATTATGAATTTATTATTATAATTTTTAAAAAATATAAAAACTCATATGTCTGACCACCTTAACTTGGTCAAAACTTCATGATTTTTTTTTAAACCTATAATATGTGAAACAAAAAATGTGATGCATGTTTCAGATTCAAAAAATGTGATACTGTTTGAAAGCTATAGATGTTTTTCAATTAGCCTATCAATAAGGACTTTAGTTATTATTCAAATAGAAAATGAATAATAATTATTTATTAAAAAAGTAAAGCATAATTTATATTGGTGGAAAGCTGAGAATCTCATTTAAAAACCCTTTCCGTTTCATCAATTTTGGGTAAAAATAATGTCATCAGCCACATGGGCCATAATATCACTTACATATCACCACTTTTTGGCCTGTCATGATCCTACACATACCCAATTTTGAGCCAACATATTATATTTATACTTAGTAACTATTTATATTTATAATAATATTATTTTGATTATAAGGGAAAAAAAGGTTTTGAAGGGACTCAAAACCCTTTACAACTTAACAAACAAAAATCTATTCAAAGATAAATATATTGAACCATCAACAATAGACAACAACAAAACAACAACCAACAAATAGAGAACTGACATCAAAAGACAAAAACAAAAAAAAACACAAAAAGGGACACTATTTCATGTTCTTTAAGGTGTTAGCCACCTCAAGTTCCTGGTTACGATGCAGTTTGACCATGTCCATCGGTTATTTCTTCTCCTCCTCAAAGGTTTTCCTCAGGTTACCCTTACCTCTTGTTCAAGGGCCTTTTGCTTCATCCTTTCTGACCTTCTTCCCCTTCCCCTTTGATACTTGGTTCTTCTCTATCAGCTTTGAAAGTAAAGATGATATTCCCTAAGTTCACTTATCTTGCAAAAATGGACCTCTAGTGATTCAGCACTATTCTTGACCAAACTGTGGCTAACTTACAGTAGCTTCTTGATGTCCACATTGGTATCATTAATCTTAGCCTCCATTTCAAAGAGGCACTACTCACATAGGGACTTGAAATTTGTAAAGGAACACTGTAAATCCATAAGTCATTCAATCAAAATATTCGAGGAAGTACCCTTCGACATATTTTGCATATTCTCTTTCAACCCCCTGCTCTTCATATTCACCCTATTGAATTCCTGTAGTGTCCACTTAGAAAGCTTGAAAGTTATAGTAGCCCCTACATGAGCCATGTCCAGAAGCTCAAACATTGAAGTGTTATCATCATTTAGGTGTACGAGAAATCCTAAGAGAGAGGATTCACCTATAGTGGATCTTGTTTACTAGGACTCAGATTAAGCCCCTCCTCCTCATGCCTAGACTTTCCAGCAAAAAGCTCCACACTAGGTTTCTGTCGAACAAGGGAGTCATTGATTTCAACAACAGTATCCTCAACACCCTTCACCTTACTTTGGTCCTTGGAACCCTTCAAATCATCATTCGTTGCCTATTTTTTCATCTTAGAAATACGCTTGGAAGTCCTTTGTGGAATTTCTTTGGCTTCCTTATCCCCAAAATTGACAGGCATGCCCTCCTCCTTATGGCCTTTCACAACAAAATCCTACCCATTAAACACAATATTCCCCTTAGACCAGGAATCCCCAAAAACTACATCTGTGTTAATACCAGCAGAATGGGACTCTGACTCCTGTGAACTAATATTCTTAGCAACATGTTTCCCCTTGGGGTTCCCCTTTTTTCTATTCTTAGAAGGGGTCATTGTAGGGGATGAAGACCCACCTTCATCCTCTTCATTCCATTCCAACTCACTAGCAACACTGGTATATGAACCAGTCGAGAGAGATTTTCACCAATAGCCTTCTCCTTGCCTCTAATCGTCTTGGTAGGGATGTGGGCTCTCACATACTCCATTATAAGAAATTTATAAGTCCCTCATGTAGAACATGCACCCTCCTATTTATCAGATTCATACACCGAAACTTCTAGCAAAGACAAAAGAAAGAAAGGGAATGAGATATATAACCCGTGTCTGAAATGATTCAACAAAGTGAAATGGTGACCTAAAATTGTAGTGAATTCAATTTCTAAGGTAACATACCACATGATGACCTCTGCTACATTAGCCCAAATTTTCTTTAGATACTTCCATTCGTAGCCCCAAGAAGGCATCTTAATTAGATTCTTTCGTTCATCATCTTTGAAGAACTGGTCCATAGTGTCCTCATTACTCTTCCTCTCCTTGAAGTATGTGTGACCCACCAATGGAAAATGACAATGGTAGTGATAAACTCCTCATTAATCACAAAATCCATTCCCCTTACCTATAACCTATGATTTTTATAATAGCTGACAAAATCGCATTCACCACAAACTAAAACCCTTAGAGAGAGATGGTTGTTTGAAAACAAGCAGGCAAATAAATACCCACAAAGCGTGCGACGAAAATGCAAGAAATAATGATATTAAAAATCTAGAAATTGAGCTCACCCATATCCATATTTTCATAATAAAACCTTAACATCCTCAAGGAGGGAGTACTCATCCCATGTCAAAATCATTAATTTTGACAACCTCATTAGAAAAGAAATCCACCAATGAGTTTCCCTCTCTATAGATATGAGTGACACGAGTTTCCTCACAAGATCGAAGCATCATTATAACATCCTTGATCAACTGATAAGTTATCCAACTTGGCTTCTGAATGCGGCATAGGTAGTTAATGATATTAAGTGAATCTCCCTCCAGCCAAAGCTTAGAATAGCCCTTGTCTAATGCAAAATTAATACTAATAAACACAACCTCGGCTTCTACATGGTGATTGGTCTGGTTTCCCAATGGGAATGCCCCCACGCCCAAGAATCTACCAACATCATTCCTCAACACCCCCCACAATCTGCAGGCCCAGGGTTACTCTTGGTTGCCCAAGATTTATGATAATATTGTTAATACAAAAAATTAAAATTGAAATAAATTTGTTATTATATTTGTTTAATCTTGAATTTTGAAAATTTAAAATTTAGATTTATATCTTGTCATTGTTATGAGCCAACTTATTGCATAGCTATATTTTAATTTTCTATAATACATGTTAAATAATTGTAAATATAAGGAGTTATAAATGCATATAGTATAGGCACGCAATACCCTAAATTTACATTATAATGATTAATATATTATAATTTACATAATTTTAATTATTAATATTCATCTTAAATGATTATGCCAATTTTTTATATCAATGTTTACAAAATATATCTAAATTGTATCTTATAATTTTTGTATTTTGTATTTTAATAATTTTACTCATATCTTATGAGAAATGGAATTTTGAGTGATTGTTTTGTAAGAATCAAGGTTTCAGTTTTGAAACAGGGACTTGGGCCTTACAATTATTTTTGTGTTGATGGATTTTTTTCTTTTTTTTGGGTGTATAGATATAATTAAGTGTTTATTGAATAAATTCAAAAATTTCTATGGACAAGGTAATACACTTGCATAGTGCCAATGCAACTAATTAATGGAAATTGTAGAATAGGGTAGAATTAAGGTAAAAGGCATGAATCAATAAATCTCAAGCCCTAGAACCATAAACCAACAATGAAGCACAAATGGACATAGAAACATAAAATATGAAGCAATATTACCAATATCTCTATGCCATGGTTGATTCACCTCCATTGTTCTTCTCCATCTTGCTTTATATGCTTGATTTCCCTAGGATTTTGAGTATGCAAGAATAATCCTAGTGATAGTGATAGCAAAATATTGAATATTGTACTTGTCTCCTTGAATGCTTGAATGCACTTATTAGTTGTCAGCCTTGCAATGACAATGGTAGATCTCTTTTATAAAAAACCAAATTTGTATGAAGGGCTATGATTAAAAGATGAAAGATGATGTTGATAAATGGGCAAGATTGCTTGAGAAGAAATGAAATAGGGTTAGGGCTAAATTATGGGAAAGATAGCCTAGCTTGGTTAAGGATGGATGGTGGAGATTAAATTATAAAATAATTCAATCAAGGGTGGAAATTAATCAAGATGTGAAGATATAAGAATGACATGGATAAATAGGTTGGAATAGAACAAAAGGTTGTTAGAGAAAATTAAACAATTATAAAATTATTTAATTTAGGAGGGAAAGTGAATAATTAAATAAAAATGATTATTTAATTATAGAAGAAAGGGAAAAGGTTGACTTTTAAATTAAATAATAATTTAATTTTAAAAGTGGAAGAAAAGGACAAATTAGTAAATAATTAAGTAAATAAAATTTATTTAATTTATAGAAGACAAGAATAATGAATAATTAAATAATTAAAATAATTATTTAATTATAGTAGAAAATAATAATAATTAAATAAATATGAATTTATTTAATTATAGAGTAAAGGGGACATTAGTGACGTAATTAAATAAATATAATTTATTTAGTTAATCAAAAGGAGGAAATAAAAGGAAAGAAATGAATTAATTAAATAATTAATATTATTTAATTAATAGAAGAAAGGGGATTGACAAGGAAAAATGGTGTTCGCAGGCGAAGGACAATTTTTAGTGTGTATAAAAAGTAAAGGCTTTAATATTTTGATTCTTGAAAATTGGTTCGTATAAGTTTTTTGTTGTTATTAGGTAACTTAAAAACTTTCCACTTATGATTTGTTTTCAATGCAACAAATCAGCCTTAAGTTTACTAATTGCCTATTTTCTTTTGTTTTCTATGATGTATGGGTAACTTTTGTAGGTTCTATTTAATTTGTTACCTTTTACAAGTATGATTAATTTAATGTCTTTGTATAACTACCATATAAGCCTATTGTGTTTTCTACAATTGTAATTGGAAAATTTTATGGTAGTAGGAAGAGGTGGTTGGAAGGTTTGTGAACTAGGATGCGGATAAGATTCTTTTGAAATTAATCAAATTTTGAAAAGACAAAGGAATTTAGTTTATATTCTAAGTAAACATCAAACCATAATATTCTCAGTGTCAGTTAGATGTGCAATAACAGATACAATATTAATTTTCATGTTAATGGTTGTGAGATCAGAAAGGAAGGGTCCCCAAGATTAGTCGCTAAAGGAATAAGGATAAATGGTAATTTCTATCATCTAAAATAGGCAAATGGAATAATTTTCTTATTGGATCAATCTGGTGAGTGTTGGTTGTGGTACAAAAGAATGGGACATATGAAATTTGAAAATATGGTGAAGATCAATTCCTCTCATGAAGTGAGAGATATTCCAAAGATAACCAAGCCTACAAACACATTGTGCAAAGAATGTTTAATGCGAAAGAAAACAATGACTAGTTTCAAAATCAAGGAATGTTATGCTATAATTCCATTAGAATTGATTCATATGGACCTATGTAAACCTACATGAACAAAGAGTCAACAAGGTGAAAGTTATTTCATGTTGCTTATTGATGATTACACTAGAATGTCTTGGGTTACATTTCTAAGAGATAAATAATAAGCTTTTGATAAGTTTAAATTTTCAAAGAAAAAGTTGAGAATGAAATGGATCTTAAGATCAAAATCTTAAATTTAGAAAGAGGAGGTGAATTTAATTCCAGTGAATTTGAAAAGTTTTGTAAGGATCATGGCATTGGGAGACGTTTATCTACTCATAGAACCCCTCAACTATTAATGGGGTAATGGAAATGAAGAATAGGGTTATCCAAGAGATGGCTATGACTATGTTGAAATATGTTGATCTACCTAATATGTATTGGAAGGAAGTAGTTCACACTGATGTTTATCTGCTAAACAAAGTGTAGTTGAGGGTCAACAACAATAAGACCCATTATGAGCTATGGTATGGAAGGCCTTCCTCTATTAGATATTTTAGAATCTTTGGAAGCAAATATCACATCAAATGAAATGAAGGAGACCTTAGAAAGTTTGACTCAAGGTGTGATGCAGGAATTTTTCTTGGTTACTCAACTAGGAGCAAGGCTTATAGATGTTACAACAAGAGGTTGGGAAAGATGGTTGAAATCACAAATGTTAAGGTACATGGATACTTCTATAAGATCTCATAAGAAGAAGAGGTTTGTGGATCTGATATACCTCCACAAATTAAAGAAGAAGAAGAAGAGAAGGAACTAGAACTAATGAAGACTCCCAAAACTCCAACAAAATATGTTTTGAAGAATTCTTTTTTAGAACAAATTATTGAAGACAAGAATGAAGGTGTGTTCAATAGGAGAAGGTTTACAAGAGAAAATGAATTTGTGTTTAATATCAAAGTTTTATCCCAAGATTCTTTTTGATTGTAACAAAGATGAAGCTTGGATAAAAGCAATGGAAGTGGAGCTAGACTAGATAGAAAAAAACCAAAATTGGGAATTTGTTCCCAAACCTACTGATAAGAATATGATTAGAACTAAGTGGGTGTTCCAGAAGAAAATGAATGAAGATGGTGAAACTGTAAGGAATAAAGCCAAATTGGTTTGAAAGGGCCATTCACAAGTTGAAGGTATTGATTTTGAGAAGACTTTGCTCTAGTAGCAAAAATAGAAGAAATAAGGATTTTTCTTTCTCTTGCCACTCATAACAACTTCAAAGTATATCAAACGAATTTCAAGTCAAATTTTTGGAATGGTGATCTAGAGGAAGAGGTATAAATTGAGCAATCAAATTATTTTGAGTTATCAAAAGATCTAGATATGGTTTAAAAACTCAAGAAAGCTCTATACGGTCTCAAGCAAGCTCCCAGATTTTGGTATGCTAGATTGGATAAGTACCTACTCCAGCAAGGATTCAAGAAAGGTAATACAAACAATAATATGTACATTAAGGTTCAGGAAGACAAATTGTTGATTGTGGTAGTATACGTTGATGACTTCATCTTTGGTGGAGATGATGATATGTGTAAGAAGTTTGTAGAAGAGATGAAAAAATATTTGAGATATCAATGATTGATGAGTTGTATTTCTTCCTTGGACTTTAAATTACTCAGAAAGATGATGATATCTTTATTTCTTAGGCTAAATATGTAAAGGAAATATTGAAGAAGTTTGGCATGGAGGATTCCAAACCAATAGGTACTCCTATGGTGATTGGTTGTCACTTAAGAAAATTTGACGAGTCTTTGGAAGTTGATTAGACTCTTTATAGGTATATGATTGGAGGTTTATTACAATTAACTACTTATAGACTTGATATCATGCATGCAGTATGTTTGGTTGCCAAATTTCAAGATAATCCTAAGAAATCTCATGAAAACGTGGTGAAAAACATATTTAGATACTTGAGAGGAACTTCGGATTATGGCCTATGGTATAAAAATGATAATAAATTTTCTATGAATGCTTATACTGATACTGATTGGGCTGGTTGTGTGGATGACCAGAGAAGCACAAGTGGAAGTGTATTCTTTTTGGGAGTTGAAGAATATGCTATTTCCTTCTACATTTAGGTGTTTCTTTCCCTTTGTCCTTAATGTAAAATGGGGAGAGTGAGTAGATGTGTGTTGCCACCAATGCCAAAGGGGGAGATTGCTGGTATTTTTTTCATTGATGTCAACACTTGAGAATTGTGTAAGATGGTTGGTAGTGGTTGTAATTGATGTCAAAACTGATTGTTGGTTGTCTTTGGTGTCAAAAATTGATGAAGATTTTTATATGTGTGGCAGTGGTTGATGAGATTATTATCAATGGATAATGACAAAACTTGATGAATTGTTTGTGGTTGTCATTATTTTTTGCACTTGAGAAGTGAGGAAGATTGTTGGTATTGGTTGTCATTGTTGAAAAAATTCAACTTGGACTATTATTGTTGTATGATGTTGTTGTTGAAGTTTATGGGTGGATGTCATGCCTTATTCTATGTTAGTTATTTGACATCAATTATCATTGTTGACAATATTAAGTAGCGTTTCTATCAACAAAGTTGGCTTCATAATGATATATTAAGATAGGGATTAGAAGTTTTGCTAATTGTGGAGAGATGTTGTTGAAGGTCTATAGTAAGACTTATGCTCTCCCTTGATGTTCCTGATGAAACATGTGTTTTTGAAAGAAAGTTCTGGCCTCCACGAGTTGCTTTAGTGTTTCTGGTGTATGAAGTTGATTTGAAGTTTGTTAGGGAGAATGATTTTTATTCCTTTGTTGTTGAAGATGTGTTATTGCGGTTTAGGATTCAATTTATATGTTATGTGAGTGTTGCACTCCTATCTTTTCAGGTCACCAATGTTGTCGAGGAGATTTCCTACGAATTGCATAAGGTTAGCAATGTTGTTGGTTGTCTGGACTGGTCCAAAAATTCTCTACATTTCTCTGTATTGATGCCTCTACTCCCATAGCTTGGTGAATACATTCTCAATGTTTGTGAATTATCTCAGTTCCAATTTCATGTGTTGTAGTTTTTCATAAGTTGACTTTTTAATCTTATACCTCATGATTGAGCATCATGTGTTTCCAAGATGAAGTATTTTTTTCTTGTTTGGTATGTGATGGTTTCCAGTGGTATGACAATATGAAGAAGTTTCAAGAAGTGTTTTTAGATGTTCATGGAACATCCCCATGTGATATGTACATTGTTGATTGGCTTCTTTGGTGCCACATTATGTCTTGAGTTGGCTTTCTTGGTTATTTGTGAATATTTGGCCAACAAGGCTTGTTCCTTCATTTGTGTTGTGTGCTTGGGGGTCTATGCCAGTATTTGAAGATGTCTTATGATATATTTGGGTCCTGAACTATCTTGGTTAGAACCACCTTGAGAAAATTCAATTAGAAGTATGTTTTTCGGTTGACTGGTTTTGTGCTTCACGTTTTATCTACATATTTCTTTGATGTTGACTTAGATTAATGTGTGCTAGCATGTGAATTATTTTGGATCACATTAGAAGATACAAGAAGATTATTTTCGGTCCTCTCTATCCTCGAGATAGGAACAAATTATGTTTTGGTTGTTGACTTGTTGAATTTATTGTTTATCTTCTCTCCTGGCTGACCGAATTAAATTTTTGAAGTGTTGTGGTGGATAGAAATGCAAGATCATTTCAAATGCAAGATGTATGAAAGTGTGAATGTGAAACTCATTAAATATTCAAAAAAATAAGAGTGAAAGTGTTTGGAAGAAATATCAAATGTGCTTGAATGACTCAGTCAACATAGTGTTGTGTTAACAAATATTGTTAATTCTCTAAATCATTCTATATCATACTCTGAGATAGTGAATCTCATCAAATCCTAGTATCTTTCCTTTGAAGTTGTGTTAGCTTCAATTTTGTAAGAACTTTGTATCTTTATCTAAGGTAGTGTGTCTTAGCTTGTAATTCTGTTTAGGCAATGAGCCTTTATATTGTGAGTTAACACTCATCGTGGTTTTTCCCTCATTGGGTTTTCCACGTAAGTTTGGTGTTCTCTTGTGCATGTGTTTTCTTTGCTTTATCTCTTATCACTCATAATATAGTTTGAAGTAGAATTTCCATATCTTTCATTGCTAAGGATTGTTGAATTTGCTAAAGATTCAAACTACTATATCCTTCTTTGTTACTGTTTTGTCTAGAATTTTTGATTTGGTAAAGTATTGCATGCTAAAATGTTTAAGTTTTAGAGGGGTTGAATTTTTTGCAAATACTGATTCACCCCCCTCTTAGTAATTGGTGTGTTCAACCGTTTAAAATTTAAAGGTGTGGATTCACATGTACATAGGGCATTAGAGGATGAAAATGAAATTAATTTCATTTAGTGAAGCAATTACAATATGAATTTTACATTTCTAACATCCGATATTAAACATTATTATGGAGGATATAAAGGAGAATATACATTAAGGGAACATTATAGTTGAAAACTATCTTGAACACTTGTGTTTGAGCATGTGGATGGATTTGAGGATAAAAAAATGAAGATCTATTTTAGATCAAAGGATGAAATCCCATTGATTTAAATGCTCAAAGGATTCCACCCCTTTACATAGAGGACGATTTCACTTAGAGGATGCATTAGAGATTCATTTGGTCATAGATTAGTTGCATTGTATGAGATTCTAGTTGATTTCTATCATGAGTATGCACATAAAGTTTATTTTTATTTATTGTTGTTATTATTAAACATTTGAATGTACTCAAATTATACTGTAAGAAGGAAAGGAACAAGATTTATATCTTCTATTCATTAGTGTGAAGTAGGAAAAGTGATCCTAGGTCTAACTATATTAGCTAGGATTAAATTGTTTTTACTTTTACTCCACATTTGAATACAAACCTACTAGGGTTTAATAATTGTCTTGATTCCACAAGGGAGAGCCAATATCCTAGGGTTTGTGTTCTCTTGGGTTGAAAAGATGATTTAATTTTAATGTGTGTTTTAACAAGCCTATTTAACATATAACCTAGATTTGAAAATGTAATTTATTGCACATATGAAAACAAAAACTATCGAAGCAGTTACAGATCTAAGAAGAAGATACATAGAGGAACTTTCTATTAAGAATTGTGCATGAATTGGGTGGAAAAGGGTGTGGGATCCCTACACCCAAGTTGCTGCTTTTTTAGGATCTGAAAACTTTGAAAGGTAGCTTATAGTCTACTTTGTGTTTAATGTTGTTGTTTGTTGACAAAACTTCCAAATTTGTCATGCACACATGAAAAGAGGGGGAAAGGTTGTGTTTCATAGGTTCTTGCCTAATTCAAACCCCATTTTTGTGTTTCCACCTCCATGTACAATAAATGATGATGATGAAGAGGGTTTTCCCTAGGTTGGGTAGAGGCCAAACAACAATAATAATTAATTGAAATAAAATGATAAATGACAATGTTACCTTGGTATGAAATCCTTTATGAAGTTATGGTGCATGCCACAATTTTCCACTAATGTTAATGAAAGGATGCCTTGATTTATTGATAAACCTACAAGAGGTTAGCTCATAAAATACAATACATTGTTGTAAATAGCATATAGAGGATAATGTATACATCTTCATAAAAATGACATGATTGATCATAATAGCTCCTTGCTTATATATTCTTCTTTCTTCTGAATGTCTTGCATGCATGATCTTGATTGATGAAAGCATTGTAATAATGTTGCTAATTCATCCCTTGAGTTTTCCTTGACTACTTTTAGGATGCTCAATTGTAATTCCAAAATTTCTAGTTCTTGCCTTAGGATTTCAAATGGTGAAAAATACTTGTATTTATATGCATTTCTTTAAGGCCTGATAAATTAATTACTGAAAGTCAAAAAATGAATTCAAATTTCTAAATGTTAAAATGGTGACAATAAAATATTTAAATTATGGCTAAAATAGGCTAGAGATGGGCACTAACACCCTAGTCTAGATCTATTTTGGGGTTTTTTGTGTTGTTAAATAAATAATAAATAATAACTCCCAATTTAATTTCTATTTTCTAGAGATGACCATAAAATGAGAAATTTAAGAGCATAATTAGGTCTAAGCACATAGGGGAAGCTAAACCTAGTTTGAAATTGTCAAGGGTGATAATTTAGGATGCTAAATTTAGCCCCCACTTTAGTGAGAGTATGAACTTATGCTCATGATCACACTAAACTAAGGAGAAGATATATTTCTTTATCAAAATGTTGAAGAGATAGGATGACACTGAGTTGAGGGGTGTGTAATCCCCCAACTTAAGATCGATTCACAATGTTAAGAAAACATGAAGAAAATATATTAGATGTTAGATAAAGCAAGAATCAACCATACATAGAGACATCAATGAACACTAAATGGAGTATACATAAATAAATACAAAAATATTATATAAAAGAAAACATGATGCATACAAAGAATACATGACAAAAATACACAAAATATATAGAGAAAATACACTAAATACACAAAGTGAATACACCAAATACATGAAGCAAACATGCATAATACACACATAAAGAAAAAATAGCACACACATGAAACAAAGAACGAAAAATGTTAGTACAAAAAATTGAAGATTCGAGTTAGCAAGGTAAAGAGACCTTAGACTGTAAGGTTTTCTCAATTAATAAGCATCATCCATTGAACATAGACATCTAAAATGCTAAAATGATGAGATACAAAGATCTACTAGCTAGAAGTTTATGTTATGCTGAGTGTCCATGCAATATGATGGGTTTCATAGGGCTAGCAAGCTACATTATGTTAGGTGACTCATGAAACACATGGCTCTATTGGAAATAAAGTTGTGTTATGCTACCTATATCTATGTAAAAATGCTCTAGTTCATAGACCAACAAGATCTGTTATGCTAAATCCATGGAATATTTTTCTAATCATGCTCTAGGGAGCACATAAAAGTTTAACGTCATAGGGGACAAATAAATGATCGTCACAAGGGATGAATTGATAACAACACCTTAGGGGGTGTTATAAATAACACCAGAAAAAAAAAGTGGGTATGTAAATAGGTAAAATTCAAAAGATGTCAATTAAATGGATAGGGTGATATCCCCCCCTTAAAATATCAATATACTTGCTATGTTGATATTTTAAGGAAAAGAAGGGGAAGAGGGGATCCTTAGAAATAATATACACCTCCCAAAAATATTTATCCTTGCCCCCAAGTGTAGAGTCAAAGATGAAAATGCAAGAGACTATTGTTTTCTATCATAGAAATAAATATGGTTACACATATAAGATTGTACAACCATAAATGGCAATGAACAAACATGTGGAGCAACAAATGCCACATAGTGAGGAGATAAAATAATAGAAGAAAATTATATGCTTTAGAATGATTGGTGACCCAACACATGGAAGAGAACCAAAATCAATAAGAAGAGAACCACAATCAATAAGTTGTAGTTTATTGTTCAAGACATAAAATTCATATATAGATGACCATGCACTCCATGATATTTACAAAAATAGTTATTTTTATAAAATTTATTACACATTGGAGGAGGATAAGTAATCAAGTTGGCTTTTAGAAGCCTCAAAAAAATATGCTCTTGATTTGATAAAGGATAAGGAGTAGGAGACAATCCTTTCTCTTGTGAAGAAAATTTAGCTTGCTTACCACAAGATGTTATAAATATAGTAGATGATGGAGGATGAGATGAAGATGAAGAAGAATTTTGGAAACCTAAACCCCTTTTAGCAAGGTATTGTGTAGAATTCACATGATCCTTAACTCCCTTTTCCATGTTTTTACTTATCCAATTTTAGAAAGAATTTTAAATCCAATCCCATAACTCTTTTCCAAATCAAATGGAGGAGGATAAGTCTTGTCTAAATGATTATGAGAATAATTGATTATTTTAAAAGAATGTGAATCCTTTTTACATGTTGAAATTCTAGGATTATATATTTCCAATATACGAGGCATGAAAGCTAAGGAGCTCTCATCATTTCCATGGATGACATCTTTGGATTTGTTGATGTAGAAGAATATTGAGAAAATGAAACACAAGAATCCTTAGGTTGAGATTGTGAGATTTTATACTCTCCCACAAAAGAGGGTGTAAAATCTAATGAACCCCAATTATCACCAAAACATGCACTTGAAGTTGAAGCATTGTTTTGATCATTGTTTTTATTATATTGTGTTGATTCTATTGAAACAACCTTCAAATATTTAGTCTTTGATGGTGAGATTTTTGACTCCCTAATAAAAGTAGGTATAGAATCTAACAATCCCAAATCATCGCCCAAGAGTGTATCCATAATATCATTATCATTGGAAGGTGAGAATTCAACTTTTGAGGATGAAATTATTTAGTACTAAGAGTGTTGGAAATGTTATTCTTGACTTCAACTTGTAAATTATATTTTTGCATCCACTTTAACTATATGTAACTCATTATTATATTAATTATTTATCTCATGGTGAAGAGTAGATGAGACTTCCTTCATGCCATGAATCCATGGTCTACCGAGAAGAAGATTATATGAGAGAGAATTCAACATGACATGGATAAGAGTAGGGAAAGTCATGGGTCCTACTTTAATGGGTAGTGTGATTATTCCCAATGGTTTCCTACCAACATTATCAAATCCATGAATAGAAAGATTATCCAGTTTTATGAGATTCTTATCCGCACCCAACTTACCTAAAATATCAATGCTACAAACATTAAGACCTGATCTATTATCAATAAGAGTACGTCTAATCCCAATTTTATTAATTATAATCAATATCATTAGAGCCTCAAGTTGGTTTTGAACCTCAAAAGGAGGTAATTCATGTTGAGGGAAAATACTATCTAACTTTTTTACCTGCATACAATCAAACAAGGTTTTTACATCATTCAGTTTAATAGAAGGCGATACAACAATATTCTAAAAAGCCTCTTAAAGCATCACATGGTATGTAGGTGAAGTTTGAATTAAGTCCCAAAGAGAGATCTTGGCTAGAGTATTATGAATTTTCTCAACAAGATCATACTCTTTGCCCATATGTTGAGGAGGATGAGGTGCAAGGAGAAGATATGGCTAAATAAATGGAGTAACATAGGTTGGAATTTTCTTTGGTTGTTTTTTACTTCAAATGTTATATGTGTGAGAAACTACATGATAACTTGGTTGTTGCAACATTTTGGTGTGTATAGATATTTTGAGTGAGTTGCTTTGCAAAGTTTAGGATATGGCTAGGTGGTTTAGATTGATTTCTAGGAGGTCCTATAATGAAGGATTTCCAATAATTAGTTGTGGGTTTAAAATTTCAATTGAGTTAACAACTTTTTGATGATCCTCTATCAATGGGAGATCTAACGTCAATTTTGAATCTCCATCTATGAAATCCACCTTAATATAATTTGAAGGAGGAAATATATTAACAATTGCATCCTCTCGTGCCAAGATATCCTCCTAAGTAGGAGAGATATTGGGAGAGGGACAAAATGATTTTCATGAATACTTGAAAAATAAATATTAGGTAAAGTATTAATGATTGCATCCACTTGCACCAAGATACCCTCGCAAGTAGGAGAGGTATTGAGAGAAGGATCAAAGAGAAATAACAAAAGAGGAGCTCGAGAAATCCATTTTCACCTACTTGTAAGAAAATTTCTTGAAATTTCTTAACAAAGTTTGATAATAAGATATTGACTATGAAAAAAACAATTTTTGTAAAGAAAAAAATTCTATGTCCCTAGAATTAAACTAGTAATACATGATAGAATAAAAAATATTCAAGATAATTTTCTAAAAACTAAAACTAGACCTAAAAAGAAACTCCAAATAGGGTTTCACAAAAAAAAAATTAATGATAAATTGACTGGACAGGGGCATGAATACCCTAGGTCAGAGAGGTAATGTTTTAACAGTTTCATATTCTGAAAACCAATTATATTGTCTAAGGTTCTGATGTTGCATAGGTTCGGGTCTGGATGTAAAAAAATTGTTGGAAGTGCATGAAAACCAAATTTGTTTATGTGAAGAACACATATGCATACAATTTTATGTTTTCAAAAGTAATGCAATATATCCAAATGATAATTTTTAGAATTTAAAATGTTGTAACTGACCAAATCTTCCCAAAATATGTTGAGAAGAAATACTTTTGAAATGAAAAACTGCAATATTCAGTTTTTCAAAATTTTCACTAAAATATGCATGTAATTTTCATAAATGAAAGCAACTCAATATTGTGATTAAATTTATCAATGAAATAACATAGATCTAAGCCCTGATCAAATCTAAAGTCATGCAATTAGATTCACAATATTTTCCATTTTTTAAATGTATGATGGACAAAGAATGCAAATGTATAGTTTTGAAAATGAAACACATGTAAATCAACAAGATCTTCAAATAAACTAGTTTTGAATCAATTTTTAAAATTTATGCTATAAAAATAAGAAAATTGCAAGGGTAGGATATGTCAAGTTCACCAAAATGTGAAGTAGGAAAAGTGATCCTAGATCCAACTAGATTAGCTAAGATTAATTTTTTTCACTGTGACTCCACATTTGAATATAAACAAACTAGGGTTTGAGGATTGGCTTACTACCACAAGGGAGAGCCAATTCCTAGGGTTTTTATTCTCTTGAGTTACAAAGATGACAATTTTAATGTGTGTTTTAACAAGCCTATTTCTACATATACTCTAGATCTAAAAATGTAATTTATTGCATATACAAAAATGGAAAATGTCAAAAAAATTGGAGATATGAGAAGGGGATACTAAGAGGAACTTGCTATTAAAATTGAGCCTAAATTGGGTGGACAAGGATATGGGCTCCCTAGATCCGAGTTACTACTTTTTTGGAATCTAAAAACTTTGAAAGGTAGGCTACAATTTGCTCTATATTTCTTGTGCATGTCTGTTGATGAAACTTCTAGATTTGTCCTACACAAATGATAAGAGGGGGAACACTTGTCTTGTATAGGAGTTTCCTAAGTCAAAACCTCTTTTGGTGTTTCCACCTCCACGTACAAAAAATTATGATGATCAAGAGGGTGTTCCCTAGGCTAGACAGAGGCCAAACAATAACAATAATTGATTGAAAAGAAAAGATAAATGGCAATGTTACCTTGGTATGAAATCCTTGATGAAGTGATTTCACACCACAAGTTTCCACTAATGTTAATTAAAGAATGGCTTGATTACTTGATAGACATGCAAGGGCTTAACATACACAATACAATATATTATTGTATCTAGAATGTATATGATAACTCATACATCTTCATAAAAATGGCATGATTAATCATAATAGCTCATTGCTCATAGTTTATTCCTTCTTCCTAATGTCTTGGATACATGATCTTGATTGATGAAAGCACTGTAATAATGCTACTAATTCTACCCTTGAATTTTCCTTGTCTACCTTTAGGATGCTCAATTGTAATTCCAAAATTACTAATTCTTGCCTTAGGATTTCAAATGGTGAAAAAGATTTGTATTTATATGCATTTATTTAATTCTTGCTAAATTAAATGCTGACAAGCAACAAATGAATTCAAATTTCTAAATGTTAAAAAACATCGAAAATAAAATATTTAAATTGGGGCCAAAATAAGTTGGACAGGGATGCTAGCGCCCTAGTCCAAAACTATTCTAGGGTGTTTTGTGTTGTTAAATAAATATTAAATAATATTCCTAATTTAATTTTTATTTTTCAAAGACCGTAAAATGGGAAATTTAATAGCACAATAAGGTCTAAGAACATAGGGGGAGCTAAAACTAGTGTGAAATTGTCAGGGGTGAAAATTTACGATGCTATAGTTGGGTTACTATTTAGAATGTAATGGTAATAATGTGATGTAACTAGTGATTAAATTTGAATTTGATAAGATTTAATTTAAATACCAAAACCTAATATAAATTGTCCTAAATACTTAACATTTGAAAAAGGTTTAAAATTAGTGGAAATTTAGATTTACATTATTATTTTGGATAAGAACATTACAATGGTATTAGAGCTAGTTTTTTTTCTAGTATGTGAATTGTGGGATTCCTAAAATATCTAATGATGGTGGAGAAAATCTCTTAAGGAAAAAAATAGTAACATGCAATTAGTTGATGTAGAAAACAAGAAAAAAAGAATGGATGGATCTATTGGTAGACCTCTTTGACCCACCTTCCTATAATTAGAAATATATGTTCTTGTAGTAAAGACTCAAAGTTCAATGAAGGAAGATGTCATTGTCAGTTATGCAAAATATAAGACTTCCAACAAATATCCTTGAAAATCAATATCTTTCTTAGATTTCATGAAAATGAAGGGAGATGGAATTAAATTGGAGAAAAGGATATGTGATTTACAACCAAAAAATGACAAGCCAAACCTTGTTCAAATTTAGACATCATATAATAGGGATATTTCTAGAATATTCGAGGAGTATCAAGGTGAACCAGGACTAACAAGGATTGCTAAGAAAGAGATCATTGAGCATGGGAAAGAAAAACGTTCTTACAAAATGTAGAGATAATTTAGGTCTAGATCCATAGGCAACACCAAATATATAAATCATACAAGAAGGGGTATCATACATCCCCTCGGAGAATCACATCACCAGAGGTTACAAAGATGATATGTGATGACATTAAAATTTACTTTAAAAAGGTTCTATTTTTCTTTTAAGGAATCATGGTATTTGGGTCATAGGTGCCTTGGTAAGGAAAAAGTGTACTTCACTAAGGTAGTGTTAGATAAAGACTCAAACTCAGATGAAATTGATAATATCCTAGAGGAATTTGATTTAGAATGACTTCTAGTAATAAAGTTGCAAATATAGAGTTGGGATTATTCTAAATGGTTAGGAAAAAAGTTAAAAATCAATGAACAAATTAGAGATAGGCTGAAAATTTTAATAGGGAATTAAAAATGGTGATTTTAGAGAAAATACATAGGTTTGGGATAGCATAGAGAATGGTTTAACTAGGAAGTAAAATAATTTTCAATCTCTTTCTAGTTTCTATTGGATCGTTGATAACTTCCTCTTTGAGATATGTGCAAGGATATCTTCTAATTCAAGTTTCTCAGTTTGTGTTAACATTAGACTAGTGAATGATAAAATATAACTAAATCAAAAGAAGTAATGTAGAGATGGATTCATACACTCTCAAAAACCTCTCTAAAATCCTCAAAATAATTGCTAAAACATAAATAAGAACTTACAAATTAACCCCACAAATTGTTTGCAAATGAAAACATTAAATTGCCTAGTTTAAGAAATTTGATTTCACATGAATTTTAGTCATATATGGATTGATATAATGCAAGTAAACTCCTTACAAAAATTTTATATACAAAATAAATACATTCAAGATCAAACTATGCTCAACTATGTGAGCTCTTGCAAACTAATTCATCTTCCAACACCTCAACTTCACTTGAAACTCTTGTAACTTCAACATAGTTTCTTTTGAAACCTTCATGGACTGTTGTAAATAAATCTAAACCTGCAAAAAAATGTCCAATAATTATTTTTAGAGAATAGTACACCTCCATTTCCCTCTCCCTTCAATCCCTCTTCCCAACTTTCATCAATGAATAATGGTTTTTTTGTTGCATAACTCCCCCTATCATGAAATTAATTTCACAAACCTTATTTTTCCTTCACCCATATGGCATGAAACTTCCTATATCTGAACATTAAGCCTTTCAAAAATAAACTAAAACAAATTAATACCCATTTCTAGCAGCCCACCAAAGATAGGAGTTTCCAATTTTTTTCCCTCTCCTTTTGACTCTCGAAAAAGCAAAAAAATAAAGGCAAGCTTGGGCGCTCACTTCTCCAATCCCTAGTTTTTAGGGATCATGGTGGAGTGCTTTTAACTCCATCATTTCAAAAATCCAATTCCCCAATAAGATCTTTAGGAAATTTTTAATTAAAATATTTAAATTGCTTTTTGCCTTTTCACCCCACTAGTCAACTTGTCAATGCGCAAAGGGAATTTACATGAAAAATTTAATTATTCAAAGATAAATAATTTTTCACCCCTCAACATGAAATTAAAACTAAAATTAATTCACTCCAAAATCCAAAAATTCTCAGCAAAATTAGCCTCTTTTTGATTGACACATGATTTCCAATTGCCATGGATGCTCCTACATCAAGAAGGACTAGGGTGAGTCCATGATTGTGATGGGAAAAACTATACAAGTAAGTGCAGAAAGATGGGGGGACTAAAAATTGACCATTCCAATTTTTGGTCCCCTAATAGACATAACACAGCCACATTATAACATGTTTTTATTATGTTGAGCATAAAAACAAAAAAAGAAAGAGGTCAAGCTCATTTGAACTTGACCTCTCAATACAAAAAAAAAAAAAAAAACCACAACCCTTTTAGAGTACACTCGTGTTGTGGATTAGCCTTATCACCATCGTTTCTGTACTAAATCATCACCAAAATTTCACCACAACATCCCTGAGGTCGAGAAGATAAGGTTTCATAGTTTTTAGTGTAAAAATTTAATTAAATAGATAGATAGATAGAAATTGTTTTGAGTGGATTTTGTTTAATTTCTAGGAATTGAGAATTCCCCACTAGTTGATGAAAACCCTCGTTCACCAATTCATGAAAACCTTGGTGAAGAACAAATGTAAATGTTGGCATATGGCTTGTAAGTGTTGTCATTGATGGAAACCTAAGTCATGCATCTAATCTACAACATAGATTTGGTTTTCACTGACAGAACAGAGTAAAGAACAAAACATCTGGTTAAAGGCAATAATATCAATCCAATCACCTCACCAGACTATTATTTTGGGTTATGGATCTCAAAGGAAGGTTTTTTGATGTTTGTACTATATTATTCATGAGATATGTTGATGCACACTCACTTATATGTGATCTAAGAGATCCGGTGCACAAATCTGTTGGTTATCTGTGCTTGAAGGTCGACTCGTCAAATATAGTAATCGTGAATGTTTAAGGAGTAATTAATTAAATGTTTTCATGCTTGATTATTTTTGTTTCGGTCCTCTCTTTATCTTAACTGACTTTGGAGGATACACATAAAGAATTAGTGGTGGATCTAGGTGACTATTGAAAAGAACTTAATGTTTTATGAAGTTGACATGTGAATGATCAAATCCTTGATAACAGATATATATGGGATCGGTTTTATCATTTTGAAGTGTGGAACAATGTGTGAAGATAGCAAATGTATGGAATACGAATATGGTGCGAAATTCAGTAGAACAATAGTGTGAATCTATCTATGTGTGATGCAAAGAGAAGAAACAAGCATAGTAGAGTAGAGCGAAGTGCAGAGTCAAAAAGAAGATCCAAAATCTAATCTATGAGCTTCACCGAAACTGTAACCTAGCATAAATAGATGCTACTATCTTAGCTCATCCTTCAAATGGTTTTAATCTAAAATTTTGTAAGGCAGTGAGCCTTCCCTTTGAGCAGCGAGCTCTAGGCAGTGGGCCTGAATGCAAGTGCATTCTCTTTTGTAAATTTTTTATTTGAGTACTCAAATTGTGGATTAACCTCCACCATGGTTTTTCCCCTAATAGGGTTTCCACGCAAAAATACTTGTGTTATGATATGAATGTTTCCTTTGAATGCTTGCATCTTTCTTTTAATGTAATGACATAATGGTTTATGTTTCAGAGTAATAAAGTTAAGATTTGTTGAACACTGATTCATCCTCCCTCTCAGTGTTCCCTTGAGTCCAACAATTGGTCTTAGAGCTTCTAGTTCCTCAAAAGAAGTTTAGCAGCTTGAGGTGGATCTTGGAATGTGATGGACTCTAGTAGTCTTCAATAGCAACTTTTGGTGGAACTTGATGACCTTGATCAATCTAAAGAAGAAGTCCAGGAATTACGATAAAATATTAGGGATGCTAAGAAATTCATTCAGTCATGGAAGGATCAAATTGTTAAATCCAGGGAGAAAAGGAAGGATCTCTATGAATAGATACAAAAAAGAGAGAGTGAAAACATGGATGATGCTCACCTGAATTAGACCTTGAAGGAAATAACTGAAGAATGTGAAAATTTTACCAGAAACAATGCTACTCTAAAACATGAAATGGAATCTATGGTGATGAAGCTGACTAAAGAGATTGAAGAAAGGAAGAAGAATGAGGAAAATATTTCTCAGTCCTAAAAGAGAAATCTTATGAACACAGAAGAATAACTAAAGAACTCACTCAGTTGGAAAGTTAACTACAACGATCCAAAAACAATGAAGAAGAACTTGGTAAGAAAATTGTTATACTTAGAAATGAACTTACCATTACAAATGAATACAAGGAGAAGTTTAAGATTAGTTCAATGAATCTTGATGAGATAACTCAAGGACAAAAGAGTGGAAGTGATAAGAGAGGTCTTGGATATGAAAATGGAGAAATTTATAGACTCAGACAAAAGAATTTCAGACAAGGAAACATAATAAACAAATGTGGAAGGTATCTGATAAGACAACCTAATGCTCAAAAATTTAATGGATACTATTTTTCTTGCAATAGATTTGGCCATATGGCTACTCAGTGTAGAAGTAGTATGGAATCAAGAAATTCATCATTTTCTAGTCAATGTTTCAAATGCAAGAAGTTTGGTCATAAATCAATTGATAGATTTTTTTTGTCAAACTACTCTGTTAATAGAAAGAATGTTGAATGTTACACATGTGGAAGACTTGGACATATTGATAATGAATGCAAATCAAGAAGAAATCAATGGAATGATTGGTCTGGACAAGGAAGTACCGTGTGCTACAATTGCAATAAATATGGCCACATTGCAAGATTTTGCAAAAACAAAATTGTGGATAGAAGAGGTCTAGTATACAGAAACAAAAACATATAGGAAGATGACAAAGGAAAAGGAAAAGTGACTACAAATGAGATAAGAGATGAGATGAAGAAGACATGGGTAAGGAAGAATGATTCTGATGCTGTAAATTGTTCTGCACTGTAACCTGCTTCTGGTAATTCTTCTAGTAATTGATTTCAGGCCACTGGACTAGGGGGAGTTTTCCAAGAAAATATTTCCTCCCATGTCCATAGATGGTACATGTTGATGGTGAAAATGACACAAAAAACGTTAAAACAAAACATTTCTACTCTATTTCTCCTGAGAAATAAAGACAACATGTAGTAGCCTAACTCCCAAGGTCCTGGTAGTTGGTTCTCAATTGTCTGGTGTCACTCAATTGGTTCATGCAACTGTAATATTCAAGGGGCCTGTGCTGGTAACAAGGAAAACAAGCTATGAATTATTTATTAAACTCTCTTTAATAAAAAGGGGTTTTTAAATAAAAGAAAAAGATAGATCAGAGGGTAAATCAGTAAACATGAATAAAACTTATCTAGCATCCAGACATATATCTTCAATAATGAATGTTTTTTTCTAACAGATCAAGAAAACCATAGCATGATACAATTACAGAATAATCCATACTATTGCATACATCTAAGGTGTTGGATTTAACATCACAGTCACACATCACAAATATTTCAAAGTTTATAAAATAAGACACTTTCATTCATCGCCAAGATCATAGATCAACATACTTCAATAAATTCAATCCACGAATAATCTAATGAGACAATCCTTAAATCTGGTTTCTTCTAATGACTTTCATCACATAAGAAACTTTCATGCTTTAGCACAATCACTAGCATACAGATAGATTATAACTCATCAACCTTATCAAGTAAAACTTAATTCTAACACCATATTGCATAAAACCTATAATTATATTTAACTATAAAATGAAGTACAATGTATCTCTGTAACAACTATCAAAAAAATTCTATCTCCTACAATCAGGTGGCCAATTCTATTCTCTATTAGTCGACCTTTACAATATGATACCCCAAGGGTATTTATAGAAATGCAAAATCTGAATTCCTCTCTATTTAAGTCGATCCAGCTTTTTAGGGATTACAGTCATCTTGGAAACTTAGATCAATTTGATCTCTAGTTCCTGCTTTGATCACCCAGTTAAACTAGAAGAAAAGAAAATAGGAGAGAAGAGAAAACCATGTGCTTCAAAAGTTTCCAGTCCTGTATGCAACATGCAAAGAAGAGAAGAAAGCCATGCATGCATGAGGTTTTATGCGTGCAAAATTTGTTCTGCCATGTACTCATCAAAAGTGGATAAGACTTGTTGTAGTATGTCCAATTCCGGCCCATCAATCCAGTTGTCTTCAAACTTAATCCTTTCCAACTCCACAACAACAAACCCTCTCATATCTTTCAGCTTCGTTAACTCCCTCTTAGCTGCTCTTATTTCTTCTTTAATATCCATTAGTCAGTCTAGTAGTAGATCTTCACCATCATCCCCTTTTTGCATGATCTCTTTAAATATTTCATTCCATTTCTCCTTTATTTGGCTTAAAGGTAGGCCTTCCTTTACTAGTACATCCACATTCACAATGATAGCAATGATGGCTTCCAACTCCTCAATCTGTTCATTCAGATCTTTAATAGAATCTTGAACTTCATTTCTATGTTTATATAGAAAATATGATCTAAACCGGAGTATGCAAGAAGTCTTTTCCAAGAAATCTTTATTATCTTCTTCAAGTATTGATTGTTCTAGGAGAGTAGTTTTAGGAAATTTATCAACTTCTTTCAATTTATGATTGTATCCTTTGTACTCCTCCTCCTATTTTCCTAATGTTTCAACATATTGGTTCATTTCCTCTATTAAATCCTCTGTCATTTTGTAGACTTCAAAAATGTCTTCCAGTACTTTACTTATTTCTTGATTCAATTTATCAACCCACCTGTCCAACATCTCTGCTTTGAACCTTACCTGTACCAAATCATTTACTTCTTTCTTACTCAATAAAATTGGGGTCTCAATAGTGGTAACCTGTTGTGACTTCAGAGCATAAACACTTTTCAAAAAAACATGCAACTGATCTAACTGAGCCTTAAGCTCATCTTTCCTTTGTTTATCCTTCAACATTCTGGACTTGGTTGACGATGCTACCACACCAATTAAATTCATTTGTTGATCTCTGGTAGGTCTCCCCAAATTAACAGTACCCAACTGATAATCTATTAATTGCATATCTCCTACTGTTAGAGTAATAATTTATTACGCTTAATTAATTATATCATACTGGTTAATTAATTAAGTCACTTATTCCTCTAGTTGCTTAAGCTAAACTTAGGCACATTAATAATTGATTAATTATTAAGTGTGCACACTAGGGTTTCATTTAGGGTTTCCCTTTTAGGGTTTCTTGATCTCCTTCATAAGGATTGATCTCTTTGTAATAACTGAGATTCTCATAATGCATTTTACACTTTGAGGTTTGCATAACATCTTGTTGGTTTTGCATGTCTTTTGCATGTGACAGGTATCCATTTGCATGCAGGTGATCTTGGATTCTAACATGGTATCAGAGCTCCAGACCTGTCGCTGCCTATTCGTGATCTGAAGATATGGCTTCTCAGTGAGTTTCAAATGCAAGGGTTTCCATAGGCATCTTTTCTGCAAGATGTGGGGGTAGCTGATTTTTCGAGACACTATGGGCTCAAACGGATGTCGCCATCGCGTTCGCAGCGCCTCAAAACCCTAGGAACGCCTGTCGTTTGGTTGATTTTGGTGAAGTTGGTCTGGGAGGCAAAAAATTTTTGACAGGGAAGTCGTACAACCTCCCCAGCACGCGTTTCGAGGCACGAAAATAAAAAAAAATTAAAAAATTTGATTTTTTGGGGATCCACGCCGGCGCTCCCAGTTCAAACGGCTCCCGCCACCGGGCGGCCACCAATCCGCCGCTGCCGGTGGCGGCCCCAAGCAGCGCCACCGACTCCACCACCGGCCATTGCAGCCCCTGAGGGCTTCCTCCCGCGGGCCAGGGTCTTATGGGGGACCAGGAGCTCCATGCCTGGCCCCTGGCCGAACTCAGCACCCAACCCCTGGTCATATCAACGACCAGGGGCTCCGATGGATTTTTTCTACAGGGGGGCGCTTTTTTGCCGTGACGGCCTGCAGGCCGTCAAATTTATGCCCGTGAACCGCTGACATCAGCATGACGTCAGCGTCCGTATGGTGTTGTTTGTCCCCTCCTAACCCTAGTTTTCTCTAAAGAAGCAGTTTTTTTCTTTTTTGTATAACTTGGGCATACGGTATCGAAATCGGGCAAATGAGATATCGCCAGAAAGCTGGTTCTGAGTACTTTCATTTGGTGTAGTTTATTTTATAGTATTTTCCTATTTTACTGCATTTATTGCTTGTTGAAGTCAGATGTACTTTTTATGCTTCCGAGCTCATAACTCTTTGCCATGATCTCTGATTTTCGCTATCTTTGCGGCGTTGGAAAGGTATTGAGGAGCTTTATGTTGCTATCCATGCACTTTTTTTTGTATCTATCCTAGGTTTTTCGTTAATCCAGATTTGGCTCGATGGGTGTTTTGGAGATTACCTGGATATTTTGGTAGTTGGGAGAGTGCATCTTGCATCTTTGCACTTCATTTTCAGTGATACATCATTCAATAATCGACTGCTGCTTCATAGATTCCAGCGTTGTTCCTATTTGGAGTTTTCGAGTGTTCCATGGCATCGGGTCTGCTGTCACATTATGATGATTCCGATATGGTTTCGTGTAGACAGAAGTATCTTTCCTTGCTTGCTAGATTGTGGTTCCAGTGTTACTCTACAGTGTTCTTCTAGTGCTTCTTTGCAGCATGTCATATCCTTGTAGGGGGGTTTTGTCCCACTGGGTTTTCCTCCTCTACCTCTTTCTTGCATTTGTAAATGGGTACCTGATCAGGCCTAGTTGCCGGGACCCATCTTTGCTTGCATGCATCTTATTCTAGTGTTTTAGCTTCTTCCTAAGTTCATCTTAAGGGGGGGTGTTAGAGTAATAATTTATTACGCTTAATTAATTACATCATACTGGTTAATTAATTAAGTCACTTATTCCTCTAGTTGCTTAAGCTAAACTTAGGCACATTAATAATTGATTAATTATTAAGTGTGCACACTAGGGTTTCATTTAGGGTTTCCCTTTTAGGGTTTCTTGATCTCCTTCATAAGGATTGATCTCATTGTAATAACTGAGATTCTCATAATGCATTTTACACTTTGAGGTTTGCAGAACATCTTGTTGGTTTTGCATGTCTTTTGCATGTGACAGGTATCCATTTGCATGCAGGTGATCTTGGATTCTAACACCTACCTCCTTGTCTATCATGGGTATAGCACATTCAACAACAATCTCTCCTTTGTTTGTGAGCCTAGTGGAATGTAGGATCTTGGCCTTCTTTTTAGGCCTTTCTTTCTCAATTTATTTTATCATATCCTCCCAATTGAGAGGTTGTGAAGGTTTCAATGATTTCTTCTGAAGATCCAACTTCAACCAAGTGGGAGCACCTGGAGTAACAATCATCATAGTCGAAGAAGAAGAGGCAGTAGTAGGGGGTGGTTGCACATTTACTTGAGGTTGAGAATCAACCCCTTGTTTCTCCTGCCACTCTTGTTCCACACTTATCTGTACAAGCTTTTCAGCTTCCTCCCTATCCTTTTGTTCTTTTATTCTCTTATCTTCTTCCTCCTTCAACTTTTCTTCTTCTAATATTCTTTTTTCCAATTCCTGGTTTCTTTTTTCCTCTAATTCTTTAAGCTTTTTTGTATCTTCCTTTTATTTTTGTTACTTCTTGATCAGTTCTTCAACCTCTTTCTCCTTTTGCACTCATTTTGCTTCCTCTTTCTCTTTATGAGCCTCTTCAGCAAGCTTCAACTTAGCCACAAGCACTTCTCTCTCTCTTCGATGTCTTGCTTTTTCTTCCTCAAGATCATGAATTTTTTGTATCAACTCTAATTTATCATTCTCTTCCTTGACCTTGAGCTCATGCTCTTTTTGCCTCTGTTGCTTCTCTATTTCATTAGCTTTTAGCTTAGCTTCTATGTGTTGCTGCCGAAGTAAGGCATCACCATGTATCTTAGCATCAATTGCCTTCTATTTCTCTATTGCTGCAGCGTGTGCTTGATCATGAAAAACCTTCTTGGCCTCTTCAAATAGTGCCCACTGATCCTCCTCTGTCAACACTTGTTTACTATCCTCCTCTAAAGGCATATTTTATTGTGTACCCCTCTCTGACATAGTCTCATTAGAGTTTGTTTCAATATCATGAATTTCTACCTCTACTCCTTTTCCCTTCATGGATTCCACAATATCATGAAGAGTCCCCTCTTGCACTCCTTCACTTTGCTGTTTTGCAAGTGGGACTTGAGTAGAGGACTCACCTAATGCAGGTGTCAAAACCATGAATCTCATTTGGGCATCTCCTTCTTGTGTCTCTGGATCATCTTGAGCCGCTACTTCAAGCTCAATCTCTTCAATGTCTGGAGGAAAGAATTCCAAGGGCTCCTTGGATGGAAACTGCCTCTTGATTCTTTTGTATCCCTTCCCCTTTTTAGGAGTTGGTTCTTGAGAATTTTTAGTTCTTAGGACAACCCAATGAATACTTCTATCCAAAATTGCCCTCCCTATTTGCTTTATGTCAATAGTCTCCTCACTATCCCAGTCCACCAGATCCAAGCTCTTAGTGCCAATGTTTAATGCCTCATATGATGGATCTAATAACACTCCATCATCTACTAATGCGTCAGGGATATCATATTTGATCCCAAGCTCTACCATGAGTGAGATGGGTCACCTCTCATAATTATTGTTCCTGAGGTCATACTCATCCTACCGGTCACTCTAGAAATCTTCCAACAAATTGAAATGTTTATTAAAAATAGAAGGCAACAAGGCATTCATTTTTTTTCTTCAGGTCAAAGTACTTCCGAGCTGTGTACAAGCCTAGTTTCAAATGTATCAACTCACTGCACACTACCTTAGCTCCTACCAGATGTTGACAGCTATATTCACCCAATTGCATGGGGAATTTATGACATACTGTTTTATGCTTTAATCCAAACCAGGCATTAACCCCCAGAGCTTGGTATACAAATTCCATCAACACTATCCTATTTCTATAGCATCTTGGGAGAAAATGTGGATGACCTTCAAATCCAACTAGCCTGAAATATGTGAACTTGGGGTATTGGATGTACCAACATCCCCATTTCGTGATAAATGCCATAGCCTCTTGGCTCAGTCTATACCCAACATCTCCGTTAAGTTGGTTAATGATCACATATATAAATGCATCATTAACCCTTCTAAGTTGTGTTTCAGATACCTGTAAAGATAACTGATCATAATGGTCCCACACTTTCCTTTGTCCATCTACCTCTCCCAATATCCCCACTCTCCTTAAACCTGGAAATATACCTCCTCTAGCTGCTGCATACACAACATAAGAAGTCATGAAGAAACATTTGGTTTCCCTTATCCTTTTCAACTGGTCATGAATAGCATCAGAAACCACCATTGGCCAATCAAACTGTTGTTTTCCATTCAAGATGGTTTGAATAAGGAAAACATCCACTCCTTGAAGTGAAATGCATCCCTCTTCCCAAATACTCTAGACAACATCATGATCAAATCTGATACTTCTTTATAGAATTTGGTCCTCTTTGGTTGATCATGAAGTTTGGTCAGAGACTTCTTCTCTATTCTCAACCATTTCTTATTCAAGTGAGTTTTGTTGGATGCCTTGTATTTATTATATTTCTCTAAAGCTTCTGCCTCCTTCAACTGCACTAGGTTCTTTAGATCTGGGACACTAAACATAGTTTGAAAAATTTGAGGAGTGAGATCAATAATAACATTGTCCTATGAATCCACACACTGCCTAGTGGCTGGATTGTAAGCACTGTCTGCTATCATAACTAACTCCAGGCATTGGAAAGATAGAGGGAATAAGACCTGATACGAGCCAAACCAGACTCAACTATTCTTTGTGTTCTCCTTGTTATATCCTTTGCGAATGTTTCTGAATATAGCTCCTCAAAATTTTATGAGCCCAGATTGGTGTCAGTTATATCAGACCAATCTAATTCTACTTTGCTTGCTGTGACCACAAGACCCCTATGATTATACCTTAGAGTATAAGGTAGATGCTCCGACTTTATCTTCTTGGGCTTAGCTGATTTTGATGTTTCTACAGGCTGATTCCTTTGGGAGGCTTCTCCTGATGCTCCCGAGATCTTTTAGCTTTCCCACAACACAAATTCTAATTAGATCCTTGAATAAACATCAGAAAATATGCCTTAAAACATTACCCTTCATATATATATTAGAGGTACAACCAAGCAAACAAACATTATAAACAGTCTCCTTTAAAACACTACCGGGCTCGGAGTCAAAACCATTATTGAGATTACAATAATAACAAGCGGGACCGGAGTCAAAACTGGAATGACAACTAGAACTGGGACCAGAATGAAAACGGACTTGGTTTCTTTCAGATTTTCTATTTTAATATTCCGTTTCGATTCCGCTTTTGCTTCCACCTAAGTTATTGTTATTTTGAAAGAAGGCTTCTCACCATAAGCAGAGTCAAAAACAGGATTAAAATGGAATCAATTCTATCCCGCTTTTGCCTAAAACAGCCATGACATCATAAGTGTTTTTTAACAGTTCGATAAATGAATTCATATTTTTAAAGGCTAGGTCATATCTACACAAAAGGGGGCTTAAACATAACCTAATAAAACCCTCCCCACGTGACCAAGAGGAGATTGTACTTTCTAGGGCATCATATTTTAAAACACAATCTCAGAAAACGTAAACCCTAATCTAAAAAAAGCTCGATATAAAAAATAGGGCACAAATTTACCCTATTTATTTAACCAGATTGAATGCAAAACAAACTTCCTAAGTATTGAAAAGATGTAACAAACCATAACTCACTGTAGAACCCTAATTTAATCTACTAACTCAAAATCTAAAACAACACGATTCGGTCATGACTAAAACGTGAAAATGATCATGCCCTAAAACAAAGAAACCGGATACAACAGACGAGAAACAACCAAAAAAAGTTAGATAAAAACAAGAAATCAAAACAAACAAAGAATGAAAAGACAAAATATGCAAACTCATTGAGAATCACGAACCTGCTTAAAGCAAAACAATCTAACATGAACAAAAAAGAAAAACACGAAGTAAAAAGAAGAACAAGAACAGGAAAACCCTACCTTGAACGATAATAAATAGGCAAACCTCCTGAAGCAATTTGCACGCAATAGTCTCTCTATCAATGGATTCACTCGCATAACAACTTCTCTGCAACTCCAGTTCGCTCTCCAATCTTTTAAGAACGATGATAATAATTATGCGTTAATCCCTAATTAAGGTAAACTCAGAGTTCACGCACAAATGGCAGCTGTCATCAATGCAATAAATGCAGTGGATTGGAGTCGAAACTACAGAAGAACTGGCCCATTACTGCTGTGTGACTTCAATAAAAACTCAACGACCAAGAAAATGGTGTGAGCGGAATCAGAATGAAAATTGATTTGGAAAATTGTTTAAATTTCCAACTTGGCTTCCATTCCAGGTCTGGTTCCACCAACAAAGAATTAAAAAAAACTAAACATTAAAATAAAATAAAAAGACTAAAATAAGAAAACTTAACATACAAAACCTAGTCTAAAAAGAAAGGCTTAAAAGCGAAGTCGAAAATAGGATGAAAATGGATCTTAAAATTTTGAATAAATACCAACTAAACTTCCACTCCGGCTCCGACTCTGACAAAAACAAAACAAATAGATCAAAAGAAAGACTATCGGGATGGGGATTAGAATACGTTTTGAAATAAGTTTCAAAACCCAATTCAGTTTCGGTTCCGATTCCGATAGAAAAAACCAAAGAACAACAAAGTGTTTGAAAAGAAAGATTCCAAACTTTGTTTGAAAAACAACCAAGGATAAAAACACAAAAGGGGGACCCATTTTGACCAAGGCAAAAGATGGGGTGGTTATGCAAGGCATAACAATACTGAAACATGAAGAATAGTCAAGAAGGTGTATTTATGATGTGCAAATGTTTTGGAGAACTTTCACAAGGAAATTCAGAGAATTCATAGGTCCGTAGAAAATTGATTTGTCACTATCTAAGAAACTAGAGCACCCAAAAAACTTAGGGAAAATGCATTTATTGCACGTGTGTAAACTATAAAATTCAAGTTGGAATCATCATTTGTCACTTTGCAATGAAGAAGAGAAGGAGAGCACTCGGTAGAATAATTTCGAAGCAGAGAAGTTGATTCATCGTCAAAACTCAAAATCTATCAGGTATTTCAGTTGGTTTTAGAATTTTCATATAAGTTGGTGTGCGGTTGTTAAACTTAAGTGCAAAAATAAAATGAAACAAATCAAAGGGTCAATCATTTTGGATGAATAAAATAGTGGAAAGATTAGGTCCATGAGGAATCTTTTATTACCAATGAATTGAAGCAATTCAATGAAGAAAAACACATAAATTTGGATATTTGGAATGAGTTTCCATACTTTGAGAATGTAGAATTTGTTAAATTCATCTTGAGCAGATTGCATGATAATACTTTAACTCTGGACAAACCCTACACCATCTCAAAGGAGCTAATTGAGAGTTTGACTGGATTATGTAAAGTCAAAGATATACCAAGGAAGAAATCCATCTGGAACAAGGAAGTTGAAACCCTAACCAGGATAATTGGAGATTAGAGGTAACTGATAATTGTGACAATCAAGAATCCTGTTACAAAATACGTTGCGTACAAAATTTCATATAAAGTCTTTTTCAGAAACCGAGAAGGAGTGATCTCAGCTAGTGTTGTTTATATTTCTCACAAGATGATAATTGAAGGTCAAGACTTTGACTTGTGTGGGTTGATAAAGGATCAACTAATGGAGAATGTGTAACTGACAAAAGAAACAGGCTACCCTTTATTTCTTGAATCATTTGCCAAAGATCGACAATGTGGTGTGGAAAACAAATGAATCGGTATGCAGACAAATATATTCATATTCTAAGAATTTGGCTGATTGGGATCTAGAATTTGAAAATTTCTTTAAGAATGTGCTTGGAAAGTGTGGCTCAGTCAATATTTCCCTTATGGTAAGACCAATTGAAGTTGGTTCCTCTTATAGTGGCATGGATAAGAAGCAGAAAAGAGGAAAATAGATTATTGAATACAACCCTCTAGAATGCAAAGTTCCTAGAATTGAGGGAAAAGGAAAAGAAAAGGAAATTGTGGATATTTAAGACAAAGAATCTGATGAAGAAACTAAGGATCCATAGAGAAATGAATCAAAACCAAAAAAATCTAGTGAGGAAGAAGATGATCTAACAAAGGAAAAACTACAATAACTTATTCAAGAAGAAGGTGGAATGCAGAAAATTGCTAAATTATGGTCTATCAGACCATCATATGATCAAGACATGATTCTGAGTGTACTAAATGATCGTATTGAGCACTGCAAGATCAAATTGGAAAGCTTGCAGAAAATTCTATTTGAGGAAATGATTGAATGCAAAAAAATAACAATGAACTCTGAGGATAAAGACAAAGAAGAAGGTAAAGTTATCTCTCACTTGAAGGAGCATTTTAGACTATCATTTACCAAACTAAAGAAGAAAGTGAATGAATTAAGGTAATGCATCAATGCAGCTAATAAAATCTACAACTATTGCATCTGTTGGCCCCATGCTATTAGTAATTACAAAGAGAAATTGGAACAAATTGAAATAAAGTTGAATGACATTGGAAAAATCTTTGACATGGTTCAAGATCAATATGGAATCTTCAAGAAAAGAATTCAGGAGCTACAGTCTTAACACACAAAAAATTAATTCACCAATAACACACTTGTTGATACTTTTTGGAAGGTGAAGGATCTTACCGAATGTATATTGGAGCAGATGGAGGAGATACTAAGGAAAGGTGAGAAACTGGAAGAAGCAATTACGAATATTTCAAAATCTTTAACTGAGATTGTCAAAAAAACATCCAAGAAAAAAAGTTTGATCATTATCATTGGGATAACAATAGATGCATGGAAGAAGTTTCTTCTAGAAATGAAGCAAAATCATAAGATAATTTTCTAAAGTAGCAGTCAATTGTTTTCAAATTTTTGAAGTTTTGGTCTAAGGGGGATAACTGTCAGTAAATGCAATTTGAAGTTTTTGAGATTTCGAACACGTGTTTTGTATTTTTGGCATATGGTTTCTATGCTTTGTCATTGATGTCAAAGGGGGAGAGAGTGCAATAAAAAATATCTCATCAATCTTAAGGGGAGTTGTGGTTTGAAATCTTTTTGAAGCATGGGCATCATACTTATACTGATTTTGACACTTAGTCATTTTTCACTAAGTGTTTCCATCAATGCCAAAGGGGGAGATTGTTGGCATATGGGTTGTAAGTGTTGTCATTGATGGAAACCTAAGTCATGCATTTGATCTACATCATAACTTTGGTTTTCATTAGCAGAACAAAGTAAAGAATAAGACATTCGATTAAAGGCAACAATATCAATCCAATCACCTCACAAAACTATTATTTTGGGTTATGGATCTCAAAGGAAGATTTTTTAATGTTTTTACTAAATTATTTGTGAGATATGTTGATGCGCACTCACTGGTATGCGATCTAGGAGATCCGATGCACAAATCTGTTGGTTATTTGTGCTTGAAGGTTGACCTGTCAAATATAGTAATCATGGATGTATAAGGAGTAATTAATTAAATGTTTTCATGCTTGATTATGTTTGTTTGGGTCCTCTCTTTGTCTTAACCGATTTTGGGGGATACACATAAAGAATTAGTGATGGATCTAGCCGACTATTGAAAAAAACTTAATGTTTTATGAAGCTGACATGTGAATGATCAAATCCTTGATAGCGGATATATATATGGGATCGGTTTTATCATTTTGATGTGTGGAATAGTGTGTGAAGATAGAAAATGTGTGGAATATGAATATGGTGTGAAATTTAGCAGAACAATAGTGTGAATCTATCTATGTGTGATGTGAAGAGCAGAGTAGAGTAAAGCGAAGTGCAGAGTCAGAAAGAAGATTCAAAATCTAATCTATGAGCTTCACTGAAATTGTAACCTAGCATAAATAGATGCTACTATCTCATTTCATCCTTCAAATGGTTTTTAATCTAAATTTTTTTAAGGAAATGAGCCTTCCCTTTGAGCAGTGAGCTCTAGGCAATGTTCCTGAATGCAAGTGCATTATCTTTTGTAAAAAAATTATTTGAGTACTCAAATTGTGGATTAACCTCCACCATGGTTTTTACCCTAACAGGGTTTCCATGCAAAAAATCCTTGTGTTATGGTGTTATGAATGTTTCCTTTGAATGCTTGCATCTTTCTTTTAATGTAATGACAAAATGGTTTAAGTTTCAGGGTATGTGCAGGATCATGATGGGCCAAAAACTGGCGATATGTAAGCCATATGATGGTCCATGTGGCTGACGACTTTTTTTTTACCCAAAATTGATGAAACGAAAAGGGTTTTTAGAGGATATTCTCAGCTTTCCACCAATATAAATTATGATTTACTTTGAATTTAATAAATAATTAGTATTCATTTTCTATTAGAATTGTGAATAAAGTCCTGATTGATAGGCTGATTGAAAAACATCTATAACTTTCAAATGGTATCACATTTTTTGAATCTGAAACATGCGTCACATTCTATGCTTCGCATACTATAGGATTAAAAAATAAAAAATTGAATTTCATGAATTTTTGACCAAGTTAAATTGGTTAGACAAACAAGCTTTTATATTTTTTAAAATTTGTAATAAAAAATCATAATTAATTATTTACTTGGAAAAAAATTATAAAAAAATATGCATCACATCGAGACATGAGTCCTCTACTTATATCTAAAATATTATAGAAAAATATTATAATTTTATTCTGGTTAGGGTGGTCAGACAGACACCTACTTCTTATTTTTATCCTGAAATTTAAATACTACTACATTGAGATTTTCACCAAATAGATTTAAAATAAATAAATAAAGGTCTAGTAGTTTAGAAACTACATTCAATTTTCTACAGATTCTATTTTTACATTTTTTTGAAATAATATAGATAACTTATTCAAATTTTTACGTCAAGTTGTCTAACTTTGATTTTTTGTCTTTTTATTGCCACTCAAGGGCCTATTTTTTCCATGATGATCCTACACATACCCTTCAGAGTAATAAAGTTAAGATTTACTGAACACTGATTCACCCCTCCTCTTAGTGTTCCCTTGAGTCCAACAGTAAAAAAAACCTCTGGAAACACCTTGAAATTCTCTCAAGATTTAAGAAAATATATTAGCGAAAATAGAAAACAAGAGATAACTCAAGGCAATAATGGAAAGGTTGAGGAATCCATCAAGAAAAAACTCGCATAGGTCTACCCTCACCACTTCACTGGAATCAATCATCTCTCACATAGAATCCATGAGTGGCCAAACCAATACTTGGTCAAACAAGAGGGAAGTGTTGGTTCCCAAATTTTCCACGTCATTGAACCCTAAAGGTGTGCCAAATCTTTTGTTTAGATTCAATGAGAAATTTGGCCAACGAATGGGAGAGTGATTTCACACTTTTCTCCCCTACACTTTAGGCTCTACAAAACCTAGGTGGGTCTCCCTATATGGTGTTGAATATGGATATGAAATAAGATTTTATTGCAACACCTAGTAGATAAATTTCATACAAATAACAAGGTTTTATGTGTTTGCAAAATGAAAGGCACTACCTTGTTGTCTTTGAAACATAGGTATGAAGTATGTAAATAATTCTAGGAATAAATATTGCAAAAATTAGATCTTGGTTTTATATTTGAGATTTTTTTATGAGATTGAGGGAAAACCATTCAGAATAAGACAATTCCTATTCAGGGCTACAAATTCACAATGCATGTACTCATCCCTCATCACATTCTAAACATATCTTGATGATCAATTAGTGATTAACACCTATGCTAATGAGACCAACCAATAACTAACAGTGTAACTTATACTTAACAATCCAACCTACAACACACTATTCTCATTATTTTTAGTGAAAGAATTTACATTACTCCTTGAGAAAACACTAGCCATGAAAATAATCCAGATGCAAAAAATGTACATGGAAATCTCTACAGTACTTGATTGTATTACTGGAAGAAATAATTCATTACAAACTGAAGACAAGATACATTGATAGCATGCAAAAAGAATATATTCATAATGTTGTAGTCAAAATATACAATGCAATTACATGAACATTTGCACAACATGAGTCTCTAATTCCCTACACAAAATTAATAGCCTACCCCTTATAGATTCTTCAAAATCTCAAAACCCTAACAAATGAGAGAAATTAAATTTTAAAGAGATGGAGAAGCCCATATTTAATCTCTTCCTAACACAGGTATCACAAGTTGAACCTTCAAATTTGGAATTTGGAATATACCATTTTACCCTAATCCTCATCTTACCTCTTATTTGTCTTCACTCTTCAAATAAAATAATTTTGTTGTCCCTTTTTACCAATTCTCGTGCAACTTATTTAACTACATGTAAAAGCACATTTGCTGCTCAATTTTCACTTGACAAGTGAAATTTTTTACTTTTGGGTAAAAACTCATTTACTGGTGTAACATAGATTTTGGTACCACCTAAGGTTCTCTAACACTTCTAGGATTTTTCACCTAAAAGGAGAGAGAGCTACCAAAATTTTGGTGTTACGGTCAAGATTGGATATAAATGTGTCTAATTATGATGTCTAAATGCAACAAATTGAAAAAGAAATGATTTATTTATGCTAATCCTAAGAAATGCAAAGTGCTGGAAAATACAATGTTGTATGCAAAAGACCTAGAAATGAGTTATGAAATAAAAGTTACAAACTATGATATAAATGAAAGAGGAGAATGAAGTGTACTTGGAATATGAAGAGGGATAAGATGGAGGTCTAGAATCCTGAAAAATCTAATGCAAAAGTCAACTGGGACACTTGTGCCAATCTGGGTGACTTAGTCTAGTTTCTCAAAAAATCTATCGGAACAGGTTTTTGACAAAATGGTACTCAAATCTACAAAAAACCATTTTCAAGCTTGACAAAGGGACTAATTCTCCATTGATGACGACTTAGTCCACTTTTAGGTTTCGAGAAATATGAAGGTGTAATCTATAGCTCCTGATCTACACTTCTACTCTTAACAAGTTTTTGGATCTGAAACTGTAGAATCAGACTTGTAGGTGTTCTCCAAGCTTCAATTAGGGATTTGAATTCATTGAAAAGATTTTAAAAGTTGTTGAATACTTTTCCACCTTTTTTCTTTTCCAAATCTGCAAACAAGGCCTCCAAATCACACTAAGAGGGAAAACTTGTTGAATGTTAGGGCATGGGGGTTTGCCTTAGTCAAACCCCTTTTATATAATTAAATCAAGTGATGAAATAAGATAATATAGAATGGAATATGAAGTAATAGAGTTAGTACCTTTCCATGATGATTGATCTTAAGTTTTTGTAACAATGGAGGAGGAATCAACCTTTGAATGCCTTGGAAGGATGTCTTGATGGCTTCGAATGAAAAATCCCTAGCTTGCTTGAGAAGTGTGGTGGATGAAGAGTGAAGAATAAGTGCATGAGTTAGGAGATAGGAGATGCAAGAGATGTTGGGAGAGATTAAAATGAGGAGAAAAACCCTTATTTGTACATGTTATGCCCTAATTCCTCGAAAATAATACATCACAGGCCGACCTTAGGGTTTAGGAGACAATATCTCGTCAAAATTTTGAGTTAATTTTTTTTTATGCCAAATGGGACTAAGTTGCCCAAGGTGGGGACTTAGTCCATTTGGACAATTTCAAGTGGTTGTCGGGAATTAAAAGGTGATTAATGATGTTTTTCGGGATTGTCTTTTGAAACACACTTCAATAGGACCTATAAGTGTATTAATGGGTCATTATGTCATAAGAAAGGGTTGATTTATTGATGACAAGCCTAGGAAAGTGTGAGGTTTGGTTACAAAACCTTACAACAATTTGGAATAAGGCTTGGAAGGGGGTTGTTTAGATGAATTATTGTAGAAAGTCCTAGAAAAGTGAGGAAATGTGTTACAACACTTCACAACACTATTGTAAGACAACATTAGGTTTTTGTTGATTTGCAAGCGTTCACAATCTAATGTGGATGTGTTGGTCACATTACAACACTAAATCTAGGCAAAATTAGGCCAAAATCCATAGGAAAAGGCCCAAATGAGTGAAAAGTGTCAAGGCTACACTTTTTTGCGACACAGCTGGTAGTCAAAAAATGCCATTTACCATGCATTTTAATCTTTAAATATTTCATTTCTTTCCCTATAGATATTTGGCATTTGTCATATAGTTGTCTAGCAAGTATTCCTCTGTGCAATTTTTCTATTACTAGTTGAACATTTTGCGCCATTGTTTGCATGTATGTTTGTCTTCTTCAATCTTCTTTCCTGGCACAATAATTCCTACAAACCATTTGGAACCTTCACATGGTGCATTAACCATTGCAACAAAATAAAAAATGAGATTCAAGTGTTGAGTATTGTATTTGGGTAATTTCTTAGCTTGTCGACACTCTACAAAAGATCACAACATTGTGAAAATGCTCCCAAGGAATAAGAAATATCTTGGAAATTTTTTTGGATGAAACAATAGTCATTTTCAATTTGCAAACACTTTAAAAATCTACCCCAAATGTTAAAAATGTGACTGACCATTTTTTGTGGTGGAGAGCAACATTGCAAGTCATTCTTAATGATACAAAGGAATTTATTTGATTGTTGGGTCATTTCTCTTGTTGATGAGAATTTTTAAATCCTTCAAATGACATCCAAAACATTGTATGGGCATGAGAGAAGTTGTAGACCATTTTTGGAGGGTTAAATCAACAAATTTCATCAATTTGAAGGCTCCAAAATCTCCCCCAAGCATCTAAACATGGATGGGAAACACATTTAACCATAGTACAAGCTTCTAGGAAGTTAAAAAGGCCTAAGAACATGCATTCCACCATTCTGTGCACCCTTTGAAAACCCCATTTCTTTGCCTTGTGAAATTGGCTTTGGGTGCACATTTTGAACTTTGCATTTCTTCATAAAGCACTAAAAAATACTTTTTATGTCCCCCCAATATCAATTGAGAAATTATAAATATTTAAATATGAGAAATATTTAAGTATGTGCATATTCAAAAAGATAGCGAACTTGAGATTTTTAATTTCTCCACATCCCAAATGATGAAATTGCATTGTGCACAAACGAGAGACCCTAGAGCCATGATTTTTTGCAAGCGAGCATAATCAATTAAATAAAACATGTGTTTATAATAAAATTTCACCCAACAAGCCAAAACCTTGTACCTCCTTTGTAATTGGGCTTGTTGGAGGTGTGCACCACACTAGAAAGAGTTTACCTTAATGCATCACCTGACCTTGCACTTTGACATAATTGAAATTGGAGACATTTGACACCAAAATAAGAAATGGATTTACCTAGAGTTTTTAAAATTCACAACTTTTTAAGACACCAAATCTAGCCCAATCAGAGTCAAAAATACATTAAAAGACGTATAAGAACTCATCCTGGAAGTGAAAAACTAAACAAGCATACTACCATATGTCCCAAAAGCTTTCTACCACATCGATTTTTATGAGGACTCTTGAGTTGCAATTTAATTGGTGAAGATGGGCTCCAAGGTAGATGCGATAGGAAGATCAACGGTCAAGCTTTATTCACCATACTTGAAAAATATTGACAAAGAGTTAATAACCTTCGAATATTTGTAGCGAATTGAACAGATCGAAGTCATGTCCAATGAAATAGAAACCCTTGGACACATGGAAATAACTCACACCTTTGCGAGGAAGAAGAAACAAGCCAAGAAGTCTCCACGAAATTGAAAGAGCTTGCGAAATGATGCCACGTGTCACAAAATCCATAATTATGTCATTAGGAAGTAGGTCCACCTTTGATATGCCAATAGAATTACACCACGTGTTGACCTCTGGATGCATTTGATGAATGCCTTCAGAAACATGCCAAATGTCATCCTGCGGTTTCGCAAGGTGCTTGTGGATCTACCTTGAGGCACTCCACGAAATGGAAAAATGCTCCAAAATATGCCATTTAGATTTGATGGGACCTACCAATGGGCCCCGTTGTACCGCTGAGCTAAATTCCTGCCACACATCACGTCTTTGTGGTTCTACAATCAGATTATGCCTTAATAAAATATTCTCCGTGAAACGGCGAAAACCAATCAAGATCAAGCCATGTATCATCTTTAGATTTATCCCATGGATAACTTAAGAACAAGAGTTAAGCATGTGGTTTTAAAATAACATTGTCAAACTAGGAAAAGGGGGGTCAAACTTTATAAAGGCTCGAGCAAGGACTTACGCATATAAAAAATTATTTCAACACGTGGTTTCAAGTAGTAACATTAGAAATAAGGGGCAGGTAAGCAGATGACGCCTAAGGCATACCTTTGTAACTTAATGTACTGGCAATGGGAAGTAGGCACTCAACATGAAAACATAACAAAAGTGTAAGCACACACCTTAGATTTAGGGTTTCTTTGGGTTTTAGACCAAATCTTAGCAAGGGGATTTTGTAATCCACAAAAGGTCTTGAGCATGACGCACATTTGAAATTTCTTAGATCAGTTATAATCAATGGGCATCACAAGTAAACTTACACAAGTTGAAAATAGTGCCATCAGGAAGAACAACTTACAATTTTATTTTCGCAAGTTATCCTATGAGAAAATACAATTTAAAAACTTATTGAAATATGACTTGTGTGCATTGTTCGTTGATGGGACGGGGTGATCCCACAATATTGGTTTAAAATTTTTGGGAAAATTGGACACTAATCTTAATTTAAAGATGATGCAAACTAGTGATTTATGAATTTTTTTCTATAGATTCTAAATATATTTTTTTCAATTTTTTTGGAATTAGATTGCACTTCTTTTTCCATCTCTTTTGAAAACTAGTTTAAAAAAAAAACATTTTTAAGAAGTGACACTCACCATATACAACATAATTTTTTTGTATGAAGGATAAAATTCTATTTTTTTTTGAATTTAGATTTGTAAATATAATATATAGCACTTTCATTTGGTTTCATACTTTTTTATTAAATATGTGTTCCTTAATCAAGTTTCAAAGTCAAACCAATTACAATTCAGACATAGGCAGACTGTATACAACATAATTTTTTCTGTATTTATCGAAATTCATTTTTATTTTTTTTAATGGATCAAGGACATCAATACCCAGCCCGAACATATATATATATATTGATAATATACTATTTTCCCACATGTGCAAAACAAAGAGCTTGATTTTTGGTGAAAAACTTATGTTTAATAAAACTTAAAAAAAAATAAAATAATAAAACCAAAACATTTTGAAATTATATTCATTGGATAGCTCGTTTTGAGGACTACCATGATAATTTCAAATAAATTTTAAATGAATTCATTTGATCCCCCATAAGGTTTAAATCAAAAGTGATTTTTTATTAGCATTTTGATAGGTGTAAAGGAGACTCTGTTGTAGGTATGGTTTAAAACTAGCAGGGTTCTATCCAAGGGGGTTTGATCTAAGGTGGTTTGATCAAAATCCTTAAAATTGAATTTTTTAAGGCTTAATCATTATATTTTCTAAAAATATGTGATTTCAGCAAAAATTAGAATCTCTTAGAAATTGTAAACCAGCTTTGTGGGATTACCGACATACTAATGCACTCCTACAAAACACTTGCAAGAGGTTCCCTATCTATTGTCGTCACCATCAAGGGATAAGGAATAAATTTTGGGATAGGTGGTGGATGATTTTTTATCATCCTCCATGCAATATGCTTTTGATTGATTAAGAAGGGAAAGGGCCCTGATCCCTTATAGAAACAACAAAACAGTCTAGGGAAGCAACACCTAGACAAACCGAAAAAACTAAGGAGATAGTAAGATAAGAAGCAAAAACACATATCCTCACTAGAACCAACCAAAAGAACATCAACCAACACCAATAGAATCAAAACTTATAGACCTATCTAGAATCTAGTAGAGTTTTAACCAAACCATATTATCATCCACCCTTAAAACTAAATAAAGAAAATATAACCTATCATAAGTCCCCAACAAGTCAATAGTCTTCAAATTAAAAATATAGAGTAAATTAACATAGTAAAGACTTGTCAAGCCATTATCCAAAACTAACCTAATAAGGATACCAAAAAACCTATTAACAAACATCATGAAAAAGAATAATTAGGCACAAGATAGAGGAATAAGCTTCTTCAATTAGGCTCCAAGCAATCTTCAGGTCTCCCACTGTTTCCTCTGGGTTTTCCTTGGTCACCATCTTCCCGGATCGATTGACTCCGTTCTCGTTTCCTATTTTTCTCTACTATTTTTTGATCTTTCCTTTTCCAGATATAGTAGCCATCATTGCCTGTTTCATCACACTGTCCATAACCCTACATAAATTTCTCACTACTTCCTCAATAACTTGAAACCTATTAGAGTTGTCTTCTTTCTATAGAATCCTTTCGAGAAGCTCCATCCTTTTCATTCTTGTCTTAACATCATTTGTTTCCTTTTCTTTCATACTGTCAGCATTACCAAGGGTCTCAATATTGATTTCTTTATCCTCTAGGTTAAAAGGATTTATATTCATATTTTCCTTATATTTGGCCATGCTTTTCTCCTCTTCCACAACATGCTCTCCCTCCTATTGATTATTACCAACCTCCTCTTCTTGACTCGAATCCTCAATATCCTTAGAACTTGACACTTCTTCCTTTGAATGTCCACCTTCATCCAAACTATTAGGTACATACTCCTTAGAAGAAGTATCATTCACATTCTTGGCAAACCTCTTCCCTTTTTTCTTCTCAGAATCCTCAAGAAAGTCCATTTTCTTGACATCGAAAATTTTATTTTTCTTACTAGAATCCAAACCCTTGGACACAACCAGAGTAAGACAGGTAGACCTACGACCCGTGAGGGTAATGAAACCACTTTCTGGACTAATATCTTGATTGAATCCGAAATTGTTGTTATGGTGTTTTTAGATCCAGGTTCTTTTATCTACAATTTTATTTTCTTATTGGCGATAGAAGCAATGGGAGTAGTATTATGTTTTTCAGGGGTAATTTTAAGGAGCCCCATCTAATAGGGACCCAAAAATTTAGAAGAAGAGTTCTAGCTAGATTTTTTTTCTCAAGAGAGTGGGGTCGGCTTTCCAACAATTTAATTTTAACTGAGCTTTAGGTGTCGGATTATGTTCAATAAAATTATGGAAGGCGTTCTTTTGAGGGCTGCTAGCTATGACATACTTGCAAATAGCTCTAATAAAGCCCTGATGCAGGGGCATATTAGCACCGTGAGTCAAGCTCTGCTTTAGTGGCAAGAGGAGGAAAAAAAGAAGGTTTATTTTTTCTAGGTGACTAATATGGCTTAGGATGGGGAAATGGTACACATGCACCAAATGGAAGTGACTTTCTAAAGTAAAATATTTCATAAAAAAATAAAAGACATTGTGGTAGGGGGTTGAGAGCAACAACCTAGAGTAGCCATTTATAAATATTTGTGCTTTTTATTTTGCTTCAATTTTTTTATCTATATAGGTTTGGTAATTACTCGTACTCACCTTGGAAATTTTATTCCCTTCATAACTGAGACTCATCGCTTTAGCTATAAACTTAGCATCCACTGTGAAATGGAGCCCACCCAATGCGACCTCACCATCCTTCCATGCATTGGAAAATTTGTAGCTAAGCTCCTCATTAGAGCCCTCCATAGCTTCAAAGTAAGAGGTAAAGTCCACCTATTCAAAGAGACTCCATAACTCAACATTCTGCCTTAGGGAATTGTGTCTACTTGGCTTTGTTCTCTTTCTAGGGCCTCCCATCGCTTCTTCCTTGGTAAATTAATCCTTACTCAGAAGCAGATAATCCACACTAAGAACCTTCTTGTCCTCCACATAAACCACTGTGATTTCAAAATTTTCAGCCTTGATAGTGACTTGGGTTTTTTCATTTGGAGAAGCGACGAATCAAAACTTCTAGTGATAATTTTTAAAAAATTGTGTTGTTCACACATAAATAATTCACACCTTCCAAACCAACCTTTGTTGGAAATGGCAGCCTCCCCACCATTAAGACACACACTTAATCTATCTTGATCATCCTCCAATATGTCATCTCTAACACATGTGAAAATGTCTTGTTGATGATCCTTAGCAAGATCTTTAGGTGATTGGACGGCTAGCATCATAGCCTAATGTATAACAATCTCCTTTCCTTTTTTATTATTACTTGGGGCTTCATAAAAATCATTTATTTCCATCTTGTTTCTTTTATACTATTGAAGATTTATCATACTCCTGTCATTATGAGAGAACCTCAAATCCCTATTCCGCCAGTTACCGCACAATAATATGAATAAGGTAATAATTATCATGACAACTTGGTGACTATTAGCACCTAGAAATTTCCTTCATTTCTAGTGCTTATTTTTCCTTAGATTGACTATAGAACCCTGTTTGTGAGCTTGGTGGTAACCAACTATCTCTAAATTTCTAGCATTAAAATATCCAAATTTGTGAGTCATCATGAAAATTCATTTTGCAAAAAGTTTATTTAATTCATCGTGAGTGTGCAAACTTGATTTCATGGCTCCTAGATGAGTTTTGTGGCAAATTTTAATGTCTCACCATTTTGGAGTGGGTCTGAAGTGCCCCATAAAATGTTTCAGATGGCTCAGTTCTAGTAATGAACTAGTTTTATTTTGTCCTCAAATGCCTACATCTCCATTTTGTGGTCTTCAGAGGAGTTTCACAACCCAAACCAAAAAAAAAATTAAGCATCTTGCTAGATGGTGCAATTTACAAAGGAGATATACAAATTTAGTTTGTTGTGAAATTTTTGGCAATTGCACAATGATTTAAACAATTAATAGTACTCCTCTCCATTTTTTTGTGGCCTCTAGAGTTCGTTTGCAACGTAGAATCAATACGGTCATTTAGCTGCTAGATAATTAAAAGGTCATAAACTTTGCAAATATTTAAATATGCAAATATTTAAACTTTTTGAATATTTTAAATGTTGCATAACATCATGAATATTTATTTTAAATAAGTTTAAATGTTCTCCTAAATAGAAAAGGTATGTGAAGGTACTGTAGGTGAAATAATTAAAAGTTTTTTGCAATGTTAATTGGCATTGCCCAATGCATAGTGTATGTTTTGAAGGTCTGACCATTGTTAAAATGGAAACAAGCTTAAGATTATGTGTTGAGATTTTCTTTGGATGCTTTCCCCATGAAGTTGGATTTTAAACAATTTCTTCACATGAAAATAAAGGATTTTTTAAATAAGTTTTGTTACTCAACGCAATAGTGTCATTCTTTGTCTTTTCTCTCCTTTTGATCTTGCAATGTTTAGTCTCTATGCATTGCAATGAAGTTCTTCCACGTGCCAATCAAAATGGGGTGAATTTTGAAGGTTTACATTACTTATTTTTTTGCTCTAAATGTCTGAAATGTAGGAGTAGAGGCAGAGGAGAATAAAAAAAAACTTAGACAAAAATTTTCACGCACAGAAAAACTTAATAGATTATATTATATTCAAAAATCTTCATTTCATAGAGCAACTACTACTGCAAATTTTGTTGCTTCTCAGCAATTCTATTCAAATTTTCCCTCTATCATAAAATTTGCTAGTGCTGAGCAATATTCATTCGCCTCCAACAACCGATATATTCAACATCACATCATCGATCAAATATATACGTAGCTAGAATATATATATATATTAATTACAATATTAAAGGCCTTTAAGAGAGGCCAAGGATTTGATGCAAAAAAACATTAAATATTATGTCTTATCAGATTAAATGATGCCAGATAATACCCCACCGAAACGCCGCCAAAAAAATGCCAAAAAGCATGCAACCGCGAAAGGGAAGGAAGCGCCTCACGGTACCGCGAGGGAACCGCCTAACTGCGTGAGGCAAGGAGAGAGACCGCGGGAATGTGGTGAGGTCGTGCTACCGTAGGTGACTTAAGAGAATGCTACGGTGTAGCGGTAAACCGCATCACTGCAAACAAGGAGATGGAAGACCGTGGGGAGGCAGTAGACCACTCAATTGCGGGATGAAAGATGCGTCGGGTGGTAATGTGGTGAACACCGCACAACCGCAGGGGAAAGAACATGACTTTGAGGTAACGCGGTAAGAGGTGAAGAGACATGGGAGTTGGGAGAAATCCCAACACTCCCCCTTGATCGCAACTCCCGCTTCTTTCATGCCTTGTCGATTTCAAAGAAAATTTTCATGTCCCATGTCAAGATGTTTGCATGTCGCTTCTCTATCCAACAAAATCCAAAGTGATCTCCCCCTTAATTGTAACTTCTTGTAAGAATTGGCTATGAAGGTAGCCACCCAAGATCTAGAGCCCTAATGGAAGCACAAGCATAAGAGAGATAGAAACAATATGACAAGAATAAACTGTATTCTGCCAATAATGCAAATAGAAATAATGTATGTGTCAATGTACAAATGTAGTAGAGACCCCTTGGTTATATAGCCAAGGTGAGAACATAGGAGGGCATAATATTATGACAAGTGTCGTAATCTTATGACATGAGACAACTGTGAAAAGCTATCACTCCACCTAAAGTGGGAAAGTGATAATGTGATAACATGATAAGTCCACCAAAGGTGGAAAATCTCCAACTACTCCTATGTGGTCCCTTAGTAAACTTAACTAAGGTGTAATGATGACCTAGGACAAGGTACAAAATAATTAATTACACCAACACCCCCCCTTAAGTGCAACTTAGGGAGAATGTACACAATGCAAGATGGGTCCCGACAACTGGGCCATGTACAAATGCAATGCAATCTCCCATAAAGTGGAGAAAAAGAGAAAACCATGTGGGAAAAAAAATCCCCCCCAAAAGAGAGATGAAAACAAGAGAAAATTCTCTCAAAGGTATGAGAAGGACAAAACCCCTAGAGGAGTAAAAAGTCCCCCCCATAAGAGAGAATGAAGAAGTCAAGTGACCCCCTCAGATGAAAAATCCCACACCCCCAAGAGAGCTCGCAAATGATGATAGGTACTCTCAGTGAAAGGTTTGGTGAAGATATATGCAACCTGCTCTATAGTAGGACAATACTACAAATCAATGACCTACTCCTGTATCAGCTCCCGAATGTAGTGCATATGAATCTCGATGTGTTTGGTCCTCTGATGGTGAACCAGATTCTTCGAGATCTGGATGGCACTCTGATTGTCACAATGAATGACTAAAGGACATGGAATAGTGAAGCCAAACTCAGTGAGAAAATTTTGAAGCCAAATAGCCTCAGTAGCTGCATTAACAACCCCTCTATACTCTGCCTCAGTCGAAGAAAGAGCAATAACATGTTGCTTCTTACTCTGCCAACAAATGGGGCCTTAACCAAGATGAAAGTTGTAGCCAAAAGTGGACTTGTGATCATCAATATCGCCAACCCAATCAGAATCTGTATATCCCACCAAGGTAAGTCTTGTACTTGCTGCAAAGTGAATCCCATGATAATGTGTACCCTATATGTAATGCAAGATGCGTTTGGCTGCCTTCCAATGAAGCTCATGTGGTTCCTGCATAAATTGTGAAACCATGCCAACTGCAAAGGAGATATCAGGGCGAGTGTGAGTCAAGTAGATGAGACTCCCAACAAGCTGATGATACAAAGTGGCATCAACAAGTGGAGTAGAACACTTAGCCTCAAGCTTGACTCTTGAAAGAGAGGGAGTTAGAGCAAGCTTACAATCAACCATATGAAACCGAGATAGAAGATCAAGAGAATACTTGGGCTAAGAGAGAGATATCCCAAAAGCTAACTGTGTGATCTCAATCCCAAGAAAATAGTGCAAAAGGCCCAAGTCAGTCATAGCAAATCTATCCTGCAAAGCAGATTTGACACTGCCAATGATGGATGAGGTACTCCCTGTAATGATCAAGTCATTAACATAGAACACAAGTAGCAAATGAGATTCACCCTATCGCAAAATGTAGACATTTGGATTTGAATGACACCTGGTGAATCCTGCAAAGAGAAGAAAGGAATCCATCTTGGCATACCAAGCCCTAGGGGCCTGTTTGAGGCCATAGAGAGACTTCCTCAATCTGCAAACCAAAGAAGAATCTTGTATGAATCCCTGTGGCTGCTCCATGTAAATCTCCTCATGAAGATCCCCGTGAAGAAATGCACTCTTCACATCCATCTGATGTACAACCCAACCATGAGCTGCAACAATAGCAAGTGTCAAGCGAATGGAGTTCATCTTAGCAACGGGTGCAAAGGTATCTGTGTAATCAACACTTGGAACTTGTGAGAAACCTTTTGCCACAAGTCGAGCCTTGTATTTATCCACACTTCCATCCACTGCATACTTGGTCTGATAGATGCACTTGCATCGAACCATCTTTCTCCCCTTGGGGAGTGGAACTAAATCCCATGTGTTGTTCCTCATCAAGGAACTATACTCTTCCTCCATTGTTGAATCCCACTCTGGAACTCCTGATGCTTCCTTGAAGGATTGTGGATCAGAAGCAGTAGCAATAAAAGCATGTGGAAAATCCTAATGTTGTGACCGAATCCTTCGAGTATCTGAAGGATCCCCAACAAGAGAACCTGCTGACTCAAGAGTCTGTCGAGCCCAACGAGGTCTAGTAGGAGATGAAGGATGAGGCTCCTCAACTGCAAGTGGACCCTGCAAAGGTGTGATATTGTGAGTCGAAGTTGAGGGAGAATCATCATCTGAGTCACTATCATCACTTTCCACTATGGAGGAAGGAAGAGGAGGATTAGAGGCTAAGCTAGGAGAGCTTTCCTCAAAGTGAACACTCCTCTCAATGAATAGCTCATGTGTCTCTGGATCCAAAATTTTGTATGCCTTAACACCTTTAGGATATCCAACAATAATGCAAGGCCTACTCTGAGGTTCCAATGCCTTGCATTTCTCTGGAGGTATGCATGCCCAAGCTGGAAAACCAAAAAATCTGAAGTGTTTCACAACTGGTTTTCTACCACACCAAGCCTCAAAAGGAGTCATACCCTTCAAAGCCTTATGGGGAACCCGATTTTGGATGTGAGTGGCACAACTGATAGCTTCTGCCAGAAATTGAGGACCAAGAGAACAAGCATGAATTATGCAGCTAGCCATCTCCTTAAGGGTTCTATTCTTCCTTTCTGCAACACCATTTTGTTGTGGAGTGTATGCAACTGAATGTTGAATATCAATCCCCTTAAGAGTACAAAATTCTTCAAGTCTATTGTTCACATATTCCCTTCCATTTTCTGTGTGGAGAATCTTGACTTGCTTCCCTAATTGCTTCTCAACATGAGCCTTGAAGGCTAGAAATCTGTCAAACACTTCACTCTTGTGAACAAGAAAATAGACCCATGTGAAGCGGGAGTAGTCATCAATGAAGGTGAGGACATAGCGGGCCTTGTTGAATGATGGCACTGGAAATGGACTTGCTACATCACTGTGAACCAATTGAAGAAATTCCAAAGCTCTCCAAGACTTCCCTTTGTCAAAATTCTCTTCTGGATGCTTACCCAAGGAACAACCTGAACAAACACCTTCTGAAAAGCTGATTTGTGGGAGCCTTGTAACCATATCCTTGGAGCTAAGTTGCTGAAGATAGCGGTAATTGAGATGTCCAAACCGCTCATGCCATAACTTACTTTCTGAATTTGAATGAGTGAGCAATGCTATAGAAGGGGACTTGGGAATAAAGTGGGAAAATGAGTAAAGCCGTGTGTTGGGATTGGCTTGTCCCACTGCAACCAAGGCATCATCCTTAAGTTCTTTGACCACAACTGAATCTGGTAGAAACTCAACTTTCTTGCCATCTCCAAAGTGAGTGATTTGGTAGATTGAAAGGAGATTGGTGCTCAAGTTAGGAACATAGAGAACATCCTCAAATGTTCCATCATCCATGACAACCGAACTTTTTCCTTCAACATCCACTTGAGTGTCATCACCTATAAATATGTGAGGTACCTTAGATGGCTCCAAAGAAGAAAACTGCTCCCTTGTAGAACCCATGTGATGAGTAGCACCCGAGTCAAGTATCCATTGTTGTGAAGAACCTATAGTAGCCATAAAAGCTTGCCCTTTTCCTTTTGATTGTGATGAAGTGGAAGGAGATGAATCCTTCTTCTTGTAGGCAGATGGAAAATTGATGTTTTTCTTGATGATGTTTGTCAACTCATCAATTTGCTTAGTATGGCAATGATGCTCATCATGACCAAATCTCTTGCAATATGAGAAATTTGGTCTTTCCTTCTTGCTTGAATTTCCCTTTTGAGGAAAAGGTGAATAATTCCTTTGTTGTGGAGAGGATGATTGTGCTTTATCTTGTTGTGTCTTTGGCTTAAATTGCTTCTGCTTCTTATTGGAACCCTTTCCTTGAGTTCCTTGATTCCTTTGATTAGCCACCAAAGCTTTGGACTTTGAAGACTTGAGAATCCCCATGCTTATCAATTTTGCTTGCTCTAACATCAACATTTCCGTGAATGCATCAAATGATGGAAAAGTGAAAGAACTACCAACTATCAAGCGATGGGTTTGGAAGCTAGAAACAAATGTTGCATATTCTGATGGAAGCTTTCCCAACAAATTGTAGACCAATTGTGCATCCTTTTTGTCAATTCCACAATCCTTAAGTTGTGATCTTAACTCATTTGCCTTAGTGACATAGTCTTGGATTGTATCAAAATTCTTAGGATCTAACATTGTGAGATCATTGTCAAGCTGATAACCTCTAATCTCATCAACTTGGCCATACAATTGACCAAACTTTTCCCAAGCTTCTTTAATTGTTGTAAACTTTTCAATTTGAAAGATTAGATCTTTTGATACATATTTCCTCAATGTTCCAAGAGCCATAGTATTTTTAGTGAGCCAATCCAAATGAGCATTAGGATCAGATGGTGCAACAATAGTTCCATCAATATAATGAGTTAATCCTTTTTCCATCAACTTACCCCAAGCGTCAATTTTCCAAGAAGCATAGTTATGTGGAGTTAACAAAGGAAACTTAGGAGAACCCATAGTAGCAAAGAGAACAAGAGAGAGAGAGGCACAATCACACATGACATGCCCCCAAATTCACTCAATCAAAGAACCCCCCCAAAAATGATGATTTGGCACTTTATACTTAGTGCGTTTACAATGGCCACTTGCAAGCCAAGCAAAGTGGGCTTCTAATTTTAAATGTTTTACAACAATCTTAATTAGGCAACAAAAGACTCAAATAACTGATACACAAGACCAAACTGAGATCTTGTCCTTACAAATGCCAAAATAGGCCAAAACTGACCAAGTGCTGAAAGTACAATTTCTGATCACAATCACTACAAATTGATAGCACCAATGTGAAATTCAGGAAAAATCATGCACTTTCAAAAAAAATGGCACCTGAAAAGGAGTTCATATGAGCTTGAATGGAGCCCCGGAAGTTGCAAAAATGGTGACAACTCAGCTACACCTGTGAGAAACTGAATTTTCTGACAAATCCATGTGTCAAAACCAGAAACTGATTACACCACCATGTAGAGCATGAAAACATAGCCCAAATTAAAAAAAATTGCTCCAAAAAAGGAGTCAAAATGAGCAAGATATTTGCGTTTGAAGATGAACTGCAAAATTCAAATTGCAAATGGAGAGGGGTGAATTTTTTTGATAAAGTGGCTGACGTAGGGCTGATGTCAGCTGTCTAGTGCATTAAATTTGACAGCTAGGAGGCCGTCACCATCACAGTTGCCCTTGGCCGGAATATTCGCCGAAATATTTGGTGGATGTCGGAATCTATGGTGGGGCCGTAGGGGAAGGGCGGGCCACTGACATGTGGCTCCATGGTGGCGGCTGATGTGGATTCCGCGGGTAGCGCAATACCCCACAGTACTCTACCGTACTGTTGTGTAGTACCCGCAGAGTACTGCGAAATAAAAATTCTCCGGTTTTTTTTAATTTTGATTTAATTTTGATTTTTTTTAATACAATTTTTTTTCAAAAAAAAGTTTACAGCAAATCAATTTTTCTAAAAAAAAATTTCAAAAGACTTTCGAATTTTTTTATAATTGAAAAATCGTACCCGACCTGCAATTATGACGATCCATACGGCCGAGGAGGGCAAATTTTTACTAGATGGCTCCAGGCAAAGTTGTCCGATTTTGACGAATTGACAGTCAATCTTAGGGTTTTTAGCCCTTCTAGATGAAATGGAAGTGTCCTTTTTAGCTGAAAATGCTCCAAAAATATGGCTACCTCTTGGATTTGGCAACCACCTCCGATCTTCAAACCCTTGTAGATTTGGCCTCCAATGTCCAACTGAGATGAAACAAAAGGAAAATATGACTTTCTCGGACACTCCGGACGGAATGGTGAGCTCAAATCTGATGCAAAAAGCTCCCAAAATGCACCTGCAATACAAAACCAAAAATGGAACCCCCCCAGAATCTGATATTTCTATGAAGAAAATGCAAGATTGCACTCAAGATCTCCCCAAAATGGCAATCCAAAGGCACTCCAATAGCTTTGATACCATGTAAGAATTGGCTATGAAGGTAGCCACCCAAGATCTAGAGCCCTAATGGAAGCACAAGCATAAGAGAGATAGAAAGAATATGACAAGAATAAATTGTATTCTGCCAATAATGCAAATAGAAATAATGTATGTATCAATGTACAAATGTAGTAGAGACCCCTTGGTTATATAGCCAAGGTGAGAAAATAGGAGGGCATAAGATTATGACAAGTGTCGTAATCTTATGACATGAGATAACTGTGAAAAGCTATCACTCCACCTAAAGTGGGAAAGTGATAATGTGATAACATGATAAGTCCACCAAAGGTGGAAAATCTCCAACAACTCCTATGTGGTCCCTAAGTAAACTTAACTAAGGTGTAATGATGACCTAGGACAAGGTACAAAATAATTAATTACACCAACACTTCTGTTGTCTTCGATTTTTCCTTGTATGACTGCTTCATGTGCCTTCTCTTTGTTGGCTTCTCTCCATAATTTCTACAATCTCTTTAGGATCTTTTCCAATCATTTGACCATTAGCTACAACTTCTATTTCTGACTCATGGCTACAGGTAAGTCTTTAGACTTATTATTTTCTCCTTACTTCTTTTGCCTTTTATTGTTTTCAATTGCAATCATTTTCACTCTTATCCACGACCTGTAGCCTTTATGGAAGAAACTTCCTCTCAACAAATTTATTTTGATCTTTGGATTCTTTGACAACCTCAAATATCCTCAAATCTCTTTATCATTTAAGCTGGTTTCAATTTTTTAAGTTACATTTCAATTCATTTTGATATCTTCCTTTCAAGGAATGGCTACTCACTTTCTTGACAACTATATATGCAATAAACAATTTCTTTTCCATTTACAAAGTAGTTGTGGCTTCCTTGAGACAATACAGAGACCCCCTTCTCTTTTTAAAACTCTTTTTTTTTAATCTACCCTCTTCACAAATTTCTATCAACTGCCTTTTGGCAATAACATACAAAAATTCAGACATGATTTATAGCCTTTTGATTTTCTTTTCTATAATTTATGGAATTACCAATTTTACTCTAGCACTTACACATCAGCGTAACTTCAACATTCCTTTGACTTAGGCTCTTCAGATCTATAGCACTTATCACACTTCTTGGGAAATCAATCAAATCCTTTGGTTCATTATTGTGCAGATCCCCTCTAAATTGGGATTTTGATGGGGGCAACTCCTCACACAACTCCTTAATATTTTGGACACGACAATAGACTAAGATTTATTTGCCATAATTATTATTTCAATCTTCTCCCTCAACAATTTCAGATTACTTTAAACTCTACAAGCTATCCTTTGAAAAAAAATCATTATTACAAAACTTAGCATACACTCCTTTCACATCAACAATATTTTTCTTGACAACTTCTTCTCTTTTTGATGGCTTACCAAAAAAAATCTCTAGGTCTTCAGTATTCACTTTCTGTCCTCTATTCTCCAAATCTACAAAGCCTCTTTTCTTAGACAGTTTGTTCGGTGTCACTTATCAATCCTATCACCTTGAATTTGGACATATCTGGATCTGCAATCTCCATTGACAGTCTTAGACTCTTAACTGCAAAGTCGTATTTCAATATTTTTCCTCCAACAACTGCGGTTGTGACCTCCTTTTTTATTCATTCATCTGATAATGGCTCTCTTCAACCCACAATCAAATTTTATTACCATTTTCTTTCTTGATAGTCTTTATATGCCTGCTTTTCAAAGCATCCATATATATTACTTTAATTGATTCTTTAACAACTATTGTTGTACCATAGTTTAATTTTACAGTGGTAGCTTCAGCTACATCTCTGAATATTGGTATCTCTTTGCATTTAACCCCTTGCTTATGGGGCTTCTAACTCTCAAAATTGGAAACCCTTGTGGCTTTTTTTTACACATCTTTGTTCTGTGATTGCAGCGATGTTTTCTAACTTTTCAATTTTGTCAAACCTTCTTTTTATCTCTAAAAAAAAATGATGACATTCATTTGGATCTTTTGACTGCTACGGCAGTTTCTGTAACTCATAACTTCAATTCTTTAAAACATTAAACTAAAATTTTGTATCTTCACATTTTGTAAATGTCTTATTAGACAACAATCTCTTTTCACTCAAAACATTTTTCATCATTTCTAAACATTCATCACTTTCATAAATTTTATTGATCCTCACATATGAACACTTATACAAAATTTTGAGCATACTGGTTAGCTTCTGCCAACTTGATTCACAAACCCATCCACAGTCCATTTTTATGCATTCTGAAATTGATTCATTTTTTAACTCTTTATACCTACACATTTTCTCACAGTGATTTTTTGAACTACAAACCCTTCAAGGGTGTAAATCCCAACACTTCTCCTTGGTGTGACCTTTCCTATGACAATGAGAACACTCAACACTCTTCATTTCTTGAACAAATTTTCCTACACTTGTAGCACCATTTCCTTTTCTTGGGACGTAACTGAGACCTTCATACTTTGGCCTCATTGTAGCCTCAATAGGCTCTTTCATTCCTTGTTCTTGTTTTCCTAGTCCTTGTCCCGTGTAACCCATTATTTTCATAATTTTTAACCCAAAATTCACTTCAAAATAATTAGCATCTTTTGCAAATTCTAACATATTATCACAACTAGCAAGATTTGCAAATTCTTTATCATGTTCATCTTGACATTTTTTATCACCACTATTTTCAACAAAAACAAATTTTTCAATTGAAAAACACAAATCTGTTGTGTCACATGCGACATCACAAACTGAAGATTTTGTTTTCACATAATATTTTTCTTGATTCAACTTTAATATTTCCCTTTTCTGCAAACTATTTTCTTCTTCTATCCTTTTTAAAATTTCTTCCAAATTTTCATTCTTTTTCTTAATTTCTTCAAACAACTTTACTCTATGTTCAAATTCCTCATTTCTTTTCTTAATCTCTTCAAAGGATTTCAACCTTTCTTCTAACTCTCCATTTCTATCTTTAACCTTTCTCAGTTCTTTCTCAAGATCATCATTTTCTTCTAACAATATTTAGTTTTCTTTCTTCATCTCTTTTATTTTTTGAAAATAAAACCCATTGTTCTTTTTAACATTATCCAGTTCATCTTTAAGCATTATTAATCTTCTTCTAAAACATCTTTTGCAGATGCTAAATTTTTATTTTCCTTTTTAACCATTTTTCCTACTTTCCCCATATGTAACATAAAGTTTCAGCTTTCCTCACCTGATTTCGTGACTTGAATTCAATAGTTGGGTCTGAAACACTTCGTTTGATCAAAAAACTGTTGTTTTGCACAATCTTCTTCTTCAACACAACTTCTTCTTTCTTGTAGGCTTCTTCCCAGCTTCTCTTATGACAGCAATTTCTTCTCTTTATTTTAAAATACAACACCTTTGGCTCTTCACAATAATTCTTCTTCAAACATTTTACTTCATTCCTTTGATGTTCTCAAAGGACTGCAACCTTCTTCTTAACAACCAATCATAAACATTTGAAATTTTCTAACCCCAGACAAGCTTCTCAGACTTGCAGACATAACTATTGTTCTTAACTACCACACTGGATGAATTCCTAGACACTCTATGGATTTTATCAAATACAAAACTCATGAACCTCTACTCCCAGTAAGCTTGACCAAAATAACCACAAAATTTGTGTTCATCTTCAAATCTCTCTCTCAAGTTGCTTGACCCAACTCTTATTTTAGTGGGAGACTAGCACAAATTCTTTAAACTTTTCCATTACAATGTGACTGACTTTTAAGAGCAAAAGCAAAAATCTATTCATGGGACAGTTGACTGGTATAGTGTGTTCTACACAAGACTCAATAACTTCATACAGCTTCAATGGTTTCTAACTTCCTTATCTAAACTAACTCCTGTATCTCCTTGAGATAGGAGGTTCCGTAGACTCATCAATTTGACCAAATACAAAACTCGACTGCTAGACTGATTGAAAATCACCCTACGACTCTGATACCACTTTGTAGGAGTAGAGGCAGAGGAGAATAAAAAAAAGAACTTAGAATTTTTTTTCACTCACAAAAAAAAAAAAAAAATAGATTATATTATATTCAAAAATCTTCATTTCACATAGCAGTTGCTGCTTTTGAGGAATTCTATTCAACTTTTGCCTCTATCATAAAATTTTCTACTGCTGAGAAATATTCATTCACCTCCAACAACCGATATATTCAACATCACATCATCAATCAAATATACACGACAGCCAAAAAATATATACATATTAATTACAATATTAAAGGCCTTTAAGAGAGGCCAAGAATTCGATGCACAAAAAACATTAAATATTATGTCATATTAGATTAAATGATTCCAAATAATACCCCACCAAAACGCCGCCAAAGAAAATGCCAAAAACCCCGCAACTGCGGAAGGGAAGGAAGCACCGCGGGGGAACCGCCCAATCGTGCGAGGCAAGGAGAGAGATTGCGAGAACGCGGTGAGGTTGCACTACCATGGGCGGCTTAAGAGCATTCCGTGGTGTAGCGGTAAATCGTGTCATCGTGAGGAAGGAGATGGAAGACCGCGGGGAGGCGGTAGACCGCTCAACCGCAGGACGAAAGATGCGTCGGGCGATAACGAGGTGAATACCGCACAACCATGGGGGCAAGAACATGATTGCAAGGTAACGAGGTAAGAGATCAAGAGACGTGGGAGTTGGGAGAAATCCCAACATGAAAGTCCTCATATTCTCCTCCATGCCCAGACAACTTTCTTGGTGTTTTTTTAGTATTTTTGACCATTAAGTGAAAGTGGAGCTGGTAAGCGAGTTTTTACATGCAAGTGAAAATTATGCTTAGGAATACAAATAGGTTGGGGAAAACCAAATTTTAGTTATTAATTGAAGGAAAAGTGGAGAAATAAGATCACAAGGAGAATTTTGATGCCAATCAGTTGCAAATCTGAGGATTCACATTATGTCAAGTGTCGAGTAGCTAGTGAATCTAGGTTTTTCTCCATTCTTTATATAATGTCTCTATTGTTTCATTTGTAAAGGTTCTAAAAATTTTGGAAGCAACAAGGCCCTAGGGGTATGTTTGTAGTTAGGTGAAATTGTAGAGGGACAATAGATTAGTGTAGTACATAGTTGTTAGTCATTTCATCATAGTAATGTTGTAACCTGATCTATTGTATATATGAATACATACTGCAATGTAATTATATTCAATTTTGGCATGTAATGCTCTTTGAAGGAAATAATCAAGTGTTATCAAATTCTTCAATATATATTTGATGTAATGAGTTTTTCTTTTGGTTTGCTATCTCTTTAAGGAATGGTATAATTTTTTTCCCAGGAATAACAAGAGTGATCTTATTTCAAATGGATTGTTAAGTAGAATAATGTTGTAGGATCATGAGGATCTCACTATCACAAGATGATAAGTGTTTGAGTAGATCATCAGGTTACGTTTTATTGTTGTGATGTAAAAGTGCAAGCTATTGTGACTTTGTAACCAAAGGCAGGCATCAGTCTTTATTTTGCAATCTCCTCAGATTCCAGAATTGTCCCAAAATTGATCAATCTTTCAAACAATGAACATTTATTTTAAGTTTAATTTATTAGGGTTTCTTTGTCTTCATGGAGTTTAAGAAATATAGGGTATATGCCTAAGATTTGTTCATTTATCACTCCTCTAGTTATTTAAAATGAAGACATGTCCATGTAAATTATTGGTTTGTAGTACTATTCAAAGTATAAGGGATCATGCTTGATTTTGATGAAGTTTTAAATATCCTTTATTCATAATATATATGAACTTACTAATCATCCACACTTTAAGGTTATGTGGCTTTTTCTATAAGAGGGATTTATTGTTCTCTATGACCTATAATAGGATTACCCTCCTGAGTCTTGTGGAGCTCGAAGTGCAAAAGGCTAGGTCCAACCTTGTTCATTGGCTTTTCTTGTCCTTTTGTTGATTATAGACCAAATCTCTGTCTTAATCATTTGTTCCCCTAGTTGAGGCATTGCATTTTCTCTTAGAATTAAGGGTTGATGTAAATAGTGATTAAATTTGAGTTCTATAAGATTTGAATTAAATACTAAAAAACTTGATATTAATTGTCCCAAATACATAACATTCTAAAAGGGTTTATAATTAGTTTAAAGTCATGTTTGCATAATTATTTTGGATTGGGATATTACATTAGAGGCTTACATCTAGCTCTATTATGTTTAACATTGGATTGGAATGGTTAGATGTTGACAACGTTTTTTTTTGGAGATTTATAAGGAGATTTTACTTATCATAGATTGAACAATGATGTGTTGGTAGGATATGGATTGATTTACAAGTTTTCTCTCTACAATTTTTTGTGTATTCTAGAGGTTTGGTTCATTTCATGTTGGATTTTGTGACAGTAAGGATTATTGGAGCCCTTTAATCTTTACTTCTATGTGATGTGAAAAACTTGGGAGAGCTCTATGGTGATTGGAGATAAGAGTTTTTGTAATAGTTACATTTGCAAGTTTACATATTAGTGTGTGTTCTTTGACACTATGTGATAGAGGATTTAGCCACATCCTCTATGTGAGTGTTCTTGGTGGATTCTTTGGATGCTTTGGTCATTTTCAGACTTAACAGATCCTATTTCCATTACAACCCACTCACTCTGTAGTGACTTTCTCTTTCAAGATAAGATGCTAGTGAAACTTTCTCCCCATTCCTTGGAGGGCATGGCATTGGATTGGTTTTGTTCTCTTCTTGACTAGTCCATCTCATCATTAGACCAACTCATCAACTAATTCTTACAATGTCACTTCCAAGAAAATATTGAGCCAACTAACTTCGTTCATTGTAAACAGGGAGCTATAAAAGAGGTTATAGACTTCATTGTTCATTACTAGTCACTCTTTTTCCAAATCTCATATGTATTTCTTGATTTAGACATGCAAAGGGTTTTCATTGTAAACCTTCAACCTCTCATTTGGGATAAAAAATTACTAATGAGGCATCTATCATTTTCACATTTGTGTGCACAACCTTGTGTGATTACCAATAGACTTTTAGTTATTTTGAGGTATCCCCTTTTGCCTTGCTAGCTCCTACTACATCATCAGGGCCATATACATCATTTAACAAAAAATAAATAAAAATAATACAAACTTCTTTAAGAATGCAAAACCCACTATTATGAATAACATGGGTCCAACTCCATGAAAAGACTCTTTATGCTCTATACAACTACAATGCATACTAATTCAGAGTTTAGTTCTGTTGTTTAGTAAGGTTTATGCCAGTTGCAGTAAATTCACAATGGATACGTGACTAACAGCTTTTTGTTGGTTAATGATATTTGTTACAAGTGCATTAGATGATGTAATTGTTCTATTCAATTATAATAAGTTTTTGCAGTTGTTCATTGTTGTTTTCTGTTTTTTTTTTTCCCTAATTTATGTGTTATGGATTGTTTAATTTTTTTTAAATTTTTTTGACAGCTTCTGATTGCCTCTTCCATATAACTTATTTTTTTCTCGATTCAAAAAAAATAAATTAAAATATTACCCTAAGATTATACACAAATTTTTCTTTATTACATTGAAGAAAGTTAATAGAAACTACCAACAGGTAGCTGAATGAAACTTATTGTCAGCCTAGAATGATATATACAATTGATCCGTGTTTACTGGCGTCTTACCAAATTTTTTCTTTCTTACATTGAAGAAAGTTAATAGAAACTACCAACAGATGCTGAATGAAACTTATTGTCACCCTAAAATTATATATACAATTGATGTGTGTGTACTGGTGTCTCAGATCATTTATTCCTCTGACGTAAAGCTATTGAAATCTATTCCTTGAAAATAAAGATCTCCACATCGATTCATTGCACCCTAACAATATAGTTGCAATTTTAAGGTAGTCATGTCGTAATCTTACCAAGCTTAAAAAACTCATTACACCACTTTTTAATTTAAAGTTGAGAACATTAAATATTGCATGACTGTTCTCACACTCAGCTTACCTGAAAATGTTATATATATTCTTAATCCTTTGTCTCGTATACATATGACGAATAATAATCAATCAATATGGAAGCTTTGAAGCTGCTTTATCAAAATTCTTCTTCTTTAAACTTTTCTTCTAAGAAGCCCTGTTTGGAGCATAAGCTCTCCAAGCATGGCTTTCACTTTTCTAAACATTCTCTACGTTTATATCAGCAAAGAAGAAATTCAGCGAGCTGCCTTGCAATTAGAGCTACAAATTCTCATATGGCTATCAAAGAAAGAAATGGATCAGTGAAGGAGAAGGAGCACTCATTGTACAAGGGACTGGGCATAGTTGATTTTCTCAAGGACAAAAACATTCTAGTCACTGGCGCAACAGGCTTCCTTGCAAAAGGTACTCAAACTTATGCTTGTTTAAAATGAGAACAACTGCATTTTATGTGGTAACTATTCTTGGTAGTACCAAAATTTTGTAGAATTAGCATGCAGTATCTCTTGTTTACACCTACTGGGTTTGGATTTGAATCGTTGCATGATAGAGTTTACAAAATTAAGTTGAACGTTGGATTACTTCTTTTCAAAGCAGCTTTAAAAGAAAAGAAAGAACAGACCATTTCACTGACAAAATAATTAGTTAAATTTTTCAGCTCATTTTGTTTTAATTTGCTTTAGTGGAATAAAAAGTTGTTTCTGGTGTGAGGATATTGCATTGATGCCTTTTTCTGTAAAGTGGGTTTGTTTCCATGGAGAATTTTGTCTTTGGTGTTATATAATGTGTTCCGTTTTCAGATAGATCTAAATCTGGATTTGGTCTTATGCAGTGGTGATTGAGAAAATACTAAGGACACAGCCACAAGTTGGAAAGCTCTTCTTGATCATCAAGGCTAAAGATTCAGAGGTTGCATTGCAAAGGATGAAGACTGAAGTAAGCTGTGATATGTATTTTGCCATGAATCACATAATATAATGACTATGTAAAATGGAAAGAACAGAAAAAAGTGTTGGTGTGTAAATTTTTTTCCTTATTGATAATAATTTCTAAAGAAGAAAATCCCATAAACAAATGCACACACTTAAACAAGAAGATGAATTGTAGAGGCTGAAAGATGAAGTAGGTATGCTGTGATGGTCATTCTGCCATAGTACATATCGGCTTATGAAGATAGCCGTACTCAGTATGAAAACAATTTAAAGGTTGACAACTTGCATGAGTTATTTGAAGGAGAAAGGATCAACAAGGGTGTGAGTTTTCTGGTCAAAATTCATAGCAAAAGATCTATCATTTAAAAGAATCTCAAAATCTCTTAACATTTTGGCTCTCGATCCCTTAAACTGTTTGTCTTATTGACATCATTAAAACCTCTCATTCATTCTAAAAAAAAGCATAAATGTAATAATTCCATTGAATAAATATAATAGAATAAATTTTAGTATGTACAAGACCATAAATAATCTATAAGACAATACCTAGATTCCTCTTGGAAAAAGTCTTGCAAACTAACAAAACTACCTACTAGGACCAAAACCTAATATTATATATTAATATAATTAATGTATTCTGTGTCTAACTAAGTAGGTTTTTTTTTTGTTCTCCTTCAACAGATAATACGTGCGGAGTTATTCAGAGATTTAAGAAGCATTTATGGAGGGCAGTATGAGGAGTTCGTACTGACAAAACTTGTTCCCGTTGCTGGTGATGTTTCATTGGATAATCTTGGAATTCAAGTAGAAGTGGTGGAAAAGCTTGCACGTCATGTAGATGTAATTTTGAACTCTGCAGCTGTCACTTCATTTGATGCCAGGTAACTTTTTGATCTCTGACCTGCAATAAATATTTGACAGACTTTAGTTATTTTTATTGAATAAAAAGCAGATTACAAAGAGATTACAGTATATAACTGCAAGATATGACTAGTAACTAAGAAACAGCATCTGCAGAAATAATTAGAGTTGCAATGGGAAATAAAAGAGACTGCAGAAAATTACAAAATGCTGTTCAAGATGGGTCAGCAATGATCATGACAAGCACAGGAATGCAGTAGAAGAGCAGAAATCAGTCTTGAAATTAGATAACCTTTGCTTTTTGCTGAACAGCTGCTTAACTTTAATTTTGTGAGTCTCCAAATGTGAACGAATACGTAGGAGAAATATTATTTGTTAAAAATGGTTTAACTTGAGAAACTAAACAGTGTTTAAGATTTTAACAGACAAAATTGGAAATTATCTAAGATAAAAACTATGGAAATCAAAATAATTATTTATTATAGTTGATATGATTGTTTTTTATTTTAACTGTGTATATTCAAATTATATCCAGAAGAGTGATAATTATACAAGAATGAGTAAAACTTCATTGTTTATAGACGTCCCAATCTGTAAGATACCATTTAAAGTAAACCGTGAATCTTAAATGAATTGAAATGCATTTGGTTGAACCACCTAAACCTGTCTTATTGGACAGTTTTTTATTTATTTTTTCCTTTCATTTAACTGAATATAAAACATATTTTAAGGCCATGCAATATCAAAACCCATTCTCAAACTGTGAGAGTAAAAAATCTGATTACAAACCTGCCATGTATATTTATTATTTAGGTATGATGTTGCTTTGGAGACAAATACAAGAGGACCCTCCCGGCTCATGGAGTTTGGTAGAAGTTGCAGAAAGCTACAACTCTTTCTGCATGTATCAACAGGTAACCTTTATATCATAAAATTATACCTCTAAGCTTAGTAGTTAATGGAAACATCACATTATTACATTCTGAACATTGACACTGCTTTTGTTTTCATAACCTGCAGCATATGTCAATGGGCAAAGAGAAGGTAGGATAGTCGAAAAACCATTCAAAATGGGAGAAAACCTAGCCAAAGGGCTAGAAGATGCTCCAGCTTTGAACATTCTAAATGAATTTGAACTAGCCAAAATAATTCTCACTTTTCATCAGACCAGAATGTTAGAATCCGAAAGTTATACAGCTCTAAATGAGGATGGCATCTCCCAAATAATGAAAGACATGGCTTTGGAAAGGTAAACAATGAATTCCTGAGCTGCTTCTTAAATTTTATATTATATTTTCAATCTTCATACTCTACGATCCAATTTATCCTTAAAGAGGTGTCAAGAAGTTGGATTTGAAAACGAGAAAATAGTAGTATTAAAATTTAATAAACATATTTTACCTGATCAACTGTGCAGGGCAAGAGCTTATGGATGGAATGATGTTTATGTGTTTAGTAAAGCAATGGGAGAAATGTTTTTAGACCATAACAGAGGAGAAATCCCATTGGTCATTGTTAGACCTAGTGTGATAGAAGGAACCTACAGTGATCCTTTTCCTGGATGGATAGAAGGCCTTCGGTAAGAACAGTCTTAAACTTCATGTATGTTTCTAAGTATTTACTAGCCAAAGACTTGTTTCTGGGACCTGCTAAAGTGTCTTTGAAGATAATTTGTAAGAACGAATCAAAATTGTTTGTGCCATCTATCAATTTGGGTTAGATTGTTTAAAAGTATTTAATTTTAAAATACAAATTTAGTTCTTTTTGTTTAAAATTTTATATATTAAGTATATTCGACTTCAAATATACTTGGCAACCTTTTCTGGATTCTTTATTTTTCTGTTTCCTATTAGTCTGGTATCCCCACTTTTTTGCATAGTTGTTAGGAGATCGGTATTGGTATTGATACAAGAGATTGGTCAGTACATCTATTTTTGATAAATAGAAGATGGGTATTTGGAGACTTCATTTTTTAATATAATTTAATAATTTATAAATTTGTTTCATTAAAACTGAGAATATCATGATATTGAACTTTGAAAACAAAAATATTGATAAAATTCAAAATTAAATTTGAAGTTTAAACACTCAAATGTCAAAGAGTCAAAGAGTGCATATCTGATATTACATATTAAAATTCAGAAATATCAGATTCCTTTTTTCCTTTTTCATATGAAAACTTATTGTAAGGTTTTTGATTTTTTAAATAAAAAATTAAGAAAATATTAGCCAGACATCTCCAATGAATTTCCGATACAGAAAAATTTGTCCCAATACACGGGACGCATCCCAGGGTTCGGAAACACGTCTCCATACAACTATGCTTTTTTGTTTGGTTAGTAGAAGCCCTTGAAGGCATTTATGCTCTTCAGACCAGTTCATCATGAACCTTCCTTTGTTGATTGATTCTTTCTTGTTGAATGCAAAGGTTGTGTAGATAAATGACTTTTGTAGCAAGAGAACATAAACATCCTAAAGGACCTCTCTGCAAGCTACTACTTATAAATTTATAATTATCCAATCATCCTACTTCATTGAGATATTGTTTTTTCAGATTTAAAAATATTTTAATAATGTTTTTAACAGTTTTGTAGTTGTGGACTAAGCCTCACACGGCAATTCAATTGATGCAGAATGGCGGATCCAATAATTGCCTACTATGCAAAAGGCCAGCTCTCTGCCCTGATTGGTGATCCAAATGTGTCTGTTGACATCGTAAGTATCAACACACAGTTTTATAAGTGTTTTCTTGAATTGTATTGACAAATATTTTTCTACACAGGTCCCAGTAGATATGGTTGCAAACGCAATACTTGCAGTAATGGCAAAGCATGCTGGCAAATCTGGCCTGGAGGTTTATCAAATGGCTTCTTCTGTTGCAAATCCAGTATTTCTGGGAGAACTTCTTGGGATGTTTCATCAGTATTTTAAAGCCCATCCTTATGTTGATCTTAGGGGTAAACCAATAACAGTAAAGGATTCTGTCAAGCTTTTTGGCAACATGGAAGGTCTCTCTTCTCATGCTATAAACATGACATTAAATGTAAGTTGCAGGGAAATGTTTTATGTTTTATTCATGATGATATATATGAGAACTTTTAAGGTATTTTTAGATCAAGTTGATGCGTAGGTTTTTTTTTAAAGTATTTTTACAATAGTAGTTTATTTTTTTTAGATTTTTAGTTTATGAATTTTTTGTAGTACTAGTAATATTCAAAATTTTGTTTTTTATTCATTCGTGTATGTTTTAGAATCGAAGTTTTGGATTACATTCTATATTCCATCATTAAAAAAGAATGATTTTGATAATTAATTATTAAATATGATCTGAAATGTCAATTCAAAAATATACATAATTGATACATAGAACAATCTTTTGAAATCTAATTATTTTATTTAAAAAATTATACTTTGAATAACAATTACAAATATGTGAAATGATAACAGACAAATGAGCACCCTTTGGTTCAAATGGAAAAGCGAGAACACATTGATATGAAAGTACGAGCCCGTGTGAATATACACTTAAGCAGGATATACCATTCATATCTTACTTGCAGAGCGAGGTACATCTATTTTTATTTTACTGTTTTTATTGTTGTTCTTGGATTAACACACTATCTCACAAGAATTTTATTTTTTTTGACTTCAGATTTGACAACTCAAACACAAATAAGTTATTCCAAGAACTCTCCCAGGAGGAAAAGGAAATATTCGGATTTGATGTAAATAGGATAGACTGGAACGATTACATTATGAACGTTCATATCCCGGGACTTCTTGAAAATGTTATAATGAAAAGATCTGAAGCCATCGAACAAGACAGGAATCCTGCAGTCCCTGTATTGTTGAGGTCTTAGATAATAAAAGAAGGAATTCAATAAGTTTCTTAGGGACTCAGGTTATTAATGGCGTGGTTATTTTGTTACTTAATTAGTTTTATAGGTTAATGGTGTGGGTATTTTGTTGATGTGTTTTATATGAGAACACACAAATTTTATTGTATCTATTGTTTAAAATGTTATTCATGTTTTCTTCTATATTTTTAGTTGGATAATTATTTTAAATTTTTAAAATTGATTAATTAGTTTTGTTTTTAAAGAAAAACTTTTATCTTTTTGAAATAAAAATTAATCTTTAAAATGAACATGTAAAATATTTAACTTTATAAATTTTAGAAATTATTTGTGATTGGTTAAAGAGTTGTGTTATGGGTTGAAGAATGAAGAAGCATTATTATTTAATCTTCAATTTTAAAAATTAAAAAAATTATATCTTATTATTATTATGAACCAACTTATTGCATATTTATGTTTTGATTTTTTATAATGCATTAAATAATTATTATAAATATAAGGTGTTATAAATGTAGCTATATTTTTTGTCCCATTAAATTAGAATATAGGCATGCAACAATTTTGTCCCACTAAGTTAAAATATAAGAATGCAATATCTAAAATTTACATTATAATGTTTAATATATTATTTATATAATTTTAATAATTATTAATATTAATGTGTCATATAATGATTATTATGAAAAATTTGTATTAATATATTAACATTCACAAAATATATCTAATTTATTTTTTAATTGTTTATTAATTTTTTTAATTTATACTAAAATAATTTAATGATAATTAATAAATTTATTTTACAAATGATTTTCATGAAATTAATAATATATTTATAATACTATTTTATAAATTTAAAATGTATAATTATTAAGATTTACATATTTTGATCATCACAATAGACTATGGATAAGAAGGTAATCTCCCTTTCTTGTATTTGTGTGGAGATTGATTTAAATAACTCATTAGATTCGATGAACATTCAAGTTGGGTCCATGTCATGGATTCAACAACTTGATGTTAGGAAATTGTGTCTCAACCGCGTAACGAGATGGTTTTATCACTCAATTCGCAGGATTCCAAGTTTTCATAACCTATGTTGTGGGGTTTTAAAGTTGCATAACTTCTTGATTTAGCAATATCTTTGTTGTCATAGGATTCCAAGTTTTCATACCCTATGTTGCGAGGTTTTGAAGTTTCATAACTTTTTGACTTAGTAATCTCTTGAACTATGAATGGATTTAGAATGAACTCATGATGTTAGTTAATTCATGTTGTATGTGTAGATCTTGGTAATAGTTTTTCTAGTAATGCAGTCATGGAACCTTAGAGGACATAGCTTAGCTTATACGTTATGCTTAGATGTGATTTACATTTCCTTTTATTCTTTTTGATTTTGTTTTTTTGCCATTATTGTAGTTAATTGTGTTGTCCTCTGGGGTTCTTTAGTGGGGTGTTACACAACTTAACATAGTTGGTAGTCTTAAAAATTTGATAATCTTCGACTCCTCTTTGTAAGCTTCATTTGGGTCTGCCATTATTTCACCCTCTTCCACTCCCTTTAAAAGGGAGTGGACTGAAATGAATTTCCTTCAACTTATTTTCTTTTATCCAATTAGGATTCTTGGGGTCAATCGAACCAATGAGTGTGTTTTGAATTGGATTCATCATTTTGAGCACTACTTCCATCCATTATTCATTTCTCAATAAAATCATTTCCTACTTGAGTGAGGAGCAAAAAAGGTTCTTTTTCATTATTCATTTTGTGCCCAATCTCTTCTTTCTTTGATTCCTCAGTTGCCTTCCTGCATTGAGTAAGTTGGGTAATCTCCAACTCCTTACCCTTGTTGTTATAAATATCCTTCTTTGTAGCGAAGGACTTGGTAACCTCATTATGGTTTTGTTGAGCTGATATTTCTTTATTTTTTCTCATTATTTTTTTCTTGCGAGAATTACTTAGATGGCCAAACTTCTTACAATTCTAGAAAATGATACTAGCATTTTCGTATTCTATGACTTGATTCCATACCCCAAACTTCAATTTCAGGAAGATAAAGGAGGGTATGATCTTGTTAACAACAAAATTGAAACAAATTCTTACAAAAACCAATCTTGAATTTAGTTGGGTTACTTTATCAACTACAATCAAATTTCCAAAAGAGTTCACTATACCTTGGAAAACTTTTTGATTCTAAAACTCTAGAGGAAGCCTTAAAAATCGTATACAAGCGGGAACAACTGAGCCAAGATCCACTGAAGGATAAAAACTTAGCTTTCATTTACATAGGGATAAGAAGTTTTTGAAGTTCTTTTCAAATTACCAAGGGCCTCCAAGATCCACTAAAGGATAAAAACTTAGCTTTCATTTACATAGGGATAAGAATTTTTTGAAGTTCTTTTCAAATTACCACATGCATCCAGTTAGCACCTTTAGCATATCTTCTTGCATCATAAAGAAAAGAAAAAATAAATCATTTATCATTGCACTTATCTTAACTCTCCTTTTGAGTTTCCAAACAATTTTTTCCCATTTTCTTGATTGATCTATATTGGATTTGAAAGAAAGAAACTTATCTACAAGGTAGAGCTAAAGACCAATAATCATCTCATTCATGATTTCATTAAGAACAAAAATATTTAGACCATCCGCAAAACATGAAGCCTCGATAAGGCTGGAAGCCCTAAAATTCAATACGTTTGTAGATCTACCTCCAAACAAATTTTCCACATAGGCAATTGAGTATTCCTTTGAGAAAAAATAGTTGAGACCTATAGGGGGAAGTAGGAGACTTTTTTCACATCTCAAGCGAAGGTATCCACAAACTCTAAGGGTAAAATCATTTTTTCTCCATCTTTCCTTACCATGGGAGCAACCTTCTCTCCTTCCTTAACTAACACAAAATCAATAGTTGTGGATCTGGGGAAGCCCATTGCCCCCCAACATTCAACACCATGATCGAATAGAAGAATCTTAAGGAAATTTAAAAATTGCAGAGCACACATGGAGATTTTGTGTAAATTTGATTATCTTAATTGTTTTTGTAGACATTGAAAATTGGTCTAGGCCTGCGACACCATTTTCCACATAATTCTCATATTCATGGTCATGATTAAATAATGTTAATTGTTTAATTATTTTCTAAAGTCACCTATCCTCTATTAATTAAATAACTTTAGTTATTTAATTAATTCATCAATACCTTTATTCAATCTTGATTAATTAAATAAATGTAATTTATTTAATTACGTCGCTAATTAATTAATCCTTTTTCTAAAATTAAATAAATTATTATTTAATTTATCCTCATCACATTTTCGATTATAATTAAAGATTCATTACGAATTATTTAATTATTCTATAATCTTTTCTCTAGTCAATTAAATAAATCTTTATTTATTTAATTTAATCTCCGAATTTTGAATGTGGAAGTAAAAAATCATTTAATTCATTAAAAGAATTATTCTTGGAATATTCCTCTGTAATTAGATAATTTTTTAGTTATCTAATTAATCATTTACCACTTAATTTGAGATTTAATTAAGTTAGTTAGGTATCTCCCGATTTAATATTTGCTTATTTCTAAAGAATAGACTTTTTGGTTTAATCAGTCATTCTTATTCTTCTGCGTGCAAACTATTATTAATTAAATAACTTTAATTAATTAATTAATTCATTCATACGCTCAAACACAACGTTTCTTCTTTATCTTTTACATGTAATCATTATTCTTCTAAATTTCAAACAATCTCGACTAAAGATTAAATTATTATTTAATCTTAATCTCCATTAGTTATGCTTTTTCACTCACGTTATTACTGACACTGAATCTCCATCACATGACATTCATTAATCTCAATCATTGATTTGTCTTTTGAATTTGAGCCGGTCATTCGAAAATCAATTTTCTATAAATTGAGCCGACCTTCGTCATTATTCCTCCTCCTGAAATCTTTATACTTTTAGAAAGCTTATTCAAGAATCTTCGATATTTTTCTAAATCATTAATCAATAGGCCATATTTGCATACTTAAAAAATTTGAGGGTAACTATTATACAACTAAAAAATGGAGAAGTGTAATCAAGGTTGTTCATGGAATTATATAGATGTTCGATGAGATCTTTCTGTTTATATATGATTTTTAGTTTCCATTGTTCTTTGTTGTTAGCTTAGGAAAAATTTAGAGTTTATTGCATGTAGAATTGCTTAACCTTCTTTGTCTTCTATTTTTCCTTAGCGTTACATTGACGAACCTGATGTGAAGACATTGTCTTCGAAATCCGTAGAATTTTAAATTTTGTAGGTATAGGTACAGTGAGGCGCATTTATAGTACGAAATGACGCAATTGAGATCCTAAGCTGCATATGACTTCTTGTGACACATCTTTTATTCTACGACGCATCTGCGCTTTTCTGCAACACATTTGACTGGTAATTAGTTTTCTGAATATTTGTGTTTTAGTTTTTAAATTTTAGTTTTATTACAACTAACTTCGGATTTGCAGTGTGTGTTTTTAAAGAGTTAACATAGTGTTTGCAGGATGTTTCATAGAAGAAAATCATTCAAACCTATTTGTAGGATGATTGACGAAGATAGAGAAAAGATAAACTACTAATCATGTGTTTTGCAGAACCTTTGACGAAGACAAAAAGATTAATCTACTAATCATTCATTGTGCAGAACAAAAATTGAAGATAAATTTTAAAACAAATGAATTGCTTGAGTAGAATAGAAAATCATCATTTGGGTTTAAAAAGAATCACTATTTTTTGTGTTTGGTGTGTTTGCACAATTGTTAGATTAGAACCCGATTTGATAATAGAAGTATCCTCTCCCCTTGCGCATTCGTGTGATCCTGGGTGTAAGAGAAACTATTATTGACTCTAGAATTTGGGTCTACTTTGGTGGGAAAAATTACTCACCCCAAAGTGACTCATAATCGATGATGAGCTAAAGCCAAGCTACTCCCAATCGGTATAGAAATTTTAATGTTGAGGAAAACTCAACATTACAGGAACTCATGCGGACAAGAAAGTGACATTGATTCCCTCAATACCCTCATGGTGCATCAAATCCTATAGAGCATAACCTCTACAGACTAGGAATCCTCCTTATCGGAGCTAATCTTGCCTCTCGCATGGCCTTCTAAACAGGTTCCCATACTAAGTAAGCCAAATTGTTTATAAATTAACCAAAAATCCCTATTTGCTGGTGCAAGAGGTTGGACCTCTGAAGCTATCTCACATTCATACAATTCTTCGTAGAGATGAAAAGTTTTCCATGGGAGAGTCATGGGAACTGTAGCTTGGCTGACTCGAGAAGTGTGTGCCATGTAAGGGGGAGCGAGTGTGGTCAAGCTTCTAGTCATCCGCTTTGAATAAGCGTAGCTGGGGAAACCCAAGTGAGAATTCAACAAGTATTGTCATTGCTAGCCTTAGGATTGTACATGTTTTCTATCATTATACATGTTCATGATTAACAAACCAAAAACACTTTATTTTGAGATTGTCAGTATTTTGCAAAAAATTGATCATGAACAGAGTCAGTCAAAACCCCAATTAACAAAAAAATTGCAACTATCAAATTGAGTCACATCTATCAAATTGAGTCACATTTGTTTAAAAGTTAGCCACATCTATCATAGTGAGTCACATCTGTCATAGTGAGTCACATCTGTTTAACTGTTAGCCACATCTGTTAGTGCGAGTCGCATTTGTCTATCATAAAACTCAAACATAGTTTACCAGAAAATGCATTTGACACTGAGAACCACATTTGTTAAATACTGCGACACATCTGTAAAACTGAACCGCATTTTCTTGAGAACTAGAAAACCATAATTCACTATCACAGTCTGAAACCAAATAGTCATACCAGTTTCTATTTTTCACAATCTCCCTTGGACAGAAACCAGAAAGTTTTCTCATACTTTACATTCCAGCAACCCAATCAACATTAGGAGCCTTACTTGCACAAAATGATGATGAAGTTCATGAAAGATTCGTGTACTATATCAGCCGTACTTTGGTGGGATATGAGCTAAACTACAGTCACATAGAGCGTGCTTGTCTTGCAGTAGTTTTTTCTACTCAAAAACTTAAGAACTATATATTAAACCACCAAACCATGTTGGTCATCAAGATAGATACTTTGAAATATCTCCTAAGTAAAGCAACACTAATAGGCCGATTGGCTAAATGGGTAATGATACTTAGTGAATATGACATGTCCAGTATATAGAAAGAAAATTTATAAAAGGGCAAGTTATTTTTGATCAACTGGCAGACACACCAATCAAGGTAGAGCATCCATTAGTTGCAGATTTTCCTAATGAGTTCATCTTTACCATTGACAAAATAACCACATGGAAGTTATACTTTGACGGGTCCCACACTAATCATGGTTCAAGAGCAGGCATACTGTTTGTCACACCACATGGGGACACAATTCCTAAGTCATTCAAAATTGTTTTTCCATGCACAAACAACATAGAAGAATATGAGGCCCTTGTGACTAGATTACGAATGGAAATTAAGTGGAAGATTAAGCATTTACAAGTCTATGGAGACTCTCAGCTGGTAATCTGACAAGTCAATGATGAATATGAAACTAAAGATGAGAAACTTGCCCCATACAAGCACATGGAAAACACTTTTAAGTAATATTTTGATAACATCAACTTTCATCAAATACCACACATTCATAACAGGGCAATAGATGCCATGGAAAATATTGGTTCATTATTGGATGTACCTAGCAACATGCCTAAATTCAAGTTTTTGGTAGAATAGCTTTTAATCCCTGCCTTTGACGTCCCAGATTTTGTGATGGTGTGTGAACTTGTTGGTCCCACTTCCCCATGGTACAAGGACATATATGAATACCTTCATGCTCAAATCCTACCCTTAGACCTTTCAAACAACCAACGTAGGACATTTATCTATAAGTCTTCCAAATATACCATCATCATAGATACTCTTTATAGACGTGCCTTAGACAATAGCTTGTTGAGATGTCTCGATGTTGAAGAAGCACAATCAACCTTACGTGCGGTACATGAGGGTATATGTGGATCCCATTCTAGTGGTCCTACCTTATCCAAGAATATTATGAGACTAGGCTATTATTGGCCTACCATGGAAAAGGACTTATATGTCTTTTTCAAGAAATGTCAACAGTACTAGGTACACGGAGACTTGATACACATGCTAGCATAGGAGCTTTGTCCAATAACTTCACCATGGCCCTTTTCCCAATGGGGACTTGATCTTATAGGTAAGATATATCCTCCATCCTCCAATGGCCATAAGTTCATCATAACATCAACCAAATACTTCACCAAGTGGATCGAGGCTATTCCTATGACCTATGTTACCGACAACAAATTTCCAAGTTTATCCTTAATTGCATTATTTGTCGGTGTGGTGTTCCTCAATCCATCATCATAGATAATGGTTTCCCATTTAAAAACCAAGAAGTTTGCCATCTCTATGAAGAATTACATATCCAACATCACTTTTCCACTCCATATTATCCACAAGGTAAGGACCAAGCTAAGGCGTTTAATAAAAAAATCATTAGAATCCTCAAAAAGATTATCAATGACATTGGTCATGACTGGCATTTACAGCTTAATCCTACCTTATGGGCTTACCACACAAGCATTCACACTCCCACCAACACCACTCCATACTCCTTGGTATTCAGTTTTGAAGTCATCTTACCTATTGAGGTTGAAATTCCTTCTCTAAGGGTATCTTTGAAAGGGCATATTGATGATGAAGAGTATCGCGTGTCAAGACTACATGAGCTAGAATTCCTAGATGAACGAAGACAAAAGGAACTAGATCATCTTCAAGCATATCAAAACCGTCTTTTTTGCAGCTATACCAGGAAATTTTTGAATCGACACTTTGACATTGGTGGCTTAGTCCTTATGGAAAATCCAAAGAATCAAGAAGAAAGAGAAAAACCAGGAAAGTTTGAACCAAACTGGTTAGGGCCTTACATTGTTACAGAAGCCTTTGGATCAGGAGCATATCAACTCTCTACCCCTGAAGGAGAACCACTATCATCGCTAATCAACAACCTTCATCTGAAGAGGTTCTATCCATAGCTTTTGAGAGCATTGTCTTAATCATGAAAATACAAAAAAATAGAAAAATAAACAAAAGAATTGTTACCTTGATGAAAACCTGGAAAACAGGTATCTTTGTAACACCAAAATAATTGAAAAATCCAAAAAATAGTAAAGAAAAATAATTTTTCCAATAGTGAAAACCACTTTGATGGCGCTTTGGATAAGTACCATGGTGAAAACTTGGAAAATAGGTGCCATGTGTAGTCAACTTCGCTCCTTCGTCTATCATCATTCCAATATGATTTTCCTATCATTACACCCATAATAAATGGTTATCCTTTCCATTACTTGGAACGATTGACATCAAGTCCACTCCACATCCCCATTCCATCCTATTGGTCTTATACCCGACTAGGGGGAAATAATCAACCTACATCATTTGGACCTTGCACTCGTTGATCCCATGTCATAAAAATTTCTTGAAAACAATACAAAAACATCATAAAATGTCCTGAAAATAATCCAAAAATATCATAAAACTCCAAAATGACAAAAAAATTAAAACATGTCAAAAATCCCAAAAAATAGTCACAGTCAGTTGTGTCAAGTCAGTTGTAGACATAGTTGAACTACGTTGCCTCTGCGACTGGACGTAGGCAAGGCCATCACTTGATGCGCCCTTGAGGCATTAGGTCTATCTGTCTAAGTTTTTCACATATCACACACATAAAATCATGACTCATTCTTTGTACATCAACGCCATTGGTCGTGTCGAACTACGAGGTCTCTACGTGTATAATGTAGGCAAGGCCATCAATCGATGAGCCCCTGAAGCCACACTAGGCCAGTTCATTAGGGTTTATCACATTCACTATCACACACGTCAGATATCATCAAGTTAAGTAAAGTATTTTTCAGTCAGTTTTGTCGATCAAAGTCTAGTCAAACTACGAGGCCTCTGCATGTATTATGTAGGCAAGGCCATCAATCGATGAGCCCCCAAGGCCACACTAGGTTATTCCTTTAGGGTACATCATGTTGGTCAACATAAGTCATACACTGGACATCAACACACAAAAAAAATGGTCAAAACATCAAGACAAGTCGTGCATCAATAAGACAAACAAGTCAACAATGTCATTGAGTTAAACCAAACAAATTGCCAAAACAATCAACTTATGTCTTATACAAGATGTGTCCTTTTTGACAACATGCATTATCATTTAGGAAAACAATCATCATAGCCTTATACAACTTTTTGCATCAACAAACATCAGACTCAACGTCTTATACAGTACGTGTCTTTCTGAAACAAGGCTTCGTCATGCCTTACACGAATAGTCACAACATCAAAACCATACTCAACGTCTTATACAATATGTGTCATCCCTAAAATCAGGCTTTATCAAACAAACAACAACACGATCAAATTTTCAAAAATATTTTTATTGGCTATTGAATTTATGGTTTGTTTTTTCTTTTCTTTTTTTATTTGGTTTTGTCTTTGGGTCCGGTTACTAGCTTTCTCGAGGATGTCACATGAAGGATTTAGAGAAGCATGGATGTCTCAGGACTCTTTTTCTTTGACTCCACTATTTGTTGACTATCATTAAACTTGGTTTTCAAGTTAGGTTACTATCTTTCTCGAGGATGTCCCATGAAAGAATTTAGAGGAGCAATAATGTATCCTAACTTTGTCTTTTTCTTTTGATTGTTGTCTATGGTTTGTCTTGACAAAAATACTAGGGCAATTTTTCCCTTAGTATGAGTCACGACACTCCTTGTCTGCGACTGTTTATTTTAGCAAGTGGGTGACTTTGTACACCTTGGTCTATCTCATATCATGGTGTTTATTATCCATTTGTGTCATGTCCCACCCATTGATGATTTAATACAAGGCTTAGTATGTATTTGGCAAAATATTGAAGATTCTACATTATTCTAACAACCATTTCTAATACTAACGTTTCGATTATTCTGCACTAAAATTTCTTCTATCCTTCATAATGATGAAGTCCTATGACACACAAAAAAATTAAGTAATCTGCATATGCATTCATTTTACAACCATCATGTAGACATCATCATATATATGTACATAGTAAATCATGCATCTATGTTGTATTTCAAAACATAACAAAAATATACATATCCATCACATCTAGGTAATCATGACATACAAGCATTTACCATTAACAACTGTACATATTATAGATACATCCACATGAAATTATACATAATCAGATAATATTTGCATCTCATTATCATAAACATAGAATTCATACATGACATTTATAAATACTGTACATTCACCATCGCATACAATAAACACATCATCACATAGAATAAACACATCATCATAGGAAATAAAACATCATAATCCATAACATGTGCATGCATATATACAACACTGCATAATTATATAGAACAACTGCAAATCATATAATCACCGCCAAAAATGATATATATATATCGCTAAAAAGAAATATGTGTCATAGTATAATGTCAAAATGAATCAATCAAAATGGAGCTTGCAGGCTCTATGATCATAATACAATGTCTACAAATATAAACATACCACTAGATGTACTCCCACTACTCCCATGTGGAGTTTGAGGGGCGACTGACGATGAGGTACTCGTTGTGCAGAAGGAGGCCTACCATATGGTCCTATCCTGGGTGGTCCCACCACATCATCTATGCTTTATGAACGACTGTGTGACCTACTCTAGGAACTACTACTGGGTGCCTGTGAGTAACTGGGAGTCCGTCTCTCAGGAGGTACCTCTGTCTCATATGGATCTCGGTAATATCTCTCTTGATCACCAACTCTAACTAACTCACGAGCAAATGTTGCAGCCGGTCCAGTACACAAGGCCCTCAACTCCACAAAATTTTGCTTTGTCTCCTGCCTCTTAGCCACTGCCTGATCTCTGTCTAGATATGCACTATATCTCTCCATCTACATAGCATCTCGCTCTGAAATCACCACCCTCACCCTCTCCTCCAAGGCCTCTACTCAGGCCTATAACTATGCCAGACTCTGATCCCTGGGAACCTCCTCCTCCTGTCGTGGCCTCTCCCCCACCTCGACATCCCACTCCTCCACTATCCTATCTCAGAGCTCCCTCTCCTGCTCCCCCATCTCCTCCTCCTCCTCCTCATCATGATAGCTTTCCAACATACCAAGGGCATCTATCTCCATCTCCTCTAGAATGACCTCCTCCTCTGCATGCTCCTCTCCTATGACCTCCTCAGCTGCATGCTCTACCCCTATCTCTACCTCCCCTCCTTCACCAAAGTCCAACATCACCACATCCTCTCCCTCACCCTCCTCCTCACGGACGGGTGACAATCCATGTCCTGTCCCACCTCTCCTCCCTCGTCGACCCCGTCGACCACCTCTCCCACCTCTACCTCTACCATCACCTCTATCACCAAACCTGCCACCATGCCAACCTCTACATCATGTTCCCCATCTCTCTACTGGAGTCGGCTAATCTGGATATGTATACGGAATGGGCCTGTGATTTTCCCAACAAGCATCATATGTTGTGGTGGTCCTTGGATCTGCTACACCACCCCTCCAACCCCACTAGATAGGCTATAAGGCCTAAATATCTATGTTCGTTGTCACCACAGGAATCATAGTCCCCCATAGTGGAACCTCTCTAGAAGAATGAGAAAACTCAGCGGGCCCCCATGGCTCATCCTGGACCTCTCCAACTATCTCAGGACTCAATTTGGAAGGTGTCTCTTAATGATATGTACACTAGATACAATCCTCTCAATCAAGTACTGTGTCTGCCTGCAGAATGGTAAATGTCTATCCTCATCTCTCCATCAAGCACAATCCATATAAGGTCTCCATATAAACTGTACAAGTGTGTGAATGGCATGTATCGAATAACCTGTGTCTCCAACATGGCTCTAGGTAATGGTCCCCACATAACGGAAAACATATGGGGATCTAGCATCTAAATCCGATGTCACTGGGGGACGAAACACAACAATGTGATCCCATGCCCAGATCATCAGTAAGGTAGTACCATAGCTCATCGACTAGGCATCTCTATAAGCTATGCCATTTAAATGAAAATATAACATGGCTAATAAATATGGGCCCCATGCATATACTACCTATCGCTCTAAAATACCAACAAGCATCTCCCCCCACCCAACAGGAAAACCATGACCTTGATGATCAGGAAGAACAATCACAACAATCAATGTAAACAACATACAATCAATCCGCTCATATCTCTCTACAAGGACATGCCATCTAATCTCATAGTGCTCGATACTGAGTTGTCTAATGTCATCATATACATAAAACTGGGTGATCTCGCTATAACCTCTCTGGGTATTATACAAGAATCTCTCATCCCTAATCGTTAATCTAAAAATCCTATATACATCCTCTAAAGTAACTGTAGCCTCTCCAGTAGGCAGGTGAAAAGAGCTCTTTGAATGCCATCACTCATAGAGAGCAGTCAACATACCTCTATTAGCCCGAATAGTAGGTATAGTGCAAACATGATGTAACCTTAGACTCCATATCAATCGTGTCTCCACACTCTGTAACTAGTCTTGCAACTCATAAGTGGCCAACCTTGACTCTTGGGTGTATATCAAATCCAATATAGTCTGCAAATACATCACAATACTTTATCTCAAAAAAATACACAACATTCATTTTTACATCACAAAATTTCAAAATTTTGGCAGGAAAATGCGTCGTTTTAATATCAAATGTGGTGCAAACATTCACTTGCAGCATTTTCTTTTGCACATGCGTTGCAACAACCCACATGTGTCATTTCACAATGCAGATGCGTTGTTCTACCATAGATGCGTTACAATGAAAAGCTCACCTACCTATCATGCATATGCATCATTTTTTTACAAATGTGGTGCATTATTACTTGACTACCTATCATGTAAATGCGGTGCTCTATTCTACATGTGATGCACTATTCAACATGCGACATTGTAATTCATAAATGCGATGCATTCATACACATGCGATGCACACAAAATCAAATGTGTTGATTAACCTAAAGCCCTAAATGGACCTAGCCATGTTTGCACATATGCGTCGTTTTGTGAGCACATGTGTCGCATACAAACACATAAGCGTTGATCCTAAAGTGACGCATATACAAATTAAACTTTAAGTGTCTAAAAATGTGTGACAATTAAAATTTGAAAAGACTGTTCAGGGGTATATACTGGGGGTCCTGTGTCGGTCGGGCGTCTGAAGGTCCGAATGTGATAACCATGGTGCTCTTTGTACGAAACATGAGACATTTTCGCTGCAAGCTCTAGAGCAAAATCAAAGTTTTTCAAAGTCTAGGGGTGCAAATGATTTGTTTTTCCACCCCAAATCTTATTTATACCTAGGGTTTTGGAGGGTTTTTCTCCAACCCTTTGTATTGGACGCACTATTTGCCAACTTCTGACCTCCATTTCGTAGTCCAAACCACTTCAAAATTGAGTTCTTTCACCACCATCAAACTTCTGACTATTAAATTACCTATTGGGACAATTTCCAAAATTTTCAATTTTTTTTCAAAAATTGTCATTTTCCTTGGGGGGGCATACCCTAACCTATTTCACACCGAGGCACGAATGGGGCATGTTTTAACTGATTTTATTTGACACAAAGCCAAAACGCAATTGTTTAGACATGCAAAATACACTCATACATCTAATCATGCTTTATTGAACATTATTCTGTCTATTAATTAAATAAACCAATTTAATTAATTCACTAAGGTTTTCTTCCTAATTAATTAAATCACATTAATTAATTAACTTCCTAAAGTTAAATCATACATATTTAATTAAATTCATTTTCCTCTCATTTGATTTAAAACAAATACAAAAATTCAAATCAAATGTCATATCACCTAACCTCCTATTAGATTAATCAAATCCTGATTAATTTAATCCTAATCATCTAAATCCTCTAGATTCATCCACTTGCACAATAAATCATTTAAATTGATTTATTAAAAACACCTATTGGGAATATGCCGTCATTAATTCCCTTGTTTGACTTTTTTGGCCAAACCAAAATTCCCCCCAAAACCCTCAACCATATTCATTTATTGCCATAAATTTGAAATGGGCACATTAGCCAAAACTTGCACAACCATGGGCCAATCCCATTGTGACAAGTGGCTCTCTCTCATTTGTTGGGTTTTAGTCCCACATTGCTCAATCTTGGCTTCTCCTCTCTCAATCTTTCCTATAAATTCAATGCCTTCTCTCTCATTTTTCATCTACAACTTGAGCACTATCACTATAGGCAACTTGACTTCACTTTGCATCTCATTGTCTATCATCTCATCTTGCTTATCAGGGATTGGGAAAGGGTTCTCTTCTCACATCAAGGGGAACCCATCCCCCTATGTGATGGTGATTGGTTAACTTAGATTAAATTTACATATTTTAGGTTGCACATGTATTTCTTCATGTTTTTCTATTCTATGTTTGATCAACACTTTCATAGGGAGAGGCTTATTTCAATTTGCTGACAATAGCTAATCCATCTATTGTTAGGAATTGCAGATTTTGCCTCTCACATTTTGGCGCTAGGAGGAGGGCTTATGTTTGTTTGAAAAAGAAAAACAAACTCACCATCTAACACGTTACTTGTGTTTCCAAATTTCATATCTTAGCTAAAATGGCTTTTATTTCACATTAAGATTGGTCATATTGTAATTGCTGGTTAATATAGAAGAAATTCTATACTCCTTTCTATAGTTAGAATGAAGAAAAAGTCTTACTCTATTTGTCCGCACTCCATAGAACTTAAATATTTCCTAGCATGCTTTACTATAGAATGGAACAACTGGATTGCCATATATGGTGAATCTAATTGGCCTTAATCCCTCTTTGTTTTTAATATCTTTACAAACTGGAACACACTTGAAAGCTGCTCAAATATCAATTTTTATATCTGATATGTCATTTAATGTTGACGCCTATCAAATATGTCAGTTTGAAATCCTTTCTGAAAACCTTCATTTGCTAATTTCTTTCCTACAATCATTGCATTCCATGAGATCATATTTCAGAGTAGCATTTTGTCCAACAACTCACACATCTTTTCTATGCTTAGCATTTGGCATACGTACCTGTTAAATAATGTCATGGGTTTGACTTTACACTTATTTGAATGTTTCAGTTTGAAATGGATTCTGATTTTCAGCTTCTATGGTGATTTGTAAATAATAAAGAAAAAGTCTTACTCCATTTTATCAATTTATCATTGATCATTTGAATTTTGTAATGTGTTCTCAATTCTCAAAATTTTCATTTTGTGAAGTTTGGTATTTATGACAGTCACATTATCTTTTTGTAAATGCGTTTAAAACATTGGATACTCGATCGCAACCAGCACAGTTAAGTGTTGTAGCTTTAGCTTTTCACATGGATTCTTATCATAGATTTTTTTTTTTGTGATCTGACCTTAAAGGAAGGAACGATGAACCTTTTTTATCATGCTCTTCTGCTACATACTATCATGGTGTTATTTTCCTCATTTTCAATTCTATTATCAAAATTTCCATCTAATAAATTTTCATTAGTCTAATATCATAGCGCCCATCTTAGTTGACTGAATTCATCTATTTTCAGACAATGCGTGGAAAGTCCTTACACTACGACCAAATAAAATTGTGGCCAGCCTCGTACGAATGTCTTAAATTTATGAGAAAATATTTCTCTAGTCTTTAAAATTGCTGCCAGTCAAAGTTCAATGAATCATATTAACTTATACTGAATTGAAAAATCGGCTCCCTCCATATGAATCCTTATGTAAAATATAAGTTACCATGGTCGCCCAATCCAGAGGCTATGCACCGTAACCACTTTTATATCACCACATTGATTTCTCTTCACATCTCACTATTAAAATAAGAAAATCTATTTTTGACAGTTGTTGATTGGGAAAGTTTCCCAAACTTTTCCGCATTTGCTGATTGGGAAAGTTTCCCAAACATATATGCATTTCCCTTTTCTATTTGGGAATGTTTCCCATTCATTGTTTTTGTTGTTGCTCTATATATTGCTCTTTGATTTCCAATAAAACGTGTGAAGACAGTTTGCTGCAATTTGCTGTGCAAGCATAACAGTTTGTTATCATTTCTGCTTCTTTGTTTTAGTGTTATATATTTTTTGTTTATTTAGCTGTTAATGGTGTATTGTAATATTGTGGCATTTGTTTATTGTTTCTAAAATATGGTATCAGAGCAGGTTCAAAATGGCAATGAATGCTAACAGTACACAGCTGCAAATTCCCAAATTTAATGGGAAAAACTATGATTTTTGGAGTTTTCAAATGAAGATTTTGTTTAAATCTCAGGAGCTATGGGATCTTGTGCAGAATGGGTATTCAGAACCCGCAGATGCAGCAGCATTAGCAACACTCACACAAAATGAAAGGAATTTATTGGAGAATAATCAGAAAAAAGATCAAAAAGCATTATTGTTCATTGTGCAGGGCCTTGATGAAACTCTCTTTCCAAGACTTACAACTATTTCAATAGCCAAAGAAGCTTGGGATCTTCTTTCCCAATCATTTCAAGGTACAAAAAGAGTAAGAACAGTCCGTTTACAAATGTCAGATTCTTAAAGTTTAGGAGATTTCTTAACTCGCACAATGGGGATAGTTAATTAGATGAAAATAAATGGTGAGGTTATGAATGATCAAAAAATTGTTGAGAAAATTTTAAGAAGTTTTCCTACAAATAATGATCCAGTAGTTATAGCTATTGAAGAATCAAAAGATCTAACCTCTTTATTTGTAGATGAGCTTATGGGTTCACTGTACACACATGAGCAAAGAATAAATAAATCAGCAAAGGAGCCATTTGAGAAAGCTTTAAAGAGAAAACTATCTTTGAAAGAAAAAGAAGCCGCACCAGAATCATCTTCAGCACAAAGAGGAAGAGGTAGAAATTCAAGAGGAAGAGGAGGACGTTTTCAACAAAGAGGCAGAGGTCAAAGAAGCAATAGAAGTGATGACGAATTTTGTAATTACACTCAAACAAGAGGTAGAGGCAGAACAAATTTTCAGCAAAGAGGTAGAATTTTTCAGAGGTATGATAAATCATCTATTCAATGTTATTACTATCAAAAGTTTGGACATATTGCAGCTGAATGTAGAAAAAAGATTGCAGATGAAAGTAAACATGAAGCCCAATATGCAAATGAAGGTAAAGGGCATGAAGGATATGTCTTGCTAACATGCAGCACAAAGGAGGAAGTAAATGATGACAAATGGTATGTTGACAATGGGTGTAGTAATCATATGACTGGAAGCAAAGAGATATTTTAGAATTTGGATGAGTCCATCGAATCTGAAGTTAATATGGGAAATGATTCAATTGCATCAGTCATGGGGAAAGGGAGGATATTAATCACAACAAAAAAAGGTGAAAAAAAATATATTGGTGATGTATTTTATGTACCGGGTTTAAAGCATAATTTGTTAAGTGTAGGTCAACTTGTGCAAAAAGGCCACACTGTCAAATTTGAAAAAGATTCATGCATTATTGTAGATGGTAAAAACAAACAGATAACCAAAATACCCATGACTACTAATAGGATGTTTTCTCCAAGTATCAGAAATAATATGCATTTCAGTTTCAATGCTCTTGTAAAAGATACACAGTGGTTATGGCATCTTAGATTTGGTCATTTAAATTTTGGTGGACTAAATATTTTGCATAAGAAGAACATGGTAATAGGTTTACCACTTATCCAAAAACCGGATGAAGAATGTGAAGGTTGTATTGTTGGAAAACACCATAGAGAACCCTTTCCAATAAGGGATTCCTGGAGAGCTTCAAAGCCACTGGAGCTAGTTCACTCAGATCTATGTGGACCAATTGAGGTTGCTTCATTATCTGGTATGAGATATCTTTTGACATTTATTGATGACTATAGTAGAAAACTTTGGGTGTATCCTTTGAAAAATAAATCAGATACTTTCAAGAAATTCAGAGAATTTAAAGAATTAGTTGAAAAGCAAAGTGGTTATTTTTTCAAAATTTTAACAGATAACCAAAATACCCATGACTGCTAATAGGATGTTTTCTCTAAGTATCAGAAATAATATGCATTTCAGTTTCAATGCTCTTGTAAAAGATACATAGTGGTTATGGCATCTTAGATTTGGTCATTTAAATTTTGGTGGACTAAATATTTTGCATAAGAAGAACGTGGTAATAGGTTTACCACTTATCCAGAAAAAAGATGAAGAATGTGAAGGTTGTATTGTTGGAAAACACCATAGAGAACCCTTTCCAATAAGGGATTCCTGGAGAGCTTCAAAGCCACTGGAGCTAGTTCACTCAAATCTATGTGGACCAATTGAGGTTGCTTCATTATCTGGTATGAGATATCTTTTGACATTTGTTGATGACTATAGTAGAAAACTTTGGGTGTATCCTTTGAAAAATAAATAAGATACTTTCAAGAAATTCAGAGAATTTAAAGAATTAGTTGAAAAGCAAAGTGGTTATTTTCTCAAAATTTTAAGGACAGATAGGGGTGGAGAGTATATTTCACATGAATTTCTTAACTTTTGTATTGAAAATGGCATAAAAAGGCAACTAACAACAAGGTAACACCACAACAAAATGGTGTAGCTGAGAGAAGAAATAGAACAATTTTAAATATGGTAAGGAGTATGCTTAATGTTAAGAATTTACCAAAAGTCTTTTGGGCAGAAGCAGTTTGTTGTGCAAGTTATATCTTGAACAGATGTCCTACAAACTCAGTATGGGGCATGACACCAGAAGAAGCATGGGGAGGATATAAACCCCGGGTAGATCATTTAAAATTTTTTGGTTGTATTGCTTTTTCTCATGTTCCAGATGCACTTAGAAGTAAATTGGATGATAAGGCAGAAAAATGTATCTTTGTTGGGTATAGTGAAGAATCTAAGGCATATAGATTATATAATCCTGAAACAAAAAATTTGGTGATAAGTAGAGATGCAAAATTTCTTGAAGATCAGGAGTGATGTTGGAATTTGAAAGAGAAATATCAACAAGTTAATTTTCAAGATGAAGCTGCAAATCAACAACAAATTTCTGTTGTTAACAGAAACTCTTTTTCAACTCCACCAAGTCATAGACATGTTTCATCAAGCAATTCTCCATCATCTACCTCACAATATCCAAAAAGGTGGCATAAAAAAAAGAGCTTGTCTGATATATATCAAGAAACAATAGAGGTAAATGAAGATATCTGTCATTTTTCATTTTTTGCTGATAGTGATCCTATTATTTTTGAAGAAGCTATAAATGATGATAAATGGGTCAGTGCTATGAATGAAGAAATTGCAGCCATAGAAAAGAATCAAACATGGGACATTGCAGATCTCCCTAAGCATAAGAAGGCAATTGGAGTAAAGTGGGTGTATAAAACAAAGTACAATGAGCAAGGTAAAGTGAATAAATACAAGGCCAGATTGGTAGTGAAGGGCTACAAACAAAAATCAGGTATTGATTATAATGAAGTTTTTGCACCTGTAGCTAGAATGGATACTATTCGTATGATTTTAGCTCTTTCAGCACAAAAGGGTTGGAAACTCTTTCATATGGATGTAAAATCAACATTCTTGAATGTTGTATTGGAGGATGAAATTTACATTGAGCAACCACCTGGTTATGAGATTAAAGGTCAGAAAGGTAAAGTTCTCAAACTAAAGAAAGCCTTGTATGGTTTAAAACAGGCACCTAGAGTTTGGTATGAAAGGATTGAATCATATTTCTTGAAAAATGGTTTTGAAAAATGCCCTTATGAGCCCACCTTATTTATAAAACAAAATCAACAAGGTGATGTTATGATTGTTTGTATTTATGTTGATGACTTGCTTTATACTGGGAATAATGAAAACATGCTTAAAGAATTTTCAATGGCAATGAAGAGTGAATTTGAGATGACTGATCTTGGTTTGTTGCGCTATTATCTTGGTTTTGAAGTAACTCAAAATTGTGATGGGATTTTTATTTCACAAGAAAAGTATGCAAATGATATTTTGAAAAGGTTCAAGATGGAAAATAGCAAACCAGCAATTACACCTATTGCCATGGGTGTCAAGTTGAACAAAAAAGATGAAAGCAAAAAGGTAGATTCTACTTTGTATAAAAGTTTGGTTGGAAGTTTAATGTACTTAACTGCAACAAGACCAGATATCATGTATGCAGTAATTTTGATAAGCAGGTTTATGGAGGATCCACATGATACTCATCTACAAGCAGGTAAAAGAATACTAAGGTATGTGAAAGGGACTTCAAATGATGGAATTTTTTATGAAAAGAAGAGTGTTTTGAAGTTAGCTGGTTATACAGATAGTGATTGGGCTAGAAGTCAAGATGATAGGAAAAGTACTTTTGGGTATGTCTTTACTCTTGGTTCAGGTGTAATTTCTTGGTCTTCAATGAAACAACCCATTGTTGCATTGTCCTCAGCAGAAGCAAAATATGTGGCAGCCACTTCAGCAAGTTGTCAAGCAGTTTGGTTACAAAGAATGCTTGAAGCATTGTTGCAGCCCCAAATGGAAGAAACAGTTATATTTTGTGATAATCAATCAGCTATTGCGCTTTCTAAAAATCCAGTCTTTCATGGAAGAAGTAAACACATAGACATCAAATTTCATTTCATCAGAGAGCTGGTTAAAAATAATGAAATCAAACTTTCTTATTGCAGGTCCAAAGATCAGGTTGCCGACATTTTGACAAAGCCTTTGAAAGAAGAAGATTTCAATAGATTGAAGAAACTTTTAGGGATGACAAGCTGTCCCACAAATCAGATTTTAGGGAGGATGTTAAAATAAGAAAATCTATTTTTGACAGTTGTTGATTGGGAAAGTTTCCCAAACTTTTCCGCATTTGCTGATTGGGAAAGTTTCCCAAACATTTATGCATTTCCCTTTTCTATTTGGGAATGTTTCCCATTCATTGTTTTTGTTGTTGCTCTATATATTGCTCTTTGATTTCCAATAAAACATGTGAAGACAGTTTGCTGCAATTTGTTGTGCAAGCATAACAGTTTGTTATCATTTCTGCTTCTTTATTTTAGTGTTATATATTTTTTGTTTATTTAGCTGTTAATGGTGTACTGTAATATTGTGGCATTTGTTTATTGTTTCTAACACTCACTCCTTTTCTTTTTTCGATGGAAGGGATGACAATTCAACAAGATTGGCCATACAGTTACCATGGCGAAGATTTGGATTATTGGAAGGGTCTATTATTCAATTATACACTAGATTTAGATGAAATGATGGTAGATAACTATTTATGCATCGAGTAGTACACTTTGACCTCTTCGTATACACCTACCAATTGCATTTACTTAAATGGTTTATGACGCCTTTCATTCATGCTAATCACATTTTCTTAAAGATTTCTGACACCTTTTCCAAAAACCCATTGATGCGTGTCCTACAATCAAGGTATCCCATGAGGCGACATTTCTTTGATGGAGTCTTTCATAGTTCACGTACCTGCAGCTAGAACCTCTGACAAAGTTTTTTTATTGCTTATCCTTACAGCCCCACCACCTGCTTTTATATCAGTAGTGCTCTCAAAGATCTTTAAAAAAAAAAATCGATTTCATTATCGTTTGTTATCTGTGTAAACAGATCCACTCTAGCTCATTTTTTAGGCGCTGTCTTAATCTTGTCTAAAGTTTCAAAAGAAAAAAATGATCATCTTTGTGATTAAGAAAATCCTAGGCATTGTCTCTGTGATTACAATTCTTAAGGATGATTAATTTTCAAGTGAAAATGTCAGAGTTACTTTATGTTGTTTCCAAATCATTAGGGAACACTTCTTAGCATCGATAGGCTGGTTGTAGTCAAACTGGTGACAAATCCCACGGTTGGGAAGTATTAGAATCATCCAAAGCGTAGGCATTCGATCATGTAAGGTGTCGTAAGTGTTTTCTTTTTATGATTAGATTGAGTCTTAAATGCTGAAGGCCACCATATCGTAAGCTAATCTTTTTCATGATATTTCAAATAGATTTTCTCTTTAAGGGAGGATCGCATTAAATACCTAAAAGAAAAGTCGCACTTTATTGTTTGTATCTGCATATAGAACCTAGTGAAAATGATAATCTATTGTTTTCATTAATTTGGGCATCCATATCAAATGCAGTTTACCATACAAATTGTCTTTCTTTTTTATATCTTTAAATGGCTTTATTGTGAACTAAATGAAAGCACATTTATATCTAACTACTTTTTTGTAAGGATGGCAGTATTTTGAAGATTGTGCTTGGAAGGAGTATGAGGAAAGTTGATGGTTTTGTAACTTAATTGTATTTATTCAATACATTTCTAGACAGTTGTTCATGCCTGGCTCTATATTCAATATTGCCATTCTTAGTAATTAATTAAGTTGCACATAGTGCTAGGAAAATTCTTTCATATTTATATCTTTAGAGAAGATTTTCATATCAAATCTTAGATTGGCAAGATTGACTTATTAATAGAAGAGGCTTTCCTCATTATTTGCAAAATTTCCTCTTTATGAAGAGGATTTTCTTTAAAGTCTTTAGAAAGGGAGATGCTTAGTAATGTTGTATTAATCAATCATGAGTTCTTTTAATCTTTTTTTTAATTTTATTATCTATGTTTAAATCAATTTGGATTAAAAGACACGATCTTCACATGCTTTGTCTTTTTTATCTTATAGGAATTTCGTTCGTGCAAAGAATTGGCAACATCGAAGCATAACGATCTTTGTGGAGTCTTGAAAGTGATTGCGCACTAAATTTGAAGATTCACAAAGCATTTTTAAATGCTTGGAGCGTCCATTTTCTACTCTCATTTTTTGTTTTAAACCAACTCACATTTCCTTTTGGGTTTTAAAATCAATCACTGATTTGACCTTTTCAAACTTGGTAAAAACTGAACACTAGAAACCTACTACATTTCAATTTGGGCTCTAAAAATTGGAAAGGAAAACTTTCACATCTCATTTTGGTGCTTTAAAACGAACTCATCACTGCTTTTATGGTCTAAAATGAATAAGTGTTTTTCATGTTTTGCACTCTTTTTCGCAAATTAATATCATTTAAAAGGTGTATGCACTTCTCTCGCGCTTCACGATGATCTTGAGAATCAAAATTCTTTTTGTGATATTAAATTGTTTAAAAGATTTCCTTCACACTTTGATTTGGGGATCTAAAATTGAACAAAACATCTTGCGGGTGTGGGTAAAATTATTGCGAGTGTTATCCCTTTGTTTCTAAACGAAGGTTGATTGAACTACGAATACGTTTACTCACTTTTTTTTATCTTAGAGGGCCTTCCTTATCGGAAAAATTACTCACCCAAGGGAACGACCCAACTGGTAACACACTAAAACCAAGTGTATTTCCAACCGGGATATAAAAGTGGGTACTGGAACAAAAGCCAGTATCACGCGGTTGGCTCTGACGAGAAGGGCAGCAATGGTCTCTCGCCGCATGGGTCAACCTCCATGAACGGAAAGTCCAAACTAAAACCCCATGTTTAGAAGGCCAAATCCTTATCTATTTTGTTGGTGCAAAAGGTCATGTCCTTTGAAGCCGCCCCACATTATACATGCGGTTTTGTTGTAGAGATGAAAAGTATGCCATGGGAGATTCATGGGTACTGATGCTTGGCTGACCCGAGTAGTGTGTGTCATGGAGTGGAGCCAGTGTGGTCAAGCATCTAGTCATCCACATAGAATATACGCACCTGGATTCGTCCAAGTGGGAACCCAACAAAATATTGTCTCTTCATCTTAGGGTTGTACATGTGCTTGGAAATAAAAAATACATTGCTTGGTTCTCAAAACAATTGAAAAAAAAAACATTCACAAAGAGCTTCAAATTTCAAACCCCTTGGAGGAAACAAATATCCTTGACGAATTCAAGTACTCTTGCTTTCCCTAGGGATCATATCCTTAGAGGTTTCTAAATGCTTGGATTTTATCATCATTTGTTTTCACTAAGGTCAACCTAAGAAACCTTTACCTTGATTTCCTTGATTTCCATATAATGCACTTTGTGGGATGAAAGAAAATTAGGATATTGGACATTTAGTCTGAAAAACATAATCAAGAAAGTTCTTGTGTCAAAAGGAACCAAATCTAAGCAAGATAAAAGATCAATTGAACCCCACACATGTGCTTGCAATCTTTTGTTTTATGGTTTTCTATGCGAACATTGATCTTTTTGGTTTGAAACAGTCTTAGGGAAAAGAATGTTCTTCAAAACCTTGGTCTTGTAAACAAATCCTCATAGGTTCATCTAGGATCAATTCAAACACTTCATCCATCCAAACATTTATCAAATCCTATCTCACCAACAACTTTTGGAACATTGGAAAACACCATTTATGGTAGACTTTAGGAAAAATCAACATCACCTTGTTTGACTTAACACACCTAGTCAAATTATCAATCCTCTTGAACAAATTTGCCTCTAGGATAACGCAACTTCTTGAGGTCTACTAAGTTCATGATCACTTTGATTGGCTTAATAGACTTAGCCAATTCATTCTCTTATGCAAGTTTTCCCTAGGATAACACAAATTCCTAGGGTTTACAAGTTCACCATCATCTTGTTTGGCTTAACACACTTAGTCAAATTATCCAAATTGAATCAAATCAAATCCTAAAGTCTAGCATTGATCCAAAGCTCCTAAAAGTTCAAAACACCCATATCATTCACCCCTTTCATCCTTCATCTCATCATTGGTCCTAAGCACCTTAGAGGTTCACTTTCACAACAAGGTCAAAACACAAGAGGAACATGGAATATAAACTTGATTCCTACATCATGAGTAATCCAATTCAACCAAACTATCCAAGTCTCACAATGCCAATTGATTTTCAAAACTTGCATTTATACAATCCATACATAGGATCATTATCTCCTCCAAACATCAAAGGTACAACAAATGTGAGTTTTCCCAATCTAAATATTGGAACACCTTTCCCTTTGGTAGATTTAAATCAAAGTCAAAACTTATAAATCTATCAACCAAACAATCAAGGCATGAGCCTTCCCCCTTTACCAACCACCAATCAACGGAATCCGAGCAACACTCCAATTATAAACCAAAGCATCATATCAAACTCTCTAAGTGCGCCATGGATATCACAACAATAGATGGAAAACATCCAAGCAACCCCAATGGTTAACACATCTACCATTCCTCAAGTGTCTCAAGGACCAAGAATCTCAATCGCACCATTCACCACTCAAACATTGGCAATCAATGAAACCATTCCCTTCACCCCAATAATCAACACCATTCCCAATTCACCACCACCACCACCACTACCAAAACACAACATGAAAAATTCATTTTCTATCATGTTGCAAGCTGCTCACCAAAAGGCACTCCAAAACCAAAAATCTGCACAAGCTACACAAGCCACACAAGCCCAACAAGCACAGGCTCAAGCTCAAGCAATAAATCACCAAGCTCAGTAGACGCAAGCACAATTTTGAGAACTATTGCAAGAAATCCATCAACAAGTAGCACAACAACGAGCCCAACAAAAAGCTTTGTTGGCACAACAACAACTAGACCAACAATAAGCTTTGTTGGCACAACAACGACAAGACCAAGAACAAGCTTTGTTGGAACAACAACAACACAACCAACAACAAGCGTTGTTGGCTCAATGGCAAACGCAGACATTACTCGCTCAACAAAGCTTGCAACAAATGACCACCACAATTGTTGAAAACAATAATCAAGATCTATCAATCGATGAACAACCTGAAGATGTTTCCACCTCATCTAATGATCAAACCAACATACATCAAGAGCCATTATTTAGTCATGATCAAGACCCCTCCTACAAAGATCTATTTCAAGGAGTGTTGATGTTATTTGATCCTATTGACATAAACCAAGATCCATCCACCAATGATCGTGTTGACAATGTCTCTACATCAACTAATGAGTTAGAGGACATATCTCAAGAATTTACTCCAAATCATGATCAACATCTTTCACCAAGGTCTAGCAATGATCCTTTCCAAAACATATGGACATTCTTTGATCTCATGACATTTGAAAAACATCCTATGCCTAATGAAGATATCCAAGAATGCAATCCATTCTTTGAAATTGACCCATGTCAAGAACTTGATCCAAAGCATGTTGAAAGAAATTCCGAAGTCATTCAAGATCAAGAATTTGTATCTCCAAGCTACTACAATGAGGTAATGGAAATTATCCTATCTATACAAGATGATCATATCCACATAGCATATACTCCTCCATCTACCCATGAGATGCTTTCCTTGGATGGACACATAGATGATCTTCATTCAAAACTAGAGTCTCATACTCTTGATATCATTACCAAGGAACAAGAGTCTCCTACTCTTAACATTTGTACACATGATCAAGATATAGAGAAATATAGAGACATAGCAGAAAAAAATCATGAAGAAGGCTTCTATAGAAGTTGTGAATTAAAAACATCATGTGAAAGCATATCAAGAATGAATCATGAGGAAGACTTTTACAAGGAAAATGAATCATCAATGCTTCTTGAAAAAGCATTACAATCTGATATCTCACAAGATCAAGCCAAATATACCAATTAGAAAGTCATCCCACATATAGAGGATCATGTCACTTATAAACTTGGATCACTTACCTTTGTAAGGGAAAATCATCTTATCAATGAAAGAGCTATGACCTTTGAAGATCCGCCATAGAGCAAAGAAGGAGTATCACCTTGTTCCCAAGGTAAATCATATCCTATTGCAAATAATTTTTTTCAGCAAATGAATTATCAAGGAAGAGGATTAGGCCTACATGAACAGGGTATCCTAGAACCAGTGCAAATTTTTAGCAATCCTGAGCATCAAGGCCTTGGTTATTCAGAAATCAAGGGATATAAACATATCAGTGATACTTCCACAAAACTAGGGGAAACTTCATCTCAATCAAATGTCAACATAGCGAGCACAAAGAATCCTTATGATGAAACTGATGCCAATACTACAACCCGCCATGCTCTTTGAAAATGCACAATGAATAAAACCATTTGAATGAAACCATTTGTATAGAATACAATGTATATCTATGTTACTGATCACTATCCACTATCAACTACCAATGCATTGATGTCATGTGTTAATCGCCATTGCAAACATTTCAAACATAATCACCATGAATAGTACTGTCATTCCAATGAAGAATGTTACTTCACAAATAACTAAGATGAAACATGAATTCAAGACAACAAATTTAATCATCAAGGCAACATGATCAAAGAATATACTTGGAAAACCACTATACTACAATTATATCACCACAAACACAATGTAACAAAAAAAATAGGGATATAAAATGAAACTTGAAGCTCCCCCTAAAAACACACATAAAAGGATTTAGTTAAGAGAAATAGGAGGAAGATCATCCACTCTCTCCCTCAACTGATCAACCATACTCATGCATTTAGTTTGTTGCATATTATAAATGTTTCCTTTAGTCCTCAAACCTATTACAACAAATTCACATGTTTTCTTTCTAATATCACATCTAAGAGCATCAAAAATAATATAAAAACCCTGATCACAAATATGAGTCACACTTAAGAGATTATGCCTGAGACCCTCTTTATAGTACACCTTATGCAAAGATATGTTATCATCCAAAGATATAGTACCTTTCCCTATGATCTAAATACAATCATCTTTTCCAAACCACACTAAACCACCATCACAATATTCAAATTTGATAAAGTTGCTTTTATCCCTTTTCATGTGGTGAGAGCATCCACTGTCTACAACCCACAAATCTTTCTTCAAGTGGAATATAGATTTGTTTAATCAAGCATATTTCCTGTCTTTTCATCAACCCTCTTTGGCTTCCAAATTAACTTTGTTTTATCAACATTTGTCTTGGAAAGAGTGTTAGTTTTCTTTTGTTGTGTCTAAAAGAGTTTATCATTATGAGAGCTTGGGCTCCTTTTACACATAACCCTACATTCACTTGCCTTATTCCTGTATTGTTTATAGTAGAAGGAATAGCCAAAGAAATGCAGATTGATTCTTAATGGAATATTCCTTTTTCCAACTGATAGTTTCAAAAACTTTTCATTTGTCACATTGGCATGTTGAGCTTCATCGGGATGAGAAAATTGGCCTTCCATAAACCCTAAACCAATTTTATCTTTATGGTATCTTTGTTTACCTATAAGATCTTCCAGTTTTTTACAGTTATCACACATGTCATGCTCTTTCCTCAAGTCAACAATTTTTGCCTCTAAAGTGTAGCATTTTTTTTCTTTGATTTCTAATTGCATTTTAGTAACATCTAGAATTTCATTTTGAAGTTTCAGCTCAACAATTTGTTTTTCAGATTTATTTGCCTTACTTACCATGTTTTCAGTGTCTTTTTTAATCTGATTTTTTTGTATTATAGCCTCCTTTTTGAGTTTCTTAAATTCACCTAGAGCATTTCTCAACTCACTCTCAAAATCCACCTCAAGTTCAGATTGATCTGCAATCTCTTCTTTATGATTTTGATTTGGACTAATGATTGTCATAAACAAGGTTTCTTCTCCTTCTTCAATGGATGCATATGTACCACTGTTTGTTACATCAACATCTTTGATGAACATACTTTTCTTCTTTTTGAAACCATTTTTCTTTTTAAAGTTATTTTGTTTCTTCTTTCCCTGTCTCCTATTATCTTCTTCATCACTTTCAGAGTCTTTTTTAGGGCATTGAGTAGAATAATTCCCAACCTTGCCACAATTAGAACATTTAAAAGGTAGCTTCCCTTTATACCTACTTGATCCTCTTCTCAGTTTTCTCACAAGGATGGATTCATTGTCATCTATGTTTTTTGAGTCAGATTTCATGTCATTGTCCTTTTTTACATATTTAAAAGTAACTTCTTTGGCAATGGGATTATTAGTACATATTCTCATTTCATAGGTTGTAAAGACACCTTGAAGTTCATCTAAAGTGAGTTTTTTCAAGTCTCTCTCTTCTACAACAAATATTTTAGGATCATATTTAGGTGTTAGTGACCTTAACACCTTTTTAACAACTACACTTTCTTCTAAAGTTTCACCAAGACCACAAATTGAGTTTACAATTTCTTGGACTCTTAGAAGGTAATCAACTACCTTCTCTTCCTCAATCAACATTAGGCCTTCAAAATTGACTATATAAGTTTGTATTTTAGGTTCTTTAACTTTTTCATCACCCTCATAAATACTAGACAGTTTATCCCAGATAGACTTTGCACTTTTACATTCCATAATTTTAACAAGCACATCATTAGTCAAACCACAACAAACAAAATTTCCATCCCTAGCATCACATTCATATGGCTTTTTCTCATTTACAGTAGAGGGTGTTACAGTGGCAATGTATTAAGTCTCAATTGCATGCCAAACCTCATAGCCTAGATAAGTTATATGGCATTGTTCTATACCTCCAAGAATCATAGCCAGTACCATCCAATAATGGCACTCTAGAAATAGAAAGACCTTCCTGATTTTCCATGGCAAGTACTCCACCAGGATTCCCCTAAGATAGTAAAAATTTTAGCAAGGGTGTGGCTTTGATACCACTTGTTGGAGTACAATACCACTGAGAAGGTGGGTGAATTAGTGGCATGACAAATTTAAAATTAATTTGAATAATCTCTTTCAATTATTTTGAACATTTGGAATTCAAATTTTAGATTTGATCATTCATCAAATAAAAACAACATGCTTGTAAAGCCTTCAAACTTTGAATGAAAAAGAGCTTAATCAGATCACACAAATGAGAACACCATGAAAAAAAAATTATGAGTGGAAAACCCTCATAGGGATGGAAAAACACTAAAGAAGAATTTCCTCACTGGCTTAATAAATTTTCCCTGATTACAAAGCCTCACTAACTACTTTTTATGCCTCAATGGAAAAGCCTCACTGGCTACAAAATATGCCTCACTAGCCAAATATCAAATTGGTCTCACTGACTTGATATTACAACACATTTTTCAATCATGAAGAAATACATTACATAGGGTTTCTTTGTCTCATTGCAATCTAATACAATTCTAAACATTAATACATCCTATTTCCTAAAGGTCATTAATCTGGAACCCTTAAAAACATAAAATGTATCAATTACTTTTCACTGTTTTTGCATACAACTTTTACAAGACAATTTTTTGCATTCCGCTTAACAATAATGACTCTCATCAGAGTATGATTTTACAATGTAATCCATCAAATATAGAACAATAAAATATCATTGTTTCTATAACATCCAAAAGATAACATTTGCTGCCGACTATCCATGTGTAACTATGAAATGAAAAACCCTTCAAAGCTATTTTTTAGAATCATGGTCTGTTGTTTATACATTTGTGCAAGATAAACTATGTAACAAATACTTTTACGAAAGTCAAAATTTTGAATAAACCGGGTATATAGAATACCCAAAATCCCCACATCAATGTATGTAATAAACCGAAGTTCACACTTTACAAACATTAGTATATTTGTAATGAAAAAACCTGTGCTTGTGCATCCTTAAACTTACAAACAATAATGCATGAATAATAGTTCGGGTTAACCAAACTAGGATCGACTAAACATAAATCACAAGAACCCGACTTCAATATACCCATTAACCTTTTGTTGTCTCATAGTCATGACATAATGGTGTATGCAAATATATGCAAATGTTCTAAGAACAAAAAGCTTAAGTGACCTCTATATAAACCCTTGTAAAACAACATTTGTATGTAAACCAAGGTCGAAACAATAAATGTCAACATTGAAACTACTTTGACACCCATTATCAACATTCCAAACCCATTGGGCTGACTAAGTGAATAAACAATGAAACCCAACCACAAAGAAATGAAAAGACTATATACACTTAGCAATAATGCAAAGACCAAAAATCCCTTAACAAATTTTCAAAGAATACACAAATGTATTAAAAAAAACCAGACTAGGGTTTTATAGAGCAATGTTACCACTTTGAAAGCTTTTAATCTCGCCAAAGTGAATTCAAATGCACCTTGAAACCTTTGAAAACCAACTACCTGGAAGACCTTGAAACCATTTTCTGCAATAACCAATCACCATACCACTATCTCTCCAAGCTTCATCGAGCCCTAACTCAACCTTCAAACAATATCTTGTATTTTGCAAGAAGTTAATCATTTAGGGAAAATGATAACAAAACAATGTGTCGACATTTTCATCATAACCTTTTCAATTTGCAAAACAAGACACATATCATTGTGTCGGTCTTTAATATCATAACCTTTATTTTCATGAATGTAATAAACATTATGATGTCCAATGAAAATAATCAATGCTTTGTGTCAGTTTAAACATCAAGTGCACTGAGTGTTAAATCAAGGTCTATGTCCATATGAAATAAATTTTTTTCAATAGTTTATCAATGCTAATTTATAGTCACCCAGAATATCAAACCAATGATGTCTCATGCTTTTCACAAGTGTATCAAGGTGACGACCTGGCTTGACATTAAAACCAGAATGTCAAATGGGTCAACACCTTCAAATCAACTCTATCTTATGGTCTTACAAAACTATAATTTATACACGTACAGGTGCTACCCCATATTCACTAGTCTTTAAAACTAAATATATTTTTCCTATTGAGGTCTAACTCCCTTCTTTAAGGGTATCCTTGCAACATCCTATTGACAATGAATAATACCAATTACCAAACCTACATGAGTTAGAGTTACAAGATGAAAGATAATATCAATGAATTGAATAATTTTCAAGACTATCACAATTTTCTTCATCATCGTTACAACAAGAAAATCAAAACCCGAAGATTTGAAGTAGGTGCTCTAATATTGACATAAAATTATAAAAAAACAACAAGACTAGGACAATAAAGGAAATTTTGAGCCTAATTGGTTGGGACCATTTCTTATCGTAACTAGCTATGAATCGATAACCTACTAGCTTGCAACACCTGAAGGCGAGTCTGTACAAGAGCCCATCAACAACATATATCTCAATCAATTTTATTCTTGAACCTTAGGGGTATCCCAATTAAAAATAAAAAGGTAAAGATAATTAATCCAACTAATGGTGAAAACTATTGGAGTACAATACCACTGAGAGGGGGGGATGAATTAGTGGTAAGATACAATAAACTTTAAAACCTTAATACTCTTTAGATCACACAAAAACCTTAAGTATGTATTTCATGAAAAACACAAGGAGATGCATACTATAACATCATATATGAATTATAAATATTAAATCATGTACAAAACATCATAGCATCAAGAAGACATGAGACACCAAATTTATGAGTGGAAAAACCCTTAAAAGGGTGAAAAAACCACTCTAAATAAATGCTTTATTAGGCCTTCTAGGCAAAACTTTGTTGAATACAAATTGTGTGTCTCACTAACAACACAACAAGCCTCACTAATTGAAAATGTTTCACTAACAACTCAAAATGCTCTAATATGCAATCAACACCATTTTAGAAAGAAAAGAGCAAACCAAAGGGCTACTCTATTTCCATGCAATCCACTGCTCAGCTCAATTCATCTTATCCACTTATAGATCAACACTATTACGTATTGTTCAATCAAACCCTTTTATAAGTGACTTCAATCAGGTCATACTCCTCATATACACAATCAAATCACTTCTGTGAAAATTTGCATGTTAATCTTTTTTCCAATCTGAACTTGATTGAAACCCTTCTAGAATAAACAAAAGGATTACACAGAGAATTTTTTTTGATATGAAAATCAAAATATAAAATAGTCTCATGGACATCTATTCTTGTACACTATCCAATTAGATTAAAATTCTAAAACTGTCTTCTTTCACCTAACCTCATACCAAGAATACAATAATACATAAATTGTTAGAGTAATTGGACATTTACTTTATTAATTAAACAATATTTGTTTAATTACGTAAAGTTTCCTTTTAACTCTTTTTCACTTAAGCTAACATTAGATACATAATAATTAATTACTTTATTAATTATTATTGTGCAAGCCTAGGGTTTTCCTTTTTAGGGTTTTCATCTATATGTAGTTGAAAACTATCTTTTGTATCAATAATTCATTTTACATTTTTAGGTGAATACATTGCTCCACATTCTTGAGCATTTCTTTTGTTGCTTCTCTTTGTTTCTCCTTGTAACAGGTTATTTGCTTGCAAAGATCTTTTGGACTTCTGTGGTGTTGAATCTTCTCAACTCCAACATGGTATCAGAGCTTTAGATCTGCAGCTGCTTGTTCTTGTTTTGAAGATTTTTGGAGCTACAAGGGTTTGTTGCAAGCCGTTTTTTATTGGAGCCGTCATCATTTTTGCTTCAAAAATCCAGTTTTCATTTATTTGCAGGAAAAACAATTTCTGGGTTTTGTAGCCAGCGTCGAAATCTGAAATGGGTATTTTTCAGATTTTGCATATCTTGCACAGATTTGGAGAAAATTACTATTGAAAAAATGGCGCGCGTTATTTTTCTCTTTGCTGAAAGTTAAAAATAAAATCATTTTCTCATATTCTGCTTGTTGGATCAAGAGACGATTTTTGGGTTTTGTTTCTAGCATTAAAATATTTTTGGGTTTTTATTTTTGTCTACAAACAGTGAGTAGATTTTCTAGAAATCAAGTTAGAAATAAATATTTTTTGCTAGAAAATTCGTTTCCTGCAAGCTAAATTCAGTTTTGAAAAATTCATAACTTTTGGCCACGGTGTCCGTTTTGCGCAAACGAATAGGCGTTGGAAAGGTGTTATAGTGCTCTTTCCAGATCTACAGTCTATTTTATCAGAATATTTACCAGGTATTTTTTATTCAGCTTTGTGTGTTTTTACACTTTGCTCAATTACTTGGTCATCTTGGCTCCTACATGGGGTTTGTTTGCATTGGATGGGTTATGTTGATATGCTTTATCATTGCTGAGATCATTACTCTCTGAATTTTTCATTTGAAGAGTTATCATGGGTTTCTCTACTCACCCTTTAGTTGTTCTTCTGGAACGAGGTAATTATGAGTCATGGGCAAAGGGCATACTTACACATTGTAGGTGGCTTAATATTTTGCCTTATTTGTATGATCTCATACTTGAACCAGCAACTTCAGAGGGCAGATTAGCATGGGATATTATTAGAAATCACATTGCAGGAGTTATATTGTCTAGTGTTGATCATGACACTGTGTTGGCTATATCGGACATTGATTGGCCTCACCCACTTTGGACACGTCTTTGGGAGATCTGTGGAGACCCTATTCTATCTCCATTCCCAGAGGATCTTGCTTTAGATTGTCTCATACCCATTGCTTGAAGAGAGAATACACCATTTGATCATGATACTTTAGAGGAGTTTGAGTATTTAGACACCCTTACATATTCCGATGGATCAGAGGTTTGTCTCACAGTTCCTACTCTTTAGACTGAGACTTCATCAACATCTCTTGTTGTTCTTGATTCAGTGCAGCAGGGAATTATACATCTTCCAAACATAGCTACTTTGGACTCTTATGTTGCAGACATATCTTTCTTGTTTGTGGAGTTCTATATTGCAGATTTGGAGGATTATTTTGAGGACATTCATCTCCTCTACCTTGACAGTCAGGTTATCACTGTTCGCCCACCATTATCCGTGCATTTAGAGGTTGCATTTCAGTATTCTCCACTTCAGTTTGGATTTGACATTATTTGTTTCCATTCAGACAATGAGACTCTTCAACATCCTATCATGGCACACATCTTGAGATAGATTGGTTCATCATTCTTCATAGGGTTTCTTCGATATAGGTCCATGGATCCGTTTCTTCCTAAGGGGAGGAATATCTTTTGCCGCTTCAGGATCTCCTTTTGGATTCTACATCAGACATCTACCATTGTGACAGGAGTTTCTTCATTGTGGGGGGGCCTTCTTCTCTCTTTCTATCTCTCCTATGGAGATCATTGTACATGTACTTATATGATAGAAGTTGTCTATGGGGGGTATCATGTTATCCACCTCCTATCCTTCTTTCATTAGTGCATTGCATTCTTTCCTTGCATTCTATTTTGGGGAGGAGTTTTGTTCCCACTGGGTTTTCTCCTTTACCCCATTTCATTTAGTTTGCATTGATTTTGTACATGGGTACCTGATCTGGCCTTGTTGCCGGGACCCATTGCTTTTGCTTTCAGTAGCTTCTTCTAGGTTTTAGCTTCTCCCTATGTCTATCTTAAGGGGGGGTGTTAGAGTAATTGGACATTTACTTTATTAATTAAACAATATTTGTTTAATTACGTAAAGTTTCCTTTTAACTCTTTTTCACTTAAGCTAACATTAGGTACATAATAATTAATTACTTTATTAATTATTATTGTGCAAGCCTAGGGTTTTCCTTTTTAGGGTTTTCATCTATATGTAGTTGAAAACTATATTTTGTATCAATAATTCATTTTACATTTTCAGGTGAATACATTGCTCCACATTCTTGAGCATTTCTTTTGTTGCTTCTCTTTGTTTCTCCTTGTAACAGGTTATTTGCTTGCAAAGATCTTTTGGACTTCTGTGGTGTTGTATCTTCTCAACTCCAACATAAATACTATAAAATTTTGTTATTCAAACCTCTGATAGCCATTTATGGTCATGTACTAATCACACCTATCTATGCAGAATAAAATATTTTTATCACTGCTATCAATGATTACATTTATTCATATCCTTGTATCATCATCATACCTTGTTTCTGAAGGATATATCACTTTGACAGCTTGAATCATTCAAATTTCTTAAAAACTTGCTTTTTCTTCAATAAGTAAACACCCTGACAAACCTTTGCACTATCTTCAATCATTCTGAATGAAAAATTTGGACACCATTCTCTTACCAATCATTTGTCAAACCAAATAGAAGTTGCATTCTATCACATTGTAGTCATAAAATATTGTGTTCATTTCATATATTCAGTCACCATACTTCTATATTTTCCAACCCTGCATTCAATACTATTCAATCTTAAAAAACGTATATCACTTCAAATTCAAATCACACACTCTCCCCATTCATTCTCCATGCAAAAGACAAAAAATGTTTTTTTCTAAATTCATGCCAACAAGTGACTGTTCATATTCAAAATAGAAACCAAAGTGTAAAAGTAGCCAAAATGTTTTATCTCCAACAAAAGCAGCTACCTGTCAAATTAAAACTATGGAAAATAGCTATTAGGAAACTTAAATGTGATCCTTTGATCCATTTTTGCCACCTGAGACAACTTTAAATGAGAATGAGTGATATTTATTTAAATGAATTAACCATTAATTTCAACCTTCTTGACTAGTTTTAGGAAAAGGAGGGTTGGTCAAAAATGAATTTTGAACCCTTAATTTATCACTTAAGCAAAGTGAAAACCACAATAGCAAGTCAACAAAATTTTATAATATAAAATTGATATTTCATTGAAATCCATCAATAATCCATAAAACCTAGGCTATTAGGGTTGTAAAACATAAACCCTCAATGAATACAATAATGACTTTCTTTATTAACAACCCATCACTGCTTTTGCACCAATCTCACTGAATTGCAAATACCAACATCTGAATGATCAACAATTGATATCAACCCTATGCTTTAATACTTCAACACTTTGATGAAATTCATGCCATCAAAACTTATGCACCAACCTCTTTATGCTGAATATCAAACACATGCTTTGATGAAAACTTTGATAAAGATTATGCAAGTCCATGGTGAAGAATTTAAACCCATTGAAGCTTTAAGTCACTTTGGGTTTTCTCTACTAGCTCAAGACAAGTGCCTTAGATGTTTTTGGACCTTTGAAGCTCTAATGCTATGCCTTGATTACTCATCAAACAAAACCAATGTAAGAAACCAATGCCAATGGAACAAATTGATGCACCTTCATGAACAACATAAACTTTAAATGAATCAATCAAACTCCAATCTTTATCAATCTTTGGAAAATAAAGAGCAAGTGCCTTTTGAATCATTGTTGTAACAACTCAAGTTGTCAAGAAACATTGTCCTTCAAGAATTCCTATGAAGACCAATATCATGCATGATCCTTTGTACAAAAGAAAGATTTGAATCAAAGCACGAAGAACATCATCAAATTAAAAGAAGTAGCGAAGCACAAAGGACAAATCAAATACAAGTGGATACCAAAGAAAACATAGAATGATTATCCCTATCAAACTCCATTAGTCGAAGAAACTATGAGGCAAAATAAAAAAGGGAAAGGTATCCATCAAAGATGTCCACAAAGGCAAAATCAGACTCCTCGAGCAACGTACAAAGTATATTGAGTTGTTGGTCCTAATTCCATGAACACTTCCGTATCCACCCATTATTGCTCATCTTCCCAAGTTTGGAGAGTCAAAGGTTCCAAACTATCAACCAATCCATATTTTATTCCTAAACATACTCCATCCACGCCTCCATGCATGATATCCAATTCTCACATTGACCATGTGTTGGCAACGACCCTTCATCATAAGGATTCATAAGGCACTTTATCGCGATGTGCGCACAAAGAAAGAGTTAACTCCAGTATCAGCAAAGCAAATCAAAAATCTCCAAAGTTGCATTCAAGTGCACGTATCTTGGAAAAACAACATCTTCAAGTAGGATATCGATGGCATATTATGATAGAAGCATCAACATCAGCAGTACCAGGTGATTCAACATCAACTTAAAATCTATCAAAAAATACAAAAAAAAAATAAAAAAAGAAAAAGGATTGAAAATAGTAAAGATAGAAATCATCCTCTAGCGAAAACCACTTCAATGGCGCTTTGGACAGGTACCATGATGAAAACCTGGAAAATAGGCGTCATGTGTAGAATCGAGCATCTACATGCACCAGTTTAGTTGAAAGCATCTTATCACATCCATAATAAAGCCAACATTCCAGCCATATCATCCGTTCATCCATGAACCATTTATCCAACCCATTACCATCTATCCACATTATCATGATAAAAGTTTGGTGTACACTTTACACTTGCTTAATGGTAGACATCTTAACATGGGTCATTTTCATTGATCCTATCCTACTCAACGTTATTTGAGCCTCGAAGCATTATCCAAATGAGAATCCTTTGTACAAACACCCTATCTTATTGCAAGATGGTCCATATCCATTCATCCATCTATCTATCCAAGAATCCACCCATGGTCATTCAAAAATTGCTAGACACTAGGGGCAAATATTTGCATCTTGCTTCGAGAATAAATCTTGATCTATATCCTCCAATTATGTGGTGATCTGAACATTGGAAAACATGAAATCAAATTGGTTAAAACATTTGTGAGCACCAAGTCAAATCACTAGCCCATGGCATATTTTGACAAAACAACGTTCCTTAGCAAGCTTTATCTTTTGTCGAACATCAATATGAACAATCAATATCAGTCGCATCTAACTTGCACGTCAGCATCACATCAAAATCATCAAAGCTATTTTGTTCCAAATCAAGCTTCATCAATCTTGATCAATCGAATCCAATCAATTATCACCTTGTTTGACTTAACACACTTAGTCAAACTATCATCTTGTGCACGAGTTTACTCTAAGATAACACAACTTCCTAGAATTTACAAGTGCATTATCATCTTATTTGACTTAACACACTTAGTCAAATTATTCAATCCATCATCAACTTGTTTGACTTAACACACTTAGTCAAACTACCCCCTCGTGTACAAGTTTACTCTAGGATAACACAACTTCCTATAGTTTACGAATGCATTATCACTTTTTTTTGACTTAACACACTTAGTCAAACTATCAATCCCTTGATCTGATCAATCAACCTTAAGCTTGGTTTTCAACAAAATCTCAAAATAGAGCACTGATATCATCATGCATATCCACCTCCAAATTGTCAAAATCATGCGAAAATCCAAAAACATTCAAAATAATTCATCAAAGAACTCAAAAACATTTGAAAAAATAAAAAAAATCCAAAAACATTAAAAAATTCATCAAAAATCCAAAACATGTCAAAATCCAAAAAATGAAAAAAAACAGAGTCATCTTGCTGAACTACGTCGTCTTTGAGCTTGAACGTAGGCAAGGTTGATCTTTGATCATCCCCCGAGACAATTAAGGTCAGTCCTTTAGGCGTATGTCGCAATGGCAATCCGTTTGACTATCTAGTTTACATTTTAGGATTTTAGGCATCCGTTGCAATGGCAATCCGTTTGCCCATCTATTTCACAGTTGAGGTCAGTTCTTTAGGCGTTTGTGGCAATGGAAATCCGTTTGCCCATCTAGTTTACATTTTAGGATTTTAGGCGTCTGTCGCAATGGCAATCTGTTTGCCCATCTAGTGTACATTTTAGGATTTTAGGCGTTCGTCGCAATGGCAATCCGTTTGCCCATCTAGTTTACATTTTAAGATTTTAGGCGTCCATCACAATGGCAATATGTTTGCCCATCTAGTTTACATTTTAGGATTTTAGGCATCTGTCGCAATGGCAATCCATTTGCCCATCTAGTTTACATTTTAGGATTTTAGGCGTCTGTCGCATTGGAAATCCATTTTCCCATTTATTTCACATTTTAGGTCAGTCCTTCAGGGGTCCGTCGTAATGGCAATTTGTTTGCTCGTCTATCTCATCAGTAGTCAAGTCAGTTGTCCTTCGAACTACGTCGTTTCTGAGCTTAAACGTACGCAAGGCCATCCTTGATCGACCCCCAAGACACAAAATACCAAAAACATTGAAAAATGCGAAAATACCAAAAACATTTGTAAAACATCCCAAAAATATAAAAAACAACCTCAAAATATTTGGAAAATCCAAAATGGTGCATCCGGCTCATTTCGCTTTCACCCGCGATAGTCAGCATTCCTAATAAAGTCAATCGTTGCCTTCACCCTTTGGTGAGTTAGTCAGAAGCAAGTTTAGCAGGTTCCAAAGTGAACACCTAATCGTCAGAGTCTTAAGCCTAAGTCAGTAAGAAAGCAAGTTGGTCAACTCAGAGTATCAATAGCTTATCATCCAAATCAAATCACATCAAAACCTTGATCACAACATGTCCTATGAATGCGACCTTCTTGCGATGGACATCAACATCAGGTAATCCCATAGTTTAGCCTTGGCTAGTGGTATGAAGAACATTAGCTTGTTTGGTTTTCTTTATTTGGTCTTTTATTGACTTATCTTATTTTGCGCTCATTCCAAGAACCTCTCGATGATGCCTAAACAAAACAGGTTTCGAGAGAAAGGAATGGAGCAATGATCATTATATTTTTATCTGTTGTGCTTGTTGGATATTCTTGTAAAATAACTTCATCATGAGTACTTTGTTTTGTTTGTAGGGAGGATTTTGTAGGTGTCTTGTTGACCACATAAGAAGGCTTTCCTTTTTATGTTTTGGCCCGAGATGTTTAGAATATCTGAATTGCATTTTGAATAAGGTTTTGTTTGTCAAGTGTGAACAAGAGTGCTCCTATCTGTTTGACGAGTCAAAGGCCATCACACTAGGTGCAACACCATCCTGGTTCTTTATACCTTGATGCATCACACCTACGTGTGTTATCAAACATAAAGAAGGGTATGCTCTTTATCTCTCCCATCCTTGGATAAGCAATACATCATCATCGTTCATCATCACATCCAATAAAGTCTTGACGACTAGTGGACTTGTGGGACTTCTACATCTTCTTGGATTTAAGGGTTGATCCTTCTCATACTTCTATCCTCTTTCACGCTAACAATGCATCCATCTTACATCCATCCTACATCCATCCTGCATCCTACATAATCACATCATATCATCATAGGACAACATCATCCATCTCATTTTCATAATCATTTAAGTTGTTTAGGATAATATAAATTTGTTATTCTAAGCATCTTCCAAACATCTCATTTACATCATCATTATCATATGGATCATATAGTCTGACCATCCATACATCCATTTTGAACCTCTTTGTTACGAGATCGAATTCAATATTTTTGCTCGATCTCTCGAGGGGGCAATGTACTAACGTATTTCTTTTCGTTGGGGCATCTGAAAAAAAAAATCAGATTTTTTTAAATTTCAATGTCAACAACATCATTCTTTGAACCAATGCAACGAGTACATTTCTTCAAAGAGGGGAAAAATGTAGACATGCAAAATACACTCATACATCTAATCATGCTTTATTGAACATTATTCTATCTATTAATTAAATAAACCAATTTAATTAATTCACTAAGGTTTTCTTCCTAATTAGTTAAATCAAATTAATTAATTAACTTCCTAAAGTTAAATCATACATATTTAATTAAATTAATTTTACTCTCATTTGATTTGAGAAAAATACAAAAATTCAAATCAAATGTCATAGGGTGATCACACAATAGTGATTTACAATTTTTGGCCAAACTGGACACTGCAATTATTATTTTTAACTAAATCTTCATATTCGGGAACCTATAGCGACTAAACCGTGAGGAATTTGAAGATGATGCAAACTAGAGTCTCATCACATTTTCTCTGTAGATTCTAAAAATATTTTTTTCAAAATTTTTGGAATCAAATTGCACTTTTTTTTCTATCTCCCATGAAAATTGGTTTTTTCATAAAACAACATTTTTTAAAAGTGACGCTCACCGTACATACAACATAATTTTTTTTGTATGAAGGATAAAATTATAATTTTTTCGAATTTAGATTTGTAACTATGATATCTAGCACTTTCATTTGGTCTCATAGTTTTTTATTGAATATTTTTTCCCTTAATCAAGTTTCAAAGTCAAACCAATTGCAATTTAGACATAGGCGGACTGTATACAACATAATTTTTTTTGTATGAATCGAAATTCAATTTTTATTTTTTTAATGGATCAAGGAAATCAATACCCAGCTTCAACATATTTAAAAAAAAAATATTTTGATAATCTGCTATTTTTCCACATGTGCAAAACAGAGAGCTTGATTTTTGGTGAAAAACCTAGTTTAATAAAACTAAAAAAACACACACATAATAAAACCAAAACATATTAAAATTATATTCGTTGGATAGCTCGTTTTGAGGACTACTTGATTCTAGTTGGGTTTGTTAAGATTCCTCCATTTTCATCTTCAACCTGAGCTCTGAAGTGCCAAAATTTAGGGTTTTTTGTGTCTCGGATGGGGGATTAGGGATAAGGGGGTTCGTTCGAAGCCATAGGGGTTCGAGTGAACCTCTAGGGGTTCACTCAAACCCCTTTCCCATGCATTGTAATGTTTTTTTTGGTGGCCAAAATTCAAAGGGGTTCGATCGAACCCCTTTTTGGTTCGGTCGAACAAGAAGGTTCGTACGAACCCCTAAAATCACTTATTTTGCCTTGGGGTCATTTTTTGTGAGTTTTCCTTCCTCGTTTGAATTGTAAATCACTATTTTGGCTTCACCCCATATCACCTAACCTCCTATTAGATTAATTAAACCCTGATTAATTTAATCCTAATCACCTAAATCCTCTAGATTCATCCACTTGCACAATAAATCATTTAAATTGGTTTATTAAAAACACATATTTTCCTCACAAAGGAATATTCCCAAGGAATATTCCCTCATTAACTCCCCTGTTTGACTTTTTTGGCCAAACCAAAATTCCCCCCAAAACCCTCAACCATATTCATTTATTGCCATTTTTAAATTTGAAATGGGAAAATTAGCCAAAACTTGCACAATCATGGGCCAATCCCATTGTGACAAGTGGCTCTCTCTCATTTGTTGGGTTTTAGTCCCACATTGCTCAATCTTGGCTTCTCCTCTCTCAATCTTTCCTATAAATTCAATGCCTTCTCTCTTATTTTTCATCTACAACTTGAGCACTATCACTATAGGCAACTTGAGTTCACTTTGCATCTCATTGTCTATCATCTCATCTTGCTTATCAAGGATTGGGAAAGGGCTCTCTTCTCACATCAAGGGGCACCCATCCCCCTATGGGATGGTGATTGGTTAACTTAGATTCGATTTACATATTTTAGGTTGCACATGTATTTCTTCATGTTTTTCTATTCTATGTTTGATCAACAATTTCATAGGGAGAGGTTTATTTCAATTTACTGACAATAGCTAATCCATCTATTGTTAGGAATTGCAGATTTTGCCTCTCACACATTGTATCAAAGAGGGGTGAACTGTAGATACTAAAAAATTGGTCTAGGTCTACGACACAATTTTCCACATAATTCTCATATTCATGGTCATGATTAAATAATGTTAATTATTTAATTATTTTCTAAAGTCACCTATCCTCTATTAATTAAATAACTTTAATTATTTAATTAATTCATTATTACCTTTATTCAATCTTGATTAATTAAATAAATGTAATTTATTTAATTACGTCGCTAATTAATTAATGCCTTTTCTAATATTAAATAAATTATTATTTAATTTACTCTCATCACATTTCCGACTATAATTAAATATTCATTACGAATTATTTAATTATTCTATAATTTTTTCTCCAGTCAATTAAATAAATCTTTATTTAATTAATTTAATCTCCGAATTTTGAATGTGGAATTAAATAATCATTTAATTCACAAAAGGATTTTTTTTTGGCATATTCCTCTATGATTAGATAATCTCTTAGTTATCTAATTAATAATTTACCACTTAAGTCAAGATTTAATTAAGTCGGTCTTAAAATCTGCTTATTTTTGACGAACAAACTTTTTGGTTTAATCAGTCAATGTTATTCTTCTGCGTGCAAACTATTATTAATTAAATAACTTTATTTATTTAATTAATTCATTCGTATGCTTGAACACAACATTTCTTCTTTATCTTTTACATATAATCATTATTCTTCTAAATTTTGAATAGTCTCGACTAAATATTAAATTATTATTTAATCTTAATCTCCATCAATTATTCTTTTTCACTCATGTTATTACTGACACTGAATCTCTATCGCATGGAATTCATTAATCTCAATCATCGATCTGTCTTTTGAATTTGAGCTGGTCATTCGAAAATCAATTTTCTATAAATTGACCTAACCTTCGTTATTATTCCTCCTCCCAAAATCTTTATACTTTTAGGAAGCTTATTCAAGAATCTTAGATATTTTTCTAAATCATTAATCAATAGGCCATATTTGCATACTTAAGAAATCTAAGGGTAATTATTATACAACGAAAAAATGGAGAAGTGCAATCAAGGTTATTAATGGAATTATACAGATGTTCGGTGAGATCTTTCTATTTATATATGCTTTTTAGTTTCCATTGTTCTTTGTTGTTAGCGTAGGATAGATTTAGAGTTTATTGCATGTAGAATTGCTTAACCTTCTTTGTCTTTTGTTTTTCCTTAGCGTTACAATTTTATTTGGATGTTATTAAAATTATTATAATTTTTTAATACAAAATTTTGTGCCTCTGAAACATCCATGGTGTGTGTTGTATTATTAATCAATTTTTTCTCTCTATGACCACTTAACAATGAGTAACATGTGCCCCTTTTTTAATAATTATTTAGAAAACGTTATTTTACCTTTTTTAAAGACCATTTTAACACTTTGATTTTAATTTTAAAGTGGCTAATCCCCTTTTAGAACTTTATATTTTATTACATGGTATGTAGTAAAGGGGTACATTTTAAATATTCATGATAATATAATAAAGGGATGTTGGAAAGTGTAGTTGGAAGGTACAATTGAAATGTGTAGTTGGAAGCTACCTATTAGAAATTTACTGAATTTTGAGCTCCAATGAAACCTTTCAAGAAATTAGGTTCCAAATAGACTTGTGGTAAATTAGATTCCATATGAACATGCAAGAAATCGAGTTTCACCTAGAGCTAGAGGAGATAAAGTTCCAACTAGTCCTACAAGATATTGGGTTTCTATTGGTCTTGTGGGAAATTGGGTAACAATTGGACCTATGAGAAATAAGGTTCCAATTGGACTTGTGAGAAATAAAATTTCAACTAGACATATAGGAAATCAGGTTCCAGCTAGACCTATGAAAAATTTGGTTCCAACTAGTCATAAAGAAGATTGGGTTCCAATTGGACTTGTGAGAAATTGGATTCCAGCTAGACTTGTAGGAAATAAGGTTCCAATTGGACATATGGGAAATTGGGTTCCAATTAGACCTATAGGAAATTGGGTTCCAACTGTACTCACGGGAAACTCCATGTGAAATGAAGCTTTCAAGTGGACATTGTAAGGTGTAGTTGCACTTAGAATTTCCTCAAATCCATAAACCTAGAATTAAAAAAAAAAATAGTGAATTTTTCATGTTCAGAGGAACCCTTGAAGATATATGAACTTGATTTTTAAAATAATATAATATTTGTTTAGAAATTTCCACCTTGAAATTAAATCTAACCAAACCCTTTAGAACATAAAATTAATCCTTAGTGACAAATAGTGGGACTATAAGAACTTTAAGCCAAAATCATTTCATTTAGCAAAATAATGTGGATAACTAGACAAATAACACTAATAAGACCATTTTCCAATTGCTAATTCTTGATATACCAAATTTTGAGAACGGTTACTTGTTGAATGAAAATTGATTTGAAATTGACCTTATGCAACAATAGGAGCTTACTAAATATGAGGAGCAAAGAATCAATCCTAAGGGAAACCCTTTAAACTAAATACATGCCAAAAAGTGATAGGGGATCATCATTTTTCCAAAATAAAAAAGGGGTTTGCTATGAAAAGGCACAACAACTAGCAACCAAAGAAAATCAACAAAAAATTTAGAGTATTTTTAGATAAAAGAGAGTCTAAATATGGAGTTTCCAATTCTACATACAAATCAAAATTCCTTAAAGGCCAACCACATAACATAACCATCTTTAAAGAATAACCTAATTTACCTAAGAAATCCTAACTGTGTAAAATTCATTAATTCCTTTTCTTAAAAATAAGAATAGTGATTATACTTATATTGAGCTACCTAAGATTATCTAATCTGATAAAATTCCTTGGACATTTCCTCATCGCTATTCAACCATCTATAGCCTCAATGAGGTTATATCCATGATTCCCTCAAACATAGCTCTAATTCGAACCAAGAGTTTATAGCCTCGATAAAGATATTTGAATCCTCTTATGGATTTGAGTTTCATTTTTAATTTTCTCTTTTTCTTTCTTTTGATATTATTTTAAGATTGCATTTTATTTCAACTTGTAAGAAATGAAACTTGTTATTAGGTTGGGAATCACAATGGTAGAAAAGGTAAACCTTTAGATTTTTCACTTAATATGATCATCCACTAATCCTAACTAATTCAAGAAACATTAAGGTATTCTAATATATGTGGTTTATTTCCATCAATGTAAGTCATAATTTATTAGATGGACTATACCTTCATGGGACACAATAAGAAATTCCAACTCATTGAAAAATTACAAAACCTAGATCATATAAAGACTAACTATTTTTTATACAAAATACTTTAAAAATTTATTATTTTAATAAAGTTGTAGTCTACTCCATTTGAACATTTTGGTAGAATAAAGATCTCCAAGGAAAAAAACACAAGAAATAAATTTGTAGTCTACTCCATATAGTTGTCGCTACTCATGCCTAGGTCTCAGCTAGGGTTCATCCTTTGCCTTGTGCCCGGGACTCCCCTGTGGTGGTCTGTGGGCCCGAGGTTGCTAAGAATGAAGACTTCTACGTGCGTCAGGGTGTGGTATGCAGGTTTAACGACTTGTGGCCCTCCATGTCTAATCTCCATGAGTGGGTGTCTGGTTTTTGGAAGCCTTTGGTTTTTGGATAGATTGACCTCTATCCTAGTGCTAGAGGTTTTTTATTTGCTACTTTTTCTACCCCGGTGGATCATGACAAAGTGCTAGATCAAGGGTGGATGTGGGGTGTTCATTAACTATTCATCTGACCGTGGTCTCGCTCTTTCAATCCTCTTACGGAGCCTCTGAATATCCGACCTGTATGGGTTCATTTTCCAAATCTCCCTCTCCAATTTTGGGAGGATTCTTGCTTTGAAGCCACTGGCAGCTTTTTGAAGTTGGACTCTACGACTCGAGATATTGGGCATACTATAGTGGCTCATATTTTGATTGATTTGGATATCTCCAAACCACTCCATGGTGATGTGGTCTTGATGGTGGCAAACCAACCTTGGAAGCAACTTCTGGACTATGAGGGACTCCCTTTTCTCTGTAGGCATTGCTTCTTTGTTGGTCACTTGGCTTTTGGTTGCCCTCTTGCTTGCCGTAAGAGTGTTGTTACTTGGCTGAAGGATGCTCTCACAGACCATCTCACTGTTGGTTCTCCCTCTTCGGATAGTTCCTCCGAGGAGGGAGACCCTCCCGAGCCAACTCTACTAGTTGTCCTTGTCGTGGAACCTCTGACCCGCTTTTTTGTCTCTATTCCATCAGAACCTTTTGTTGTTGTTGTTCTACCTGAACCTTCCCATCCTTCGTTGAATGACTCTACTGGTCCTTTGTCAGCTCTGATCTTTGCTGCTTCGCTTCCGGTTCCCCCACTATGTGGTGGCTCCTCTCCCGAGGTGGTTGTTGGGGATCTACTCCCCCTGCCTCTCTCATTGGTTCCTGACTTCAAGCCTTCTTGGTTTTTTGTGTTGCGATAGAACAAAGGACTCCCCAAATCCGTTGCCTCTTCATAGCCTCAGGTTCATGGAGTAGGTTTTGACCCCCTTGTTTCGGGGGTTGATTAACTTATTTGGTTGTTCTATAGCTACCTGCCTATCAATTGTTTCTGTTGGTTCTTCTAGTTCAAGTTTTGTTTGAACTATGCTTTCTTTTGGCCCTTTGGGCTCTCTATGTAAAGGGTACAACACCCTATAAATGTTGCTTATCTTATCAAAAACACAAGAAAAATAAGCAACCTAGTCTAACTATGTGCAATTAATTTTATGGATGAAAAAAGTTCATAACACAAATCAATATTGGAACTCATGTGATTTTTTATGATGTGCAAGAGTATCAAGGTGTTCATCATAGTTCTAAGTTTTTCAAATTCATCCATATATTAAAAAAACTCATTTCAAATATATTACCCTCATATTCGATAAGATGGTCATAAAAATTTAATAATTGAGGCAGTTCATTATGTTCATGATTATTCAACCTGCATGTTTTATTTCCCGAATCTTCATAATCAAAATGATAAGTATCACAATTTATTTTGAAAACAAGAGACACAAATTGGCTTGTTATTTAATTAACTGGAAGTTCTTGTTCACTTTTAATTGGTCTATCATCCAAAACTTATTAATCTTCAAGAGGATGTAAATCATGGAATTTCATTCCTCTTGCATCAAAGGTATGTCACAATTATGTCCATCAGTTAGCAATCCAATTCAAAAATTGAAATCATCATTCTTAATTTTTAAAATATAAAACAATTCACCTTTTTCATAAGTTATTATGTGGTAGAAAGAATGAATCAAGGTGTGTTTTTTCAAATAAGTCCACACAATTAGTTTCGACAATATCCTCAATTGATTCTTCTTCTAGTTCTATTTCTATTGAGGTATAGTTGTAGTCTTCATATTGCATGATGGCTTGACCTTTATCCTAAAAAAATCTATATTTCTTCTATAATTCCTACACATCAACATTGTTGAAGTGAGTACCTTCATCATTTAAACACAATTTACATAAACTTGTTCTACTTAATTCATTTAATTATAGTGGAAAACCATCATTTAATGGATAAGAAAACGTCCCTATTTTATCTTCTAATTGATATTGTATTGATGTTTGACCATGTATAATATAAATAAAATGTTATGAATCTCCTTTCTTCTGTATTTTTCGATATTCATCATGTTGATGATTTCTTCTATTTTCACTATTTGAAGCTCAAACAATTTTCTCTGGCTAACTGACAAAGTATCCTGGTTACATTGAATTGCAATATTCATGTAATTTATCATTTAACTTAGAAAAATTAGGTAGTACTCTATTTTCTCTATTTACTATGACTGACTTCATTGTTATTCCCAAACATCCTTCAATGACTAGACTAGTTCGTTCTTGTTTTGTCGTACAATTAAATTGATCTAATAATTGTTCACAATTTATTTCAAGATTAATTATATCAAGCAATTGAAAGAAAGAATTTCCAATAAATTTATAACTATAATCATATCTAAAATCATTTAATTTACATACATTTTCTTGTTTTTTCATACCTATTACATGCATCTAAATCATTTTATAGACCTCTTGTCATTAGTTTAAATCAATATATCACTATCAAATTCTTTTTTATATTTGTTTTTCGTATGAAAATAATTTATTTGTTCTTATTTATAGTCATTGACCGATTCATACCTACATTCAACTTCATGTGTATATGTATTTTGAGCAAGAAATTAGGAAATTTCACCTTTTCCACGATGTAATTTATCTCTACAATTTTTTGGAGTAATATTGAAGGTAGAGATACTATTGAACTTCATCATTGTTATCTTCAGGAACTAGACCAATTTTTATATCCTCTAGGTATTGTACACCTTCTTGCATTTCATCTTCTTGTTTTAGTTGTTTTCCTTTTTCTTGACAAATTCTAGATTTGTATACTTTTTAAAAAGAAATTAGTCCTTTCAAAGCTAAATATAACCTTGTTAGAAAAGAAACAATTGATTTCATCATGCTCAAATTTATCATGTACCCTACACTTTCTTGACGAGGCAAAATTAGAAAATTTTTAAGGATATAGTTGCCCCTTTAAAATTTTTGAAAAAAGAGAAATGTCAACTTGGAAATTCTCTTTGCAATAAGGCTCATTATACCATTGGTTATCCATTTGAAGTTCAATTCTTTAAAATTTTCAATTTTCAATTTTTTTTAAATTTTAGAAATTTGATATATTTCAAATCAACAATTTTAAAGTTCATTGCAATTTTCGCTCATGCACCCCTCCCTTTAGTGAAAAATTATTGATGTGTTTTAATGCATAATCAACTTAGATAAAATTCACAGTGAACTTTACCTCTTGAAAGAAAATTTAATTCTAAAACAAAATTTAATTATCTCAAGGTTTCAAATTTTATTCCTTGATTTATAGGGTAACTTGAAAGTTCATTATAGATATTATTTATCAAAGGGATTTATGTTCTTGAAGACAATAAAATACAATTAGATTTGAAAAATAAAAAAATAATTCACATATTCTATCTTATGTAATTGCTCAGTGACCTACAATTTGATTAAATTTACACATTCTAGGGAAGTTTTCTTATCTTTCATTTTGATTCATTTAATTGTAATGGAAAATAATCATTTAATGGGTAAGGAAACTTCCCTGTTGTAGCTTCTAATTGACAAATATCAATAAATTCTTATGAATATTATATCTTCTATATCTTTGGACATGCATCAATGATTTCTTCTATTTTCACTATTTGGTGCTCAAACAATTTTCTTGTTGCATTGAGTTACAATAGTCCTATAATTGATCAATTAACTTAGAAAAACTATGCATCACTCTATTTTCTTTATTTACATGACTTCCTTTATTGTTGTTCCAAAATATTCTTGGATGACTAGACTAGCTTGTTCCTATTTTACTACACAATTAAATTGATCTAGTAATTGTTCACACTTTCTTTCATGATTAGTTATATCATCCAATTAAAAAAAAAGAATTTCAAAAAAATTATAGTTAAAATTAGATGTAAAATAATTTAATTGGCATGCATTTTCTTATTGTTTCACACCTTTGATTTGATTATTACATGCATCTAAATCATTTCTGTCCTCTTGTCACTATTTTAAACCAATAGACCACTATTAATTTTTATTATTTTTTTTTGCATATATGAAAATAATATATTTATTCTTCTTTATTGCCATCGAATAAGCCATACTAACAGTCAACTTCATGTGTATATGTATTTTGAAAGGTTCTAAATGAGTCCACCAAAGATCAAGTCTTGTTGAGTGCAAAAACTCCGACACTAAAATTTCTAAAAAATCCAGTTATTTGAGATTCTTGTCCTCCATAAGAACTGGTTGGGTGTGCTTCTACAATTATAATATGAATAATACAGTGCATGCCCATAGACAGGTTCCTTCTAGTGTTTCTTCAAATGGAAGAAATATGACCGAGTTGCTTATTCGAAATAGGAGATATAGACTATTTTTTCAAAGAGCCTCTTTTTTAGTTTCATTATTTTCTTCCACATTCTCGGGGAGGCATGCCAAAAGACTGAAGGGAATTCAAACAGCTTTTCAAAATTGAATTCAAGAATTAATTTCAAGAAGCGGTTAAAGGTGGGTAAAAAATATGTTATAAAAGTAAGTTTTTTCTTATACACAAAGGATTATTCAATCTGATACGAAGGTGAACAAGTCTCGGTGCTTGTTAGTCTTATGATTTTTTCTGAAATAAAAAACTATTTTTTTAGAGTCTGTGTGTTGTTTATGTTGATTATGAAATTATTGTTTGTGTGTATTAATTATTTTTGAATATTCAATCTTTCTGTGTTAGTTTGCATTTAAATTCATTTTACATTGGCAGATCGGGTTTAAAATAGTGTATTAGTTGTTGAGCTAGTTACTGTTTTACAATTGGATTTGTGTTTATGATTCATGGGTATTTAGATCACTTAATTAATCTTTTCTGGATTTTTATTCAATTATCTTTTTTCAAAATTATTTTATTCATTTGTAGTCCTAAATTTCGTGCTTTCGGATCAAAAGCATGCCCTTTTAAAATTTGAATCTCATCATATGAAGGAGTCGCCTCTCTCGAATACAAAGGAGAATCGTTAATCTAATAGTGGTATCCCCCTTTGTTGATATATATTTTTGCTACATGTTGGATGAGTAAGTCAATCTTCACTGTGATAAAATTATTTACCAACATGGTGTAAGACTATTTCACAGTAAAGCTTAATTGGTAAAGCAATGAAGAAATGTGTATACTGGTTGGTTTGAAGGTACTACCATACTACGATTATCTAATGTTTGTGGGTCTTCCAACTATAGAGTGTATAAGGTACATATTCACTCCACAAATTTTTGACATGTGTTCTACATATTTTGAAGTAAATAGGCATGATATTATATAATTTAACTAATAGATAAAAATATTATTATTTAAAAAATATATATTAAATACACTGAGAGATATCCTTCTTGATGTGCACCTATTTTTTAATCAATTTAACCCTAACTCTAGAACTATAACCCTAATTCTAGTTATAACACTAACTATAATTCTAACTCTATTTATAGTTCAAATTCTAAAATTAACCCCAATTCTAATAGCAACCCTTATTCTAACTATAATAACCCTTACCCTATCCCAACCTTAACCCTACCCCTAATGCTAATTATGCCTAATCCTAATTGAACCATAATCCTAACTAAGTCATAACCCTATTAAATCATAATCAACATCTCTAACTATAACCTTCAACCTTAACTCTAATTAAAATCTAATCAAACCCTTTTCAACACCAACCCTGATTGAACCTAATCCTAATTGATCCCTAACCCTATCCCTAATTGAACCCTAACCTTATGCTAACCCTAACACTAACCTTAATTGAACCCTAACCATAAATGAACCCTAATTGTAACTCAAACTCTAAGATTTAAAGAACCTTAACACTGACCTATTTAAAAGCTAACACTAACTAAATCCTAACCCTAATCCTAATTTATCCCTAACACTAACCCTAATAATAACCTTAATTGAACCCTATATCTAATTAAACTTGAACCCTAACCTTTACACTAATTGAAATTTAACACTAACCCTAATCATAGTTGTGCCTTAGTCCTAATTTAATCCTAACCATATTAGAACCCTAACCCTAACAATATTATTAATTTTATCCTATAGCTAATCCTAATTGAACCCTAACTGTAATTAAATATTAATCTTAACCCTAATTCTAAACTTAATTTAAAGCTAATAAAATCACAATCCTAATTAAGTTCCCATTACATAATTTATATAACATGAAAAATAAATTCCATACATAACCCCATCTTTAATCAATTTTATTAAATATAACCCTAATCAAAACCTAACACTAACTAAACCTTGATTAAAACCTAACCCTAATTCTAAGTGAACCCTATTCCTAACCCTAAATGAACCCTAAATGAACCCTAACCTTAACCAAAATGTAAGCATTATTGAAGGCTAACCCCAACCCTAACCCCAACAAAATTGTAACATCAAACCTAACCCTAACTCTTATTGAATTGTAACAATAATTGTAACCCTATATGAACCCTAACCTTAATTGATCCTAGAACCCTCACACAAATCTAACCCTAACCCTAAATGAACCCTAACCCTAACCATAATTGATTTGTAAAACTAATTGAACCCTAACCTTGAAAAATTGTAATCCTAACCTTAATTAAATAGTAACTTAAGCCTAACCCTAATAATAATGTTATATAAATTATTTTTAAACTATAAGGAAAATTTAAGTGTAAATTATTTTTAAAAGATAGATATGCTAGTTTTATATAAATTAATTTAAAAACTTATATATATTTAAGTTGCTATATTTATATACAATAAAATCTTTAGTGAAACCTTGAATTTATTCTATTTATTTATAAGTATATACTAAAATTGAATAAATTGAATATGAATGATTTTTCCTTTTTAAAATGTTTTCAAGTTTTCAAAAAAATATTGAATATTTTTAAAGATTTAAATATATTAATTTAGAAACTTATTTATATCTGTAATAGTTAATTTAGGATATTTATTTTTTATTTAGCTAGAGGAGAATAAATTGGAGGAAATGTTTGCACTTAATCTTAGGGCTACTTCCCTCCACTAAACAGTGCACACCTAATGCTCAACCGACAGTGAGATTAAACTCCCAAAGCCATATAAATTCTTCATCCCGTAAGAACCTTAACAGCACAGCAAATGCACTAAAAAAAATGTCACTCGAGAGTGCAGAGATGGATACGGCAAAGAAAAAAGAGAAAAAAATAATGCATCAAATCTTGCCTTTAAATTACAGATTTGTATTCAAATCTCTTGAAATACATGCATTCAAAGTATGAAATTCGAATCACCGAAATAGAAACTAAAAATTACAGCTATAGATGTTGAATTTCAAGGGTTTTAATGATCTTCGATATCAACAGCGTCCCCATTCCAGATCCTATGATCCACCGAGTGAATGGCACACCTGAAACCCTAAAAGAACACAAAACACAAACAACAAATTAGAGCTACAAATCAAGAGTTTTGATGGTTTCAACCTTCAGAGCAAGACTGGAAACCTAAATGTACTTTGCAGGCAGTCGTAGTTCTCGACCTCTTTGCACACAACATCCAGGACTACATCAATGTGCTTGGCGCCCTCAGTGTAATGGCCCTTAGCCTAGTTATTTTTGGCACCAAACTACCCAAAGACATTGCCCCCCTTGATGTCATAACCATTCTCTCTGGCTCGACTATAATTGGCTCTCCCCACACACTCAGATATGCTTCTTATATAAAATTATCTGGCTTTGGCAAGGTATGGAAGAGGGGGAAAAAGCTTTTATTCCCCTGGCTCTACTACTATTGTGGCATTCCATCAGAAATTAATCAATATCGACGACTTTGTTATCATGTAAATGAGAGAAAAACAAAGATATAAAATATGTTCATTCTTGAAACGGTTATCAGAAAAAGTAATGGAATGGTTAGCAGTTGTTACAACATGGGATACATGCAATGAAAACTTAATTATAGATTGAATGCATTTCAATTTAAAAAGAGTGAGAGCAATGAGATACAACGAAACCACTACCGTCGAGCACCTGACCTTTGACGTTTCATTACCTCCTTTACTACTAACGAGGACGTCAAATTAAATTTGAAGAGTTTTTATTCACACAGGTTGGTTGTTTGGTGTCACTGTAGAATGCCTCTCGGTGAAATTATTGAACTTCATCATTGTTTTCTTTGGAAGCTAGTCCAGCTGTATCCTCTAGGTATTGTACACCTTGCATTTCATCTTCTTGCTTGTTTTTTTCCTTTTTCTTGGAGTCTAAACAATTGATTTCACCATGCTCAGTGTTATCATGTACCCTACACTTTCTTGATGAGAAAAATTAGACAAATTATGAGGAAATAGTTTCTCCTTCAAAACTTAAAAAAAAAAGAAATTTTGATGATGCAAAAAGCTCCCTCTTTCTGCCTTAATTTGCAATTACCCAACAACAGAAACTCATAGTAAAATCATAACTTTGCTATTATTTTCAAATTAAAAAAACTCACAATACAAATGTTTGAATTTCACACACAATTTTATAAGCAAATACAATTAGATTGTTTTTCAATCTCCTTCCTTTGTTATATTCCCACACCTCTCTATTTGTCTCTGCAATCTTCACTGGTTGATTTTTCTTCAGTCTATCAATCCCCTTATTCTGTACATTCAATTTTCCTTATGGTTGGCACTTCATACCTGCACACTCTCTTCAATTTGTTGCATCCTTGACCACCTCATCTCTGCACACCATTCACTGCCCACTTGTTGTGCACTCCATTATTTCATTTGCTATCTTCCTCACCCATCGACCTTCTCTACGCCACCCACTATTTCCACTGACACGAGCTTTATCTTCTTGGCCTTTTCACATAATTATTGACCTTAAAGCTATCAGCCTCTCCTCTCTTCGTGTTGTGCACAAAGTCTTCTATCAATATTTTTTTCATCAACCTTTTCTCTCTAAATCATATCTCTGCTTTAGTAAATTCCACACGCCCCTTCATATTTTTTATCGAACCATATTTAAAATGAAAAGGATTTGCAGAAAGATCAATCCATATGGACTTATTTGCATTTCAATCGGCATTTTCCAACGTTTATCGGCCTTTCTCTTGTTTTTCAATAGAAGGTGATGAGGCACGGTGTAACCGTTGATTTCTAGATTTAAGTCTCTATTGAAATTTAATATATTGAATCCCTTTTCAAATGTCGAGTCTTTGCAAACTAAACTTTATCCAACGATTCAAATTTTGTTTTATACATTGAGGTTAAACACTTCAATTGTAATCAACCTATGCACACGTATGTCCCAAAACAGTTGAATTTTAGCATTGATAAATTATACTAGCTTATATATCTTATATATATAATCTATATAATATACGTCGAGATTTATCATTTTCGAAAAATATGCCTCGAAAATGATAAATCTCGACATATATTATATAGATTATATATATAAGATATATAAGCTAGTTTCAACAATGCTGCAGGCAACAAACACATGTCAATATTAATTGAGATATATTATATATTATGATTAGATTAATAGTAATGTTATAATATTATATTACATTATATGAATTATAATGATATATTTGATATATTAAGATTATATATAATCTATAGATTAATAGAAATTATATTAATATTATTAATATTATTGGTATATTATTAATAATATTAATATTATATTAGATTAATAATAATTATAATATTATTAAATCATTAATTATATTACAAATGAACACTGTTTTCAAATTCTTCATTCTCTGAAGCATTGATTCTTGCATTTTTTCTTGACATAAGCAACATCCAATTGTCCATCTTGTTCAAAAACATGACTTAATGTAACGACCATTTTGAATTCTTCCCATAGTAGCTTTGCTCGCCTTTTGCTTTCATATGGAGCCCTATCATTTACTGGAGGTAATTGTGCCAAGTCTCCAACTAAAATCATAGATATGCCTAAATATAAAATATTTAATTAAATTTATAAGTATGAATTTGTATAGAAGGAACTATAATAGAATTGAATAAAAAATATTCTAATGTAAAGCTATCAAAGTTAGCAATTTCAATCCACAACTCACCTCCAAAACTTTGGTTACTATTTTCTAGGAATGTTTGTCGAAGCCTGGAATCTATGTTTTCAAGCAACCTCTCTCCAAGGAAACTCATTTCATCTATCAATATGTATCTAGCATGTGATATTTATTCTTGGAAACTTGTAAGTCTTGTCCCTTCTAGTTCATTGAAATATCTTATTGGAATTATTAGCTTTGAATGAATGTTTGAAGCACCAATGTTGAATGTTGCAACTCTAGTAGGCGTGAGTAGACGTAGAGGAGATTGTTTGGGAGAAGAATTTTTTTCTAGTGCTAGGTTATATAGGGTTAGGTTATATAGGGCTAGGTTATATAGTGTTTTAGGTTAGCCTCAAACACTATTATTAGGGTTAGGTTATGTGTTTTCTTTAGGGTTAGGTTTGGGATTAGGTTTATGGTTATAGTTAGGGTTTAGGGTAATCTCTAAATTTAAGTTTAATTCATAGTTGATTATTTTCCCACAAAAAAGAATTAGATCATTTTTTTCTCATGTTCATTATAGCCAACTATGACTTAATCTTAAATTTAGACCTTTTCTTGAAACATAACATCATATCCCTAACCTAACCATAACCCTAACCCTAATCATAAGATTAACTCATACTCTGACCTTAACCCTCGCCCTAACAATAAACCTATTCCTAATCCTTACTTGGATAGTAAACCATCATTTTCTCATTAATGTAACCCTAACCATAACTTTAACCCTAACACTATTTCTCAAAACCTTAATCTTAACCATAACCCAAATACTTTTTATCACAACCCTAAACTCTAAACCCTAAACCCTAAATCATGATCCTAATTATAATCTAACCCTAACACTAATCATAACTTAGACCCTAACCTTAACCCTAATTGTAACCCTAAACTATAATCCAAATCTTAAACCTAGCCCTAACCCTAATCATAACTTAACCCTTTTTCTTGAAACCTTAACCTTGACCCTAACCCTTGAACCTTTATCCTATAACCCTAACCATGACCAAAACTCTAACCCCAACCCTAGCCCTAATTATCTAACCCTAAATATTTTTTCTTTTATTAATTAGTTGCATTCACTCTAATAACCCTAAACATATCCCTAAACCTAACCCTAGCCCTATCCTTGACCCTAATCCTAACCCCAACTCTAAGCCAAATATAAAAACAACCCTTAATCATAACAATAACCCTAAAACTTAATTCTAAATCTAACCTTAACACTATCCTCAATGTGCACCCTAACCTCAACCTTAACTCTAACCTTGATCCTAACCTTAACTCTAACCTTGATCCTAACTATAAGCTTAACCCTACCCCTAACTCTAACCTTAACTCTAACCTTGATCCTAACCATAACCATAACCCTAACCTTAATAATAACTGTTAGATAACCCTAATACTAACTATAACCCTAATTGAACCCTAATATTAACTCTAACCCTCATTGTACCATAAATGTAACCCTTATCCCAAGCTCTATTGTAGAACCTTAAATTTTCTAAAAAAACTAACTGTAATGCTAACGCTAACCTAACCATTAACCATAATTGTAACCCTAACCATCAACCATAATCGTGACCGTAACCTTGTCCTAACCCTAAGTCTAACCAAATCCCTAATTGTAACCCTAAACCCTAACCCTAATTTCATATATAATCCCAACCATAACCAAAACTCCAAATCGAACCCTAACCCTAATCCTAACATTATTTTTCCTAACCCTAACCCTAACTCTAAACCTAACCCTAACGCGAACACTAAATTATAACCCTAATTAAATACCCAATCATAACCCTAAATTGTAACCCAACCCAACTCTAATCCCAATCATATTTTTACCTCTAAATCTAACCCTAAACCCAAGTTTAATTTTATTATATTATATATTATATTAATATCTACATTTTATCATATATAATATTAATTATATTACTATATATTTTAATATAAAATATATTATGTTATCTAATTTTTTATTTTTTTTATAAGTTTTCTTAATTTTCAGATTATTTTTAATATCCACATTTTATAATATATAATATTAATAATACTACTGTATATTTTAATACATAATATATTACATTATCTACATTATATATTTTAATATACAATATATTATGTTATCTATATTAATATATAATATGTATTTAATATAATAATATATACTATATTATCTATTTTAATATATAATATGAATTATATTATTATTTAATATAGTTTATTTTTTTATTTTTTAATTTTTTTTAAAGAATTTTGAAGATATATATTTTTTAGATTTCTTAATTATTATAATATATAATATGTATTATATTATATTATATATTTTTCTTATTTTTAGAAGAAAAAAATGTTTTTTAAGATTTCTAAATTTTCGAATATGTATTATATTCATTATATTATATCTTTTTTTTAATTTTTAGAAAATAATTTTGAATAAATATTCTATTTTTTAATATTCCTAAATTTTTCAGATTTTTTATTTTTTTTGTGACGGATGTGCTGACCTCCTATAGGAGCCCGTGCTGCCATTATAGGGTTGCGCCTCTCGGCGTAATTATATTTGATGGGTGTCCATGTCTAATTATGAGACTGTTGGCAAAAGAAATGAAAATTTGGCTTTACATTAGCCAAATATACTAAATGAGACATCATATATATGCTTTCAAAGTGTCATAATAAAGAGATGAAATTTAAGAGATTTAGTTAGAGAAGAAAATCAAACAAGAAAATAAACCAAAATTTGAAGAAGATCAAACCAACAATTTTTTGTGGTGTTGATCGCATGTCTGCTTCTGTGCTCTTGCACCAGACATGTCAGGTAAGTGAAATGTTCCTTGAGTTGGTAAACTTGAGAACATTAAAAAGTGCATGGGACAGTAATCTCATGTTTGTTTTTAATCCACAGTTGCTCCTTATCTACGGGAGCCTTCCCTCTTCTACTATTCTTCTCTACCCCAACATTCAAGCTACCTTCACTTGTGTTATCTCGTTTCTCCAAAAAACTTCCCATCATAGGTCCATGTCTATGATCACCACATCCTATCAAACTACTACTCTTTGTTCCTTCATTGTGCTACTACAATAAATTAGACTCCAATCTGCCCTTTCCTCTTAAATATACCCTTTGAATGGTTGTGAATCACTGCACTCACTTCATTCCTCTTCCTCTACTCATTGCTTCTCTGCACTGCAACAAACAATAGAGCTGGATTCTTTCAACTACTTTTTCTTCTCTTTTAGAGAATTCAACATATACTTTTTTCCATATTTATGAATGGTATAAAAATTCTTCCTACCATCATAGATGGCCTCCCTATCAAGTTTCCATGGCCTACCCAACAACACATGAAAAGTAGTCATAGGTATCACATCGCAAAACACCTCATCTCTATAAGAACCAATCTAAAAATTAACTAAACACTACTCGCTCACAGTCATTTCATGCTCCTTTTGCAACCAAGAAATTTTGTACAGACTAGGATGCTTACTCCTTTTCAAATAGTTTTTCTACCATCTCCTTTGAAACTAACTTATTTGTACTACCACTATCTACTATAACTTTGTAACACTTACCTCCATCCTTACACACTGTTCAAAAAAGACTCCATCTTTGGGATGGTTCCTCTTCAACCACCTTTGGGTTCACCAACACTCTCCTCATCATGATAGATTCATCTTCATCCAGGTCTTCACCTTTTTGTGATACATCACATTCCTCATCTTCTTGTGCCAATTGGTTTCTTTTTGCACTCTTATGGTTGCCTTCTTGTATTTCATGACACTTAAAAGCACGATTACCAACTTCTTTACATTGGTAACATCTAAATGGAAACCCTCTACTACTTCTACTACGTCCTCTTGTTGATACCTCCTTTTATTTGGTGTTTTGGACCACCTCTTTACTCCATTTGGGCTTAAATTCTTCTTCAATCTGCTTTCCCTTGCTGCTGCTCACTTGTCCCTTTTCAGTTGTAAATCTTCCCTGACTTTTGGAATTATTTATTTGTCTTCTTATTAATTTCTCCTCAGCCTTCAATGCATATTGGTATGCTTCCTCAACTGTTGTAATTTTCAACATACTCATTTCATCTTGAATATTAAACTACAAGCCATTCAAAAACCTGACTACCTTCTCCCTATCGATTTCGTACCTTCCTAATTGAATAGCCAAACTTTAAAACTCCTCCATGTAATATTTTACATCTATATTTCTGTTTCAAATATTGCATCTTTTTGAATAACTCCACTTTGTAGTCTCCAAGAATGAATTTTCTCTTCAACTTTGTAACCATTTGGTTCGACCTCGTTATCCAGGGATCTCCATCCATTTCTACTCTCTCTACAACCCTTTCCACCATAATGCAACATGCCCTTTCAACTTTGTTTGGGATATTCTCACCTCCTACGTGTCTCTAATTTCCTTCATTTGAAGTACTCCTCCATCTCTCCAATCCAATTAATTAGCTCTTCTAGATTTAATGTTCCAAAAAAAATTGGTACATCCATTTTATTACTCTTCATGATTCTTGAAAGAGCGGGCTAACAAATCTTTCTTGTCTGACATCCTTTAACTGTTCTTCTTCTTCTTCTTCTTCTCTTCCCTATTCTTCCTCCTCACTTTCTTCCTCATTCTCTGGATTTCTTGCATTACCAAGAACTTTAATCTCACCTTCTTCTTGATATCATTTTTGATATCTTCTCTTATCATGTCTCAAAATCACTCCAGCACTACCTCTACTCTAGGTCTTCCTCTTCGAGGTGGCATCTCTTTCAATCAATGACTTCAGATCTCAATTGCTTGGGACTTTACACACACTCACAACTGTTACGCACTCCCATAAATCTTGGTGGATACTTTCCAGAATCAATATTTCTTGCTCTGATACCAATTGATATTGCAAGAGGCTCCTTATTCATGCCTTAATTCACAATTACCCAGCAATAGAAACTCATAGTAAAATCATAACCTGGTTATTATTTTCAAATTCAAAAAACTCACAATACAAATGTTTGAATTTCAACAATAGTTTTATAAGAAAATACAATTAGATTGTTTTCCAATCTCCTTCCTCTGTTATATTCTCACACCTCTATGTTTATGTCTCTACAATCTTCACTGATTGATTTTTCTTCAGGCTATCAACACCCTTATTCTGCACATTCAATTTTCCTTATGGATGACACTTCATACCTATGCACTCTCTTTAATTTGTTGCATCCTCTCCCACCTCATCTTTGTACACCATTCACTTCCCACTTGTTGTGTGCTCCATTCTTTCATTTTCTATATTCCTCACCCATCGACCTTCTCTATGCCACCCCCTATTTCTACTCACATGAGATTTATCTTCTTGGCCTTTTCACATAACTATTTTCTTTAAATCTATCGACCTCTCCTATCTTCATGTTGCATACAAATTCTTCTATCAAGCTTCTTTTCATTGACCTTTTCTCTCAATATCATATCTCTTCCTTAGTAAATTCCATGCACCCCTTCATATTTTTTATTGAACCATATTTAAAATGAAAAGCCTCTATAGAAAGATCAATCCATTTGGCCTTATTTTCATATTGATCTGCCTTTTCCCACGTTTATCAACCTTTATCTTGTGTTTCAATAGAAGGTGATGAGGCATAGTCTAACCATCAATTTTCAGATTTAAGTCTCTATTGAAATTTAATATATCGAATTTGTTTTCAAATTTTGAATCTTTGAGAACTAAACTTTAGCCAACAATTCAAATTATTTTTTACACATTGATTTATTTGGTTAAACACTTTGATGGTAATCAGCCTATGCACATGTATCTCCCAACACAGTTGCAACTTCAACATTGATAAATTATAGTATATTTGACGGATGTCCATGTCCAATTATGAGAATTTTGAAAAAAGAAATAGAAATTTGGCTTTACATCAGCCAAATATACTAAATGAGACATCATATATTTTCTTTCAAAGTGTTATAATAAAGAGGTGAAATTTAAGAGGTTTAGTCATAGAGGAAAACCAAACAAGAAAACAATCCAAAATTTGAAGAAGATCAAACCAACAGTTTTTTTGTGGTGTTGATCGCTTATTCGCCTACATACTCTTGCACCATTTGACTTGAAAATTCTCTTCACAATAAGGCTCATTACACCATTGATTATCCATTTGAAGTTCATTTTTTCTTTTAGTTTTTTTTTTGGATTTTTAAATTTTAAAGATATGATATTATCTCAAGTTAATAACTTTAGAGTTCATTGCATTTCTATTTCATGCACCCCTCCCTCTAGTGACAATTTAATGATGTATTTTAATTCATAATAAAGGATTCAAATGTTAGGTATTGACTTATAGGGTAACATGGAAGTTATTATAGATATTATTCAACAAAGGGATTTTATGTGCTTGAAGATTGCAAAATATGGTTAGATTTAGAAAAATAACAACTTAATTCACATATTGTACCTTGTATAAGTGCTCAACTTGATCTAAAATTTGATTAAATTTGTATATTCTAGAGCACTTAAATCATTTGATCTACAATATTTTGATGCTCTATTTCTTTAAATTTGATTTTTATGAAAGAAAAAGAAAAGAGTGAGAAAGAAATTTTTAGAAATCCAAAATTGATTTTTTCATAATTAATAATATATCAACAATGTAACTCACCACTAAGGGATCTCGTTGATTAACACAAAAGACCTCAAACATCAAGCCAATAACTTTTTTCAAGAAAACAAAGTGACACTAACTAATGCAACTCAACAAATTAACATGGATAACATCATATCATAATCACACTATGACCTAAAAGTAAAATTAATCATAGCCCACTTACCCACCTACCCACCATGGTCCCCTAACGTCACTATTATGACACATCTACACTAACTAAATCTCTAGAAAGACATATGGTACACTAAGAACATATCCAGTCAATTCTTTGAATGTAAATTAAATCTCATACATGAAATTACATATGATAACAAAACTTAATTATAATTACCCTCATCTAACACTATGCCAATATGAACCTAATCCTAATCAACGTCATGACATAGGTACATAAATATATATTACATCTACTACAAAATTAGGTTCATATACATCATGTAAATACAACATTCCAGTGTTAAAATTTCCATTACATAATAAAAACAATAAATATATCTTCAAGATTACATCAATTCATTTATATTTATTTTACAAGAATTCGACAACGTACAAGATTCATTCATTTGAGAGGTACATATATATAAAATACATATTGGACACAATTTTCTTAGAAAAATCATTTGTACCATAAAAATAGGTCTAGAATTAAGTGGAAGTAAAGACTCCATGTTGCACATGAACTGTACCACATAAACCCCAATGGATGGTTGGAAAATGCCACCCTACCACATGGAACCCTAAGGCCCACTCCCTCTGTTCTAGGAGACAACACTAGGCCCCACACATAAGAAAGCAACAAAAATAGCAAGCGGCTAACACTAAACATCCAAAGGAGACTACCTAAAACAAGAATCAACCAAAAATCACAAGGACTTTCACAAAGACTTTAAGATAATTCCAAAGGCCCAACACATAACACAAATGGATGGGAAACCCAAAATATTATCATTATACCACAACACATACAATGAAGCACATTTTCAAAATCTTATAAAATGATAGAAAACTTTAATTTCTCTTTCTCATCAGTTTATAATCAAGACCGACAATGCATAACCTTGGTACAATTGATCCTTACATAGTATAGAAGCCCCAACACAAGATTTCACAAATAGGAAGGGATTTGCAGCATATAGATAGTAAACATATTCAAGAATATATACTACAACACAATACAGATCAAAGGATAGAGCTATATCCTCCTATACAACCTTCATAATTGATCTAAATCCCTTGTGACAACAGTCAAGTCTGCTAGCCATAAAATAGTCAAATCAAATCGAAATCTAAATCTGTCAAAAAAATCATTTCAGATTTGACCCTTGACTACTCAGAAACACAAGTACAATTGACCAAAAATGACTCAAAAATTCACAAAATATGAAGCAAACTAACGACTCCCTTAAAAACCCTCTTTTCGGCATACCCGATTACAGTTAAACATCAAAATGAGAAACCCAACATAAAGCAACATTTCATCACTTCAAAGAACACTTCAAAGCATTCAAATAACATATTTTATAACATCCATATCAATCTCTATGAATTTAAAACACAATATTATAAATTAAGTGCAAAACCTACCTCAAAACATGAAAAATTTGAATGCAAGAAGCTAAAAATTGAAGAAGATTTGTAAAACCTGAATCTCTAATCCAAAGCACGATCAGAAATCAGAATTCTACACAATCTAGTAGAAAATCTATTTCCCTCAAACCGTAATTGAAATCTACTTGTATAGTATTACTTTTTTTCCTCCTTCTCACTTATTTCTTATTCCCGTTCATGTCTTCATATTTATGTGAAGAGATACATCCTTTCAAAGAGTCATAACTCCTCTTAAATAAAAATTTCTACATTTTCAAATTTGATCATTCATTTTCACACATATCCATAATAATATATATATTTGTATCCTACACACACTTCAATCTTGGCTAATCAATCCTCCTTTATGTTGTGTGCATGTGTCTATTTGTATCTTTACATATTAATGGAGTTGCATCTCTTTGAAAAGAGATAACTCTTTGAAAGGATGTCTTTTGTTTAAGACTAATTGTTTCCTTTTAATACTTTTTCTTTCTCCTTAATGGATGCCTTTGAATGATCTTCTATTAATTTACTATTCTTTAATGGTCATATCTCTTCAATACGTCTCTTGACTATTCTTAACCAAATCCTAAATTAACAATATTAATTTCACTTTGTTCTTCTATATTCCTCTTATTTATTTCATGCTACATATTCTAATTTTATACACTTCTTTAAATGATAATACCTTCATCCTTTTTTATTCTTGACTCACTCTTTAATGATAAAAATTTCCCACACAACTCCCAACTAAAAAGGAAACCCGAAATGTGACTCCACTTCAACAAGAGTTTCAAAAATAATTAATTAATAAATAAATTCCAATTCCAAATTCCTTTTCAATCAAATGAACACTAATGAATTTTTAATTCTATTTCTCAATTTAAAATAAACATTATTCAATAAACCACAATTAAATAATCAAATGGTCCTTTTCCCAAAACCAATAAACAATAACATAATGATAATAAACATAACGAGCAACAATAATGAGCATAGTGATATGCACATACTAACATAACAACTAATTAATATTGACACTTAGCAATAGTAAATAATACCCTTACATAAATAATAATAATAATAATAATAATAATCCAATATTCCCTCACACCAAAAATAATAACATACATAGTGACATTATAGCACATAATAGTTTATGCACATTAACATAATACCTTATTGGTGCAAACCTGTGACAATATTAAATCACCTCCTTCACACATATAATCATAATAATATTAATAACCAATATTCACTCACACCAAAGAATAACCATAGCAATATATATACATATATATAATAACATTAAATCACACTTTAACACACACATGACAATTATAGTTACCATCAGCATATCTGACCTAGAAGCTAACTTCACTTAAATAGGTCACAATCAGAGACTAAGCATAAACCACAAAATAACTTCTTAGTGAAAGGAGACATTCATATCAGAACATAAATAATGAGAATGATCACAACAGTGACTAACCTGACTTACCAAAGGATTTAGCACTATTTGAACTGAATCCATACTCAAAGCTAGACATTGGAGTCACACATTCATAACCCAATAGAAACACTCACACAAGTGCAACACTCCAACCATAGGGTATAGGAGATCAGACATTGTCCCATGAAAACTCAAAAAGGTGGTCACACATTGAATCAATTATCCCTAATTGGGAACAATGGCTAGGGTTAGGGTATAACTTGGGCCTAGATGTTATCTCCTCAACCACCATTGGGATTAGAGGCATGCTCAAACCTACTAATATAGGTGGAGATGTAGCCTAGTACCTATTCACTCAAGCATACAAGTTAGAGCACATATTCATAATAGTCGAAGCACTAGGAAAGAAACTCTAGCAATCATATCTCATTCCCATACGTCCCCCATACATCCAATGGTATGATGTTCCCTTTCCACCTATCCTAACAACATACTACTGCATCACCTAACTATGCAAATAAATATTTGTATTATGATCATAATATAACAATATGCATCATACCCACAAAAGTACTAACAAAAGCTCATCTTCCATCTTCATCTTCATGTTATTTAGCTAGACTACCTACACATCCAAAGTGAGAATGGAGGGACACTACATCCTCCCCCATAAAACTTGACTTACTCTTGGAAGTCACAAAACTAGGGTGGAAACATAACATGTTAGTACTGCAAATTTCTGTTAACCAACATCAAAATAGTATACACTAGTTTTGGTATGGAAATAATTTATCTCACAAGAATATATACTTATACACTCCATTTCAAACATAATCTACCCTTTTAATTTTCAATGTCACAATAGTAACACAATCAAAACTTTCATTTTAGATATGATTCCATAGTACATAAACCACTCAAAATCCTTACATATTAGCATTAACACCCGTTAGCTTCTTTCAAGACAAAGAAAAAATTACACCCTTTTAATCCTAACTAGCAAAATTTATCATAACAAAAACATATAAAAGTATTCAATTTCAAATGCATCACGATTTCTTTTTCTTTTTCCTTAAATTACAATTCTTCTTCCAATACACTATTAAGCAATCAATACATCAAAATTCTACATTTCCATAAAAAACAACATAATTATATACAAGCACTCATTTTTCATTAAATATTCATGATGTTACAAGCAAGAAATTTAACTTTAATCATTTAACAACACTAAATTTCATAACATATTCAGCAAAAGATCATGATTTTACACCCTTTTTGTTAAAATCATGAAAACATAATTTATCGTTTCATAAGTACTATATTCTTGATTTAGCAAACATTCCTCTCTCACACACAAACTCACATTATTGGGAATCACATCACAAGGCTACACAAGGGTCCATCCGGACACCGGTAAGCAACATACTAATCCATGATACATAATCCTTGAGCCAAGAGCCAATATCCATCTCTCCTAATCCATACCTCACACTCAATGGCTTGATGGTGTTAGGCCACACACACATGGTGAGACCATCCAACAAGACCACAATGACCTATATCTTGATGTATAAGGTGGTTAGCCTCCAAGAGATAGTCACCACACATAGGTGGGTAGTGGATCCTAGTTGTGTAATAGCCACACATACCCCCATCCTCAAGGTTCCCTACATATTCTTCCTCATTTACACTCACCAAGTCTACCTCATATGTCCTTGGAGAGGAATAACAATACGACACATGGCCGACATCGAAAGCAATAAGGATAAACTAGTTTAGCCACCAAAGTCATGAAGAAAGATCAAATAAAAATTCAATTTCAACATTAATTCAAATGTAACCATGAGAGTTATGTTTAAATGAAGATCACAAGGTGTGGCTAAACCATCACAATCAAATATAAACAAAGTGTCGGCCTTCATAATCAATAGAAAATCATTAATAACCATAAAGAAATTTCATAATCTTTGAAATTACATTGTACAACATTGTGTGACTAGATACTAGCCACCAAATGAGGAAGGAGGGAACAATGTCAAGCTATAGTAGTAGCCTTCATGTGGTGCAGGTGAGAATGCCATCCACATGGCTTAGAATGCACTACTCGGCTACACCCTGCATCACGTCATCACACGGAATGGACTAGCCAAGTGGCCCATAGACTCCTTGGCTACCCGCATGGGATTTTCACCTCAACCCCCATCCTGCATCGCATCTTAGTGTAACATGGTCATATGGCAACTGGAGAAGGCATGCACTGGTCGTATGTCACATGGTAGTGTGTTTGTGGCTCTACGGATGTAGGCACGCATAGAACACACCTTGCATAGTGATACCTCATGGAGAAGGAACACATAGGTACTCACCATTGCTAGAGGTATACATGGTTAGGATATACCCATATGCTAACCGACCCAAACACTATCAAAAGAAAATATGAGTATCCCTCTACAAGCATACGAGGCCCCATTACACTCATCACATAAGTAGGGTATCATAACACAATCTCATAGTGCACCTTCACGTTTCTATGCACGTGGCATCATGTCCTCAGTCCTAGCTCGCTACCATCAACAACATGGTATCATCACCAACATTGTGTTGGAAGATCAGTGAGATGTGGCATCGTATCCATTGCATTGTGTCGGGACACATGCAGATACGGTATATATAATGTGCATATATGAGTATATCAATATGGGGCTACTGGAGCTTCACCTCTCATATGGATGAGGTTGACTTACTAATGTCAACTCAATTCCATTATAGGTGGCTAGTCAATGCTAGCTCAACATCCCTTCAGACGGCCAGGCATATATACTAACAAAACCAATGCTTTTATACTCAAAACTATGGGGATTAGGCTAGCACAGATGTATCAAGTGCCCTGATCCATCATAAGGGGAAGTAGTGAGTACTTTCCTTGGGATCGGTTGAGTTGATACCGTTGTACGCTGCAATATGTGTACGTTGCACACCCCGCCCAAGTAACTTTGTGGCTGGTACTACCCCTTCACAGAATGAGGGACTAAAGAACCAAAATAAGAGAATCTATGAAACTAACTTTTGGCTACTCTTATATATATATGTATATATATTTCAACTACACATTGGTTGGCCCTCAATGAGGTAAAAAACATACAAGCACACATAATGGTATGGGTAATTCCACACCTAAAATACATATTTCCCATGGATGGGTACACAGTATCACCATCCCATGGGCACACAAAGCAAGTACAAGGTATTCACAACACTCAACCAATGCACAGTTACTAGTTTCTCACATTTACAAGGGGGTTACATTTATATACTCAATTCCATTACTACTCAAGGATCACATACCATAAGTACATGTATTTCCATAACCAATGTGATTCCCTTTCAAAAATCATATCATTACATATTATCCATAACCCTTTATTAGTTTTTCTTTCACTCTACTCTTTTCCATATATCACATGATACTAAATATCAATTTCATGATCACTGTGATCACTTAACAACTCCTTAACAAATTCACATTCAATTCTATTCATTTGGTATAAAATTCTATCCTCATAAATATGCATATGCAAACTGAATTTTCTTCCACACAATAAGAATTTTACATAAGCACTATCAATTTTCTAAATGCTTCCAAGAATCATTAATACTTTCACATCAACATTGCATCCAAAGTTTAAAAAATTGTACACAAGTTCCATATTCACAAAAGAACAATAATAACCGTCTACTCAACTCTTACTACTTCATGTAGGTCTTTCCTAAACACAAACAACTCTTACCTCATCAAAGATTATATAAATTTTCATAGAACAAGAGGATTCACATATTTGTTTCCAAAACACAATTCCACATTCTCTCAAACTTTATCCCAAGCTAGTAAAAGCAACACTAAATCCTTACACGGTGATTATGCCTACTCAAACATCCCTATTCCATACCTAAGCTTAATTACTTCACATGTTACCCCCTCATAAAAATTCAACATGCAAGACATCCAATGCATAAATCTTTACTATTTATACAATAGTAAGAAAAGAGGACATTACATCATAGTTTTCAGCTACACATAGTGTGTACGTTAGAATGTGTCAATTAAATTGCATATAAACTAGTACACCAATGAAACATTAGATTGAAGAAACTAAATAAAATAAAGTAAATGCAAACTCTAAACCACAACTTCGAATTTGTTCCATTGTCCTCTATCTCCAAGGATTCACTTCAAGATGCTTGCTCTCAGTTGTTAAAATAGCAGCTTGAGAGAATGAGATTAATAAGAATGCATATGCATGTAAAAGATTGAAATATTGAATTAAAAATTCTATGAATGCTAAGATGCGACTATAATAACTACGCATGAAAAATATGAGATTCGAGGTCCTTCTCAACTCATGAAAGGGCTGTATTTATAGATTTTTGAAGGTAGGAATTCGATTGGCCAAGATTGACGGTCGAGTTCAAACCTGTTGAAATGAATGGTGAGAGATCGAGAATTCGAAAAGAAGGTGGAATTCTGAGAGACAGAAAATGAAGAGACAAATTGAAAGGTGTCTCTCATAATTAAATAAATAAATATTTAATTATGTGTGAGAGAAATATGAAAAGGCTTTAATTAAATATTGCAAATATTTAATTATGTGAGAAAAGAAAAATCCTTTTAATTAAATATTGAGAATATTTAATTTTGTGAGAAGAGTGGGAAATTTGGAAATGTGTTTTAATTAAATATCGAAAATATTTAATTAAATGTGGAGAGAAGAATATCATTTAAATTTAGAATTTAAACTTGTGATAATTAATGTAAATAAATTGTAAAATCTATTTAATTAATTAAGAGGAAGGTAGCATTAATTAAATAAAGTTTATTTATTTAATTAAATTAGAAGAATTAGAAAATGAACAATATAAATAAATAATTGAATTTATTTATATGTAGATGACTTAAGAATATTAATTAAATAATTCATATTTAATTAATTAATAGGTTTGATTAACCGTGATCATTTTTAGATGTGTACATTTTGCCCCTCTTTGAAGTGATGTGTTTCACGCATTGCTTCAAAGAATTTTCCCCTGACTTTGAAAAATTATTGATGATGCTATATGCCCCCTCGAGAGATAAATCACATGATGAGAATGATTATGAGACTGATTTGGAAGATTTTCAGATGATTTCGAAGAAAAAATGGCGATTTAACTCTCGAAATAGCACTTTGCATAGTAATAAATGCTATTTTTACCCCTTTAAAAGGTGAAAAAGGTGAGAAGTCACTTTCATTTGAACAGTAACCTTTGAAAAAATTTGGAGCTTTGAGAGAGATAAAAGCAATGCCGATCCCGTATGAGTGCCACAGATTCGAGCGAGGTTGCCATCATCAGAGACCACCTGTGTATGGACCTTCGGTAAGTCGATCCAAACCTCTCCATCAAATTTTTATGATTTTTGGATGCTTTTTAAAAAAATTAATTTTTTTAAAATTCTGTTTTAGCGCATACGATAGGTCTTTTAGCACATCCAGTAGATAATTTAGCGCATCCAAAGTAACGCAAAGGGATAAAACAGTTGTGCATAGAGGCCAAATAATCACGCATAGGTGATTTAGCGCATAAGATAGATAAAATGGCGCATCCATGAAACCTACCTGCGGATAATGATAGATTAGCGCATAGGTGATTTAGCGCATAGATGAATTGTTATAGCGCATATGCGTGATGAAATAGCGCATTCATGAAATTGCGCATCCATAGACTATTTTAGCGCATCCATGGAGTAAAGTTGCGCATACATGGTTTTAGCGCATTGATTGACTATTTTAGCGCATCCATGGATTTTTGCCGAATTTCAATTTTTGAAGAAAAATCGATGCATGATTGTTGCTAGATTAGACAACGGATTTTACGCATTTGAATATCATCGATGAATAGATTTGATAAATTTGTCTTTGTGCTTGAAGAACAAATAGGTTTGATAAATTTTGCTTCCATGCGATATGAAAAACAAAATAGAAATGATAATTTGCTTTCCTGATTGAAAGTCAAATAGATTAAGTCATGATGACTGTTAAATTTGTTTCCATGTGATATGAAAAACAAATAGTATTGATAGATTTGCTTTCCTGTTTGAAAGTCAAATTGAGTCATGATGACTGTTAAATTTGTTTCCATGCGATATGAAAAACAAACTAGATGTGATTTGAATTTGCGTGATGTACTAATTGATTGATGATATCCATTGCTGATTGATTTTGCATGCTTGCTTGATAATTTTGTAAAGGAGGAATTTAACCTCCTCCAGATTAGAGAGAGATTTTCGTAGACATAGGAGATGATTCCCTGACTGTCCCATGATGATCTGGGAGTGATAGACCAATATGGCTTGAGAGCTCTATTGAGTATCCTGCAGTATCGGGTCAACAGGGCATTGTTGACTGCCTTAGCAGAGTGATGGCATAGCGAGCACAACACCTTCCACTTGTCGACAGGAGAGATCACAGTGACTCCAGAGCTTTTGATTTATGATCACAAGGAGATTGGGGGTACAGATGCTTTGAGACGAGTCTTCCAGGATCCTCATATCTGCGGATATGAGCTTCCCTGGAAGGAGATGACGGAGAGATATGCCCCACTACCTTCGGTTTTAGCAGGGATGATCGGTGGTTTCCTTTGTCCTGATCGTAGGTCAAAGGGACTATTAGTTGGGCGGGGGAGGATCTTGGAGGACATGCTTCTCCACCACACCAGATATGCATGGGGGTCATGCATGCTTGCCCATCTCTACCATGACCTTCATCAGGTCGTGTATACAGATGGGAAGAGTCTTTCTTCTGGAGTGACTCTTCTACAAATATTCGCATGGGAGCACTTTGCGATTACACGCCCCATTGTCAGGAGAGATCGCCCCATCGGATTCCCCTATGCTTATGCATATACAGGGCCCCTTGTCTAGCCGAGGTTGGGAAAATTGGAGTACTAGTGGCGGGTACTTGATGACTTGGATACGGTCATCTGGCGACCATATGTGGATTGCGACCCATGGTAGGCAAATGACAAAGAGTTACCATATGTGACGAGGTCCAGATACTTGATTGGACGCACCCCCTTCATCATTGAGAGATTTCTGGGTCAGAGGGTTCTGAGGCAGTTTGGATGGGTACAAATGATGCCACAGGGGATGACACACTATGCTAGGCATCGGGGAGATGTACCAGAGTGGGGGCTAGTTTTGACTATTGAGGCTTCTAGAGAGGAGTACTTTGAGTTACAGCCAGAGGATTGGACGGTACGACCAGAGGTCACAGATGCAGGGTTGATAGATGACTATGCTGCATATTTCTACACACATCCCTTTCCTACAATTCATGAGTCCAGATGAGCCTGCCCCATTGATGGGAGGTCCAATTATCCAAGTAGGGCAATAGCAGCCATAGGATTAGGGACAGGTACAGGCAGAGCAGGCCGCAGATATCGGCGGGGTGGCCATGGAGGTAGATGATGAGAGCTCCGAGGATGAGGAGATAGATGAGGAGTCAGATGAATCACATGATGGGGATGATGGGGATGATGGGAGACAGAGATTTTTCTTTGATATTCCCTTCAGGATGAGGCCACAGACATCCAGAGCAGTAGGTCAGGCTAGCACATCAACACCGTGGATCACTATTAGAGCTCCTTCATAGGGACAAGTGGATGCCCTACAAACTGAGGTTCAGACTCTTCAGAGTAAGTTAGCGCAGGCCCAGGTGACCATCAGTCAGTTGCAAGGACAAATATCACAACCACCACCTCTTGACCCACAGATAGCTCAGCTTATGGTCGAGAGGGACAGCTTCTGGGAGAGATGCGTACAGGCTGAGGGGGTAGCCGAGAGACTACTGAGATCATTAGAGAGCACCTCCATTGGATAGTTTGTAGCAGAGGGGTTAGAGACTGCTCAGGAGGCCGAGTATTACAGGATGTGATACTTTGAGGCAGTGCCACCTGAGTGGCGGATAGCCTTCACTCAGTCAGGTACTCAGACTCAGACTCACTCACGCAGTCACTCTAGGAGTGTGACCAGGAGTGTGGGTCAACCGATCAGATGAGAGATCAAAGCCTCCGGGAGTAGAGATCCATCAAGGCCCACTACCTCTAGTGGCAGCAGTAGCCATGATCCACAGCCAGATGCCCCTCAACGATGAGCATTTTGTTGTACATATTTATGCCATTGTATGCGATATATCTTTTTGGAACATTTGATATCCTTGTATTCCTGGACATTTGTTTTGATGAGATCTATGATATGCAGTGGTGATTTGATTATGCACATGTTATGGATGTATGTTTTGTTTTTTATATTCTATGTCGTGTATGATGATGCAATGATGATATGATCTAAATGAATTTTGCTTTTCTCCTATGATGTATGCAATGAATGTATGATGTAGGATGTAAATGTTTTAGATGAGATTATGATTTATGATGATGATAATGATGTAATGAAAATGCACTCATGAAATGAACTTTATGATATATGATGCAATGGAAATGATCATGATAACCTAAGCAATGATGTGAATGCAATTTTATTTAGGAATGTGTAAATGTATATGTTATTGAATGATTAAAATAATCATGCATATGATGTAATGAATGCCTATGATGTGTAATGATGGATAATGATCATGATAGTGAATATGATATGATAATGAATATGATAATGAAATGCAATGATGATAATGAGATGTAACAATTGTCCAGTCCTACTCAACCATTGTCAAAAAGGATATTCAATAATGTGATCAACCTTCAAAATCTGTTGAAAAGGCCCTCAAAATGCAAATGAATTATGCAGTCCTAATAATGAATTATGCAATCCTAAATGAAATAATGAATCATTCTCCTTGTTGCCATTTCCTGCTGTGTTTAGTTGTCATCATTGAGCCTTTTTATATGTTGAAAGTTAGTACAAGCATCAAAGGGTATGTTAGCACCAATGATGACCTGAGTACTGCTTCCATAATGTTTTAATGTAGCAAGTTAATACAAGCATCGATGGTATAATTGAACCAAGATGACCTGAGTATTGCTTGCATAAACAGACAAAATTTAACCAATTTCCTATGCAAATTCTGAAATTTCATCAATGATCCATTGTAGAGCATGTCCCGTGACCAATTTGCACAATACTAATGATTAACTTACAGATAGCAAGCAAAGAAAAATCATACTTCTTCCTTGTGATTCTAGTTTAGTACATCATTGAACCACTCCAAAGATATAATGTCATCAAATATCAAAACAACAATTTGCAACTTTTTCTTTAAGTTTGTCATTCATTTTATTCAAATTAAGATCATCCAATTTGTTTTTAAATCATTTGTCAAGATAATCATGTAAGCTCAGTTTAATTGGACAAGACTATTGTTTCAGACATTCTGATGCTAGACACACGCTGCTGACTACCTCCTAGAAAAGCGAACTGCCCCCTAGTGACCTTGTACTCTGACTCTTGCTAGACACAACTGTTGCGATGGATAAACCTCAAATCATCAAGCCATGATGAGATCCTTGTCATTCCAAGGAGAATGATGTGATGCAAATGCGATAGTGAGGTGTGTGCGATACTGATGCGAGGATGCATATGCAGAATGAATCCTAATAGATGAGAGAGCCAAATAAAATTACAAACGATACCTATTTTCCAGGTTTTCACCATTTATTTTTATTGCACTTTTTCCTAATTTCCTGATTTTTTTGTTATTACCAAGATGCCTGTTTGCAAGGTTTTCATCAAGGCAATGCTTTTTTTTTCAGGACTTTTTATATTGTTTTTGATTTTTTCTGAGGTGTAGAACCTTTTTAGATGAATGTTGTTGGGATCTTCAAACAGATCCCCTTCTGCTATTGACAACTGATATGCCCCTGATCCGTAGGTTGCAATGATAACGAATGGGCCTAACCAGTTAGGTTAAAATTTTCCTTACTTTTCCCTATCCTGTTGATTTTGAGGGTTTTCTGTGAGGATCAAATCACTCCCTTGAAAACTTCATGGTTTGACTATGTGATTATAACTACGAGACATGATTTATTGATATCCTTTCAAGTGATTGACCGCAGTTTGACGCCGTTCATCAAGCAGTTCTAGCTCTCGCAACCTTGATACTCTGTAGTCTTCGTCATTGATTATCCCTTTGAGTGATACTCGTAGTGAGGGAATCTCAACTTCTAGTGGTAGAATGGCCTCTGCTCCATAGACCAATGTATAAGGAGTAGCTCCTGTTGGTGTGTGAATGCTTGTTCAGTAGGCCCATAATGCTGGATTCAATTGGACATTCCAATCACGACCTGCTTTATTCACTGTTTTCTTCAAAAAAATTAGAATTATTTTGTTTGAAGCTTCAGCTTGACCATTCCCTTGCGGATAATAAGGTGTAGAGTACCTGTGTTGGATGCGAAATCTTTCACATAGTTCATCCACATCTTGATTTTTAAAGGGTCTACCATTATCTGTGATAATAGAGTTAGGAATGCCATATATGCAAATGATATAATTCAAGATGAATGAAAAGATTTGTTTACCCATAACAGTTGTTAAAGGAATGGCTTCAATCCACTTAGTGAAATATTCAGTGGCTGTAATGATAAATTTATGTCCATTAGAAGATGATGGATGTATCTTGCCAACCAAATCTAATCCCCACTGAGTGAAAGGCCATGTTGTGGTGAAGGGTTGTAATTCCTGAGCAGGAGCATGAATGAGATTCCCATGAATCTGACATTTTGCACATTTTTTCACAAAGGCGAAGGATTCTTTCTCCATAGTTGGCCAGTAGTATCCTAATCTTACAAGTTTCTTTGCTAAGGTTAGTCCACTTGAATGTGTCCCACAAAGTCCACCATGGACCTCTTGTAAGGCTTTTTTCTGATTCATCACGTTCAAGACATCTAAGGAGGGTACCATCCAGAGTACGCCAGTATAAGATGTCAGCAATTAAAGTGTAACAGGATGATTGACGAATGAAATTTCAGTTTTGATTTCTAGACAAGCCTAAGGGTAAAGTAGTATCTTTCAAGTAAGTGTAGATTTGGCCAAAGAAGGAAGATTCAGAACTCGTCAAATGGAAAATAATTTGCATTTCAGGATTGTCATGGGCGGGAGAAAACAATTGTTCCACCAGGAAATCATACCGTTTTTGATTCTCTGATAATTGGAGTAGAGAGGCGATAGTAGCCATGGCATCTGCTGCTTTATTATCGATGCGTGGAATTTGTTCGAACTTGATATTAACAAAGTATTTTTTGAGATCTTCCACCATTTTTTTGTAAGGTATCAACTTGTCATCTTTAGTGTGATATTCGTCATTGATTTGATTTATGACAAGTTGCGAATCGCCAAAAACTTGAAGTTCTATGATTTTCCAATCTACTGCAATTCTTATACCAATTATCAATGTCTCATATTCAACTATGTTGTTTGTGCAAGGAAAAATTAGCCAATAAGATTTTGGGATTGTATGTCCTTGAGGTGTAATGAAATGAATTCTGGCTCCTGAACCATGTTGAGTGTAAGAGCCATCAAAGTAAAGTGACCATGATTGTTGGATATCTACTGTGAAAATATCAGCATCAGGAAAATCAACATGTATTGTGTTCCGCCGGCATTGGTGCTTCTACTAATTGATTTGTGATTACTTGTCCCTTTGTAGCCTTTCTGTCCACATACTGAATATCAAACTCGCTTAGGATCATAACCCATTTAGCCAACCTGCCTGTTAAGGTTGCTTTACTTAGAAGATACTTGAGTGGGTCAATCTTAGCCACAAGCTTTATTGTATGAGTCAGCATGTAGTGTCGTAAGTTTTGAGAAGTGAACACTACTGCCAAACAAGCTTTTTCAATGAAGGTGTAATTAGCTCATGACTTGTTAGGGTTCTGCCAATGTAATAAATGGCTCATTCTTTTCCTGAGTTGTCTTCTTGTGCCAATAATGCTCCTAAAGATACTTCTGTGGCAGCAATATATAATATGAGGGGTATATCCTATATTGGTGGAGTCAATACTGGCGTATTCATGAGATACTGCTTTATTTGATCAAAGGTTGCTTCACATTTTTTCTCCCATTTGAATGGAACATTCTTGTGCAAGAGATGTGTAAAGGGAAAACTCTTATCTGCCAGTTGAGTAATGAATCTGTGAATGGATTGTAACCGTCCCTGTAAAGAGCGTAGTTGACTGATGTTCCTTGGTGGTGGCATATCAAGGATTGCTTGTACCTTAGTTGGATCCACTTCAATTCCCTTTTTTTGACACAATGTATCCTAATAAATTTCCAAATTTTACTCCAAAAACACATTTCTTAGGATTAAGTCTTACTTTGAATTGTTCCATTCTTTTGAAAATTTTAGATAAAATATCGATGTGTCCTTCTCTAGTGTTAGACTTCGCAAGAAGATCATCAACATAATCCTCCATAAATGTATGCATCATGTCATGAAAAATTGCTGTCATTGCTCGTTGGTAGGTAGCTCCTGCATTTTTCAATCCAAATGGCATTACGTTCCAACAATATGTACCCCAAGGACATGTGAATGTTGTTTTATCCTGATCTTCTGGTGCAATCTTTATTTGGTTGTATCCTGAGAATCCATCCATCAATGAGTACATTGCATGTCCATTAGTTAAATCCATAATCATATCAATGTTTGGTAAAGGAAAGTCGTCTTTAGGACATGCTTTGCTCAAATCCCTGAAATCCGTGCAAATTCTGATCCTTTCGTCTGGCTTTGAAACAGGCACGATATTGGAAATCCATTTTGCATAATCAATGGATCGAATGAATCCAACGTCTAAAATTTTCTTTAGTTCCTCTTTAACCAACAATGCAACATGTGGATGCATTTTTTTGAGTTTCTGTTTTACAGGCTTTGCCCCCGGTGTAATGGATAGATGATGCATGATGAGATCTAGATCCAATCCAGGCATATCTGCATAGGACCATGCAAAACTGATTTGATTATCCTTGAGAAATTTTGTGAATTTAGGTACTTCTTCATCTGTAAGAGATGCAGCCAATTGCAAAACTTTAGGCTTTTCTGTAGTACCTATATTGAGTGCCTCTGTTGGTTTGATTAAAATGGAATATCTATCTTGATAATACTCTAGAAGAGTGTAAAGTTTCCCATCCTCTGGCGCCTTTGAAAGGTTTTCACCATTGGATACACTTTTTATTTTTCTCTTTTCTTGATCTAATACTGCCTTTGTTAGGTTTTCACCATTAGATCTTTCTTTCATTTTTCATTTTTCTTGACCTAATACTGCCTTTGTTAGGTTTTCACCATTAGGTCTTTCTTTTATGTTATTTATTTCATAGCTAAGAAACTTGGCACTTTCCTATCGAAAACTCTAACCTTGCGATTCCCCAGTGGAACTTGTTTCGGGATGGGATGAACAAAGAAAGTTTATTATGGTTTCGTCATTTGGAAAAGTTGGAACATCAATGGGTGCGATTTGTTCCCAATCAATGAGTTCAAGATGAACCAAAGGTAATGGATCATTAGGATGAGTAAGGTCATTGGCTGTGAGGGTCATGATGTTATTGTCAACGTTATCATGGGAGAAGTCTAAGATGGTATCCTCCTCAAAATGATCTATCTCACTTTGAATTGAATTGGTCTCACTAGAGTCATGATTGCTTTGTATGACATATTCAAACGGAGGTCTTGAGCTTTCTCCTTGTAAGAATGTAGGCGAGTATTTGTGTATCACATCCACTCTTTTCTCTGAGACAAAAGTATCATCCGAGAAGTCATCCCATTCATATTTGTTCGAGTCTGTTTCAAAATCATCCGCTTGAATTCTCAGAATTGATTCAACTAACTCCTCATTAGATGGCCTTTGTGTTACTTTTTCTTTGGTATCTTCACCATATCCCAACCCAATCTTATCTTTTGGGTGCATTGTTTTTAATTGGACAGGTTCAATAATACCTTCTTTTCTTTTACCTAGAGGGCCATTTCCTTCATAACCCATCTGTTGCATGATAGCATAACCTTTTCCATATTTTTGTGTAGGTAACTTGATATGTTGTATGGATTCTTCTTCATCTTTATAGAGCCAATCAAGAATAGCTCTGTCTTCTCCTTCAGTTTCTTTGATAAACATCCCATTAAACTTGGTGATGGGAGTTGAAGTTGAGGCTAAAACTGTTGCAGCCTGTTGCGTAGATGTTGATGGTTGACCATGGGATCTTGGGGATAGGGGTAGATTAGAGAGAGATAAAAAATATTATCCCACCCCATTGTCTTTGAATTTTAGCTTGCTGCAAAAATTGCTTATCATTTCTTATACTTGTTCTTTGTTTTTGGAAGTAGATATGGCCAAAGCCTCTCTATTATGTGGAATGAATGTGTCCTAAGTCGCCCTTAGGTTAGAACAAGTTTGACTGCTATTGTGATCAGTAGGTATGGTTACTTCATGTCCATCATATGGAAACTTCAAACATTGATGATAAGTAGATGGAACGGCTTGCATGTCATGGATCCATGGATGACCCAATAGTATGTTATAGGTTAGATCCCGATCGAGAACCTGACAAAAGGTATTCTTCACAATAGGTCCCACTCTGATTGGTAACATGATAAGACATTTTGAAGTTCTTTCCTCATCATCATAGGCCTTGATTGTAATTTTCCTTCGTGGGTCTATAGACTCTACTGAATATCCCAAAGCTAGGACCAATTTTAAAGTACAAATTTTTAATCTAGCTCCCCCATCTATAAGGACACGTCTAATGCGGGCTTTGTGAACCATGACTTCTAAATAGAGTGATGAATTATGTGGATGGGTTATGGATGAATCATCTCTTTTAGAAAAAGATAAACATGTGTTGGAGGACAAGTGTCCCACCATGGCTTGGAATTTATCAGTATCTAGATCAGGAGATATAGTTGTATCGACAAGAGTCTTTTCTAGAATGTCCTTATGTGCAGGTGATAACTTTAAAAGTTGCAAGATAGAAATTTGGGCTGACGTTTTTCGTAATTGATCAACCAAATTGTATTGAATTGGAGGGGGAATTTCCGCTTTAGATAAGCCACCTTTGACAATGATCTTGGCTTGTCCCGTTGTCGTAACATTGACCTCTTGATATTCTGGCTTACCCTTGATTCGGATAGCGTTGATTTGAGGATCATCAGTATAGATATGATTGATAATAATGTCATGGATGTTATTAACATTCTTGCCCTTATCATTCAAGGATTCCCCTTTGTGATAATTAGGGAGCGGATTCTTGAATGCTTGATGATCATTATTGACATTGTGTCCCTAAACTGTGATGGTACGATTATCAATCAAATCTTGAACAATATTCTTTAACCCTTGGCAACTGTTTGTCTTATGAACTTTGCATCTATGATAATCACAGAAGTGTGAGTCATTCCACGATGGTGGTTTAACTCGAGGTTCATAATCTCTTTATGGTGGCAATGTAATAGCGTTTTGGTTCAATAACTCTTTGAGAATGGATTCCAAAGATCGGCCCAAGGGAGTGAAACTCCGTCGATTTGAAAAGTATGATGGTTTGGGCGCATTTGAATTTTGGTTATTGCCAAAATTATTTCCACGAGTATTAGTTGTGTTTCCTTGATTAGAAACATTGCCTTGGGTGTTAGAATGTCCAGTATTATTGTTACGTTGAACACCTGACACATTAAGAACGGCGGGCTTCGTATTCACGTTGTTAGCACCTACTACCCCATCATTCCCAACATTTTTATTTTGAGTCCAAAATCGTGACTTGTCATTGTTGTTACTATGGTTGTTGTTGTTGTACGAATTTGAACCTTCTTTATCAATTTTTAGAACTCCACGCTTGATCAATGCACCTTCAATAGTAATCATGTTTTCAATCAATTTTTCAAATGATGGAGGACAGTGAAGGTTTAGTCTGTAACTCATTTCTTGATTAAGACTATCGATGAAGATCTCCATTTTTTCCTTTTCAGGAACAAGATAAGAGTATCTAGGAAATGTTCTTCTCCATCTTTGCAAAAATGTAGTGAAAGATTCCCCTACTTTTTGTTTTATCTTACAAAGATTAAACATGGTTATCTGGTGTTGGATGTTGTAAGAGTATTGCGATATGAACTTATTTATTAACTCTTCAAAGGTTCTGATGGGGGGAGTGATCTTTGAAAGCCACTCTATGGACTGTCCACCTAGACTTCGTGGAAACAACCACATTAAATAGGTGTCTTCATGAGAAAATTCTAAGCTCATATTTTGGAAATCCCTTACATGCTCAATGGGGTCAGTTTTCCCATTATACCTATCAAACTTAGGGATTTCACAATGTTTTGGAAAAGGTATCATTTGAAGATTTCTATCGAATGGGTAAGGACATATTTCCTCTAAAACATACTTCTTTGGTGCTCCCCCTTGCATTTCTTTTATTTGACCTTGTAATTCTTTGATTTGTTGAGTAAGGGCACTAAAATCGTTAAGAGGAGCTTTAGGATTCTCTTTAATTCCTTCCGTGTCAAAATCAACAGGTAACTTAGCTCCTTGAATAGCTAAAGAAAGGAAGTATCTTTCCTTGTTTCTTTCTAAAATCCTTTCCATAAGAGTATGGAATTGAGGATCTTGTTCTGCTTCTTGAAGTTTCTCTTCTATTAATTCTTCCATATTTGGAGTGTTAAAGGTGTTTTCCTCCCTCTCACTATTATCACCCATTTTGCTTACTGTACTTTCATCTTTTTCTATGTGCTTTCGAGATCTCGTGGTAACAGGCATAAGCTTTACTCAAATCCTACTAACTTTGATCAAAGGAATGAAAAAGTGCGAGGGTGATGAAAGTCAGGATAGAATGAAGATTCTATGACTTAAAAGATTTTTAATCTTTAGCTTGTGATTCCCTGAGTGAAAGGATGAAAATCCTATTTGTGGGAATTAAACCAAAGATTGAAAAATAAAGATGATTTTGCACTTTGTGAAATTTGATCCTAGCTTTGTAGAAAGATGAATTTTATAGATGCCTAATGTGATTGAGTTCTCTATTGCAGAATTTGATTTGGACAAGCAGTATATGTGATTGTAGGTTGGTGAATATAAGAAGGACGAATACGACTTGATTTCTGAAAACCAAAAAATCTCTTAGGCTCGGGAAAATAGATGTGCAAAAACAGAGACTGAGTGCGCTAAAACAGAGCACAGATGTGCCGAAACAGAGACTGAATGCACCAAAATAGATACTGAATGCGCTAAAATAGCTTAGAGACTGACATGTTTTGACAGTTTGATAAAATTATCTTGTTTTGGATGATCTTAATCTGATTTAAATGTGAAAAACATAGCATAGTAGCAAACAATTGTTTTGTTAATCCTAAAAATCTAAACAAAGAGTGTATGTTCTTGAGATTTCCATAGGTTTCAAACAATATAAGCACTTCAGTCAGACTCACTCTTAATTTGTCAAATAGGTCATCAAAGTAATCACAACCCACAGTTTAAAATCGAGTTGACTCACTCAGCCTTGTCACCCCCTAGAGGGCGCCCATGTTTTTGTCTTTTCCAGGTGCGTACTCAAAGTGACGGAAGTGGATACCGAATCCCTTGAGCAAACAATCCATGGCAACTATATGGTGAGTGTCTTGGGGGAAAATTCTTCCCTCCCCTTGCACCGTGATTAAAATGATGATTGGATATTGACACAGTTAGCTTTCTACACTATGGTTTGTAGTAAGGGTATCCGTTCAGTGTGGCAAATAGATATACTCCCTCAAGAGACCTCCCAACCTTTAGAAAAAAGGTTTTGGGGATGGTTATCCTGCGCACTACTATCAAGTTGGATTTTCATCAACAACTTGCTTTTGATTAAAGTGGGTTGGAAACCTTGGCTTTAGGTGTTCCCACTTAGGTCGTTCCTCTTGGGTGAGTACTTTTTCCCACAAGAGCAGGCCTTCTAAAGGATGTAATAAAACATTAAATTACGGAAAAATAAAAGGTAATTCTGGTATTTTGATCACCCAGTTAAGGGGAGAGCATAGACCTATTACCCACAATCACAACAAGAAAATAATGGTTCAATTTTAAATCCCAAATTGACAAATTTTCTATTCTAAGTGAAGATGTTGCTTCACTAAAAACATGGGGTCCATTTTAGCCAAAAGAAAATATGTTTGGTGACTATCCTAGGATTGGTTAATTCAAATTTAAATGTCTACCCTAGGATTGGTTCATTTTGTTAAAAATAGCATCAGAAAAATTATGTCTGCGGATTGCGTCAGTATCAGAATTTAAATTTTTACAACTGTATGCGCCGAAACAGAAGATGTATACATTGAAACAGGTTATGTATGTGCCGAAACAGTCATCGTATGTGCTGAAATAGGTTATGAATGCATCAAAAGAGTTCTCAGGGATGCGTCGAAATAGAGTGTCTATGTGCTGAAAAAGTTCACGTATGCGTTGGAATAGGTCATGTATGCACCAAAACAGTCATCGTATGTGCTAAAACTGTCTTCGTATGCATTGAACCACGATTCGTATGCACTAAAATGTGATTTTGTCCGTCACCTGCTAGAAAAATATGCAAAAAAAAGGAATTAAATGCGGGGCTTGGCCCCATGGTGGGGCGCCAGAAATGTGTACGTTAGAATGTGTCAATTAAATTGCATATAAACTAGTACACCAATGAAACATTAGATTGAAGAAACTAAATAAAATAAAGTAAATGCAAACTCTAAACCACAGCTTCTTCAAATTCATTTCATTGTCCTCCATCTCCAAGGATTCGCTTCAAGATGCTTGCTCTCAGTTGTTAAAACAACAGCTTGTAGAATGGCAACTTGAGAGAATGAGATTAATAAGAATGCATATGCATGTGAAAGGTTGAACTATTGAATTAAAAATGCTATGAATGCTAAGATGCGACTATAATAACTATGCATGAAAAATATGAGATTCGAGGTCCTTCTCAACTCATGAAAGGGCTGTATTTATAGATTTTTGAAGGTAGGAATTCGATTGACCAAGATCGACAGTCGAGTTCAAACCTCTTGAAATGAACAGTGAGAGATCAAGAATTCGAAAAAAAGGTGGAATTCTAAGAGACAGAAAATGAAGAGACAAATTGAAAGGTGTCTCTCATAATTAAATAAATAAATATTTAATTATGTGTGAGAGAAATATGAAAAGGCTTTAATTAAATATTGCAAATATTTAATTATGTGAGAAAAGAAAAAGCCTTTTAATTAAATATTGAGAATATTTAATTTTGTGAGAAGAGTGGGAAATTTGGAAATGTGTTTTAATTAAATATCGAAAATATTTAATTAAATGTGGAGAGAAGAATATCATTTAAATTTAGAATTTAAACTTGTGATAATTAATGTAAATAAATTATAAAATCTATTTAATTAATTAAGAGGAAGGTAGCATTAATTAAATAAAGTTTATTTATTTAATTAAATTAGAAGAATTAGAAAATGAACAATATAAATAAATAATTAAATTTATTTATATGTAGATGACTTAAGAACATTAATTAAATAATTCATATTTAATTAATTAACAGGTTTGATTAACCATGACCATTTTTAGATGTGTACACATAGCAACCAAGATGTTCAAATAATAACACAGTCACTATAATTTTTCCAAAAAAAAAAAAAAGACCTAATCCTTTACACTAACATCATATTTATTCTACAAAAGCAAACCTTTCCAATTAAATCATATCACATCATGTAATGCAAAACTCAATCACATAAATTTACTTCAAAATGCAGAGATTGAGTAGCTAATAACTTCACTTAGTCACATTCATAATCTATCTTTTGAACATATACCAAAGACAATAAATTCAGTATGAGGTCCTTCTCTCAAGTAATTCCAAACACAAATTTTGTTGGTTTTCCTACAAGGTTTGAGCATGCAAGTTTAAAACCTAGATGATTCTCTATTGTGACATAGTTTAAAACTAATTTTATTCATTAGCCATATGTGGGTTAAGAGGAACAAGATACAAGATAATTTCATTTGATGCAAGCCACTTGCAAACACAACCTTTCCAAACCAAGCATCTATATAAAGGAGAATAAAATTCACAATTTCTACCCAAATCTCAAATATCACCTTCTAGCAAGTTTTTCCATTTCTAATTATAATTAAACACATGATCATGATTACACTTGTAGACATGTAAAATTGACTTGACACTTATAAAACAACACTAAACGACATCAAACAACACTGAACAACATCAAACAAAAACTAAACGACATCAAACACACTGAACGACATCAAACAACACTAAGCAACATCAAACAACCTCAAGCAATGTCAAATGATATAGAACATCATCTCACATCATCTCAGAATGACTCAAAATCATCCTGTAACACTTCAGAATGACTTGGAATCGTCCCATAACACTTTGAAATGAATCAAAATCATCTTATAACACTTCAGAATGACTCAGAATAATCCTGAATCACTTTGGAATGACTCAAAATCATCTTGTAACACTTTAGAATGACTCAAAATCATCCCATAACACTTCAAAATGACTTGGAATCATCCCATAAAACTTCAAAATGGCTCAGAATCATCTTGTAACAGTTCATAATGACTCGAAATCATCCCGTAACACCTCAAAAATGACTCAGAATCATCCCGTAACACTTCAGAATGACTCAAAATCATCCCGTAACACTTCAAAATAACTCAAAATCATCCCATAACACTTCAGAATGACTCGAAATCATCTCGTAACACCTTATAATAACTCAAAATCATTCATAATGTCTCGAATCATCCCAGAACACTCGAAATCATACCACAACATCCCCACATTATACTACATCACATCACATCAAAAGGAATTCAAAAACCTAAATTCCTCTATTAATTGAATAATACAACTTATTTAATTAATTCACTTTTTCATCATTTCAGTCAAATTTAATAAATTTCATTTATTTAATAAGGTCCTAAAATCCCTAATTCCTCTATTAATTAAATAAAACAACATTATTTAATTAATTCATGTTTCATCATTTCGACCAATTAAATAAATATCATTTAATAAAGTCCTGATCCCACCTTATTTCATCCTAATTAATTAAATAATGCCAATTATTTAATTACGTCACTAAATCACCTTATTCCCCTAAGTGGATTAAATAATTAAATAATAATTTAATTACAACACTTTCCCTCCAAAAATTTGAATTAAATCAAACTATTCAAATCAATTATCAAAAATCAAATCAAACTAATGCAACTTTGTTTGCAAAACTCAAACTTGATTTGCACATTCAAACCCCAAAAACAAATCAATTAATTCATATTCCTTACCCACTTTCTGATTGAGAAAATTATGATTGTTGACTAAGCAATCTAATTTTTTAACTAATCCATCTATTTTGTTAACTAATCAATCTATTCAATTAACTAAAACATCGCATTCCTAACTAAGCCATCACAAAGTTGACTGATCAATATCATTCTTGACTGGAGTTACCAATCACACAAATTGTGCAATCAACTTTGCACAATTATCTCATGTCTAAATCCTCTCAACACACTCTAACTGTTGATCTGGATATTCTTCAAAATGATCTTGATCATCCATTTCAAATCTCATTTTCTATATAATAAACCCCTTTCCTCACAAATAAGGATCGGAGAATCAATATACATTGAGCAAAATAGTGTTGTCAACATCATCCTTGAGAGAGCTTCATCCATTGTCTTCGATCAACCAAACACAACAAGCATTCATCCACACTTTTCACACGAAATTTGGAGGCTTTGTTGTGATAAGAACAATTCAACATCAAGCGAACACACTCTGCTACACGATGGTGAAACTATCTTTTTCTTTCAGTTCATATTATAATAAATAGGTTTCTTATTATGTTTGCATTAGTATAGTTCAATTTTGTATGTGTAGGAGTTTCTAGATCTTAGATTTAAGTGTTTTGATTGTAGATTTCTTTGTCACATTTCTTTCATGTCCCTCTTGGATCATTAATCTAACGTCCTCATTCCCCCTCACACATTCTGGCATGCACAGTGGGACTCGTGTCCCCCCCTCTAACATTCATTTGAGCCATTTTTGAAGTTACAGGTTTGAGAAATGCTTTTGTCACAGTTTTCACGCGCTTGTCCTAAAGACCTGAGAATCTGTCTGAGCATTTGTCTATCAATAAAACCAAGCATTTGTCAAAAGAACTACGCATTTGTCATGGGAATGGCACATTTGTCTGAGATTGGTGCATTTGTAATTTATTAAGTTAGCATTTGTCTGATAGGGTTTTTAGCATTTGTTTCTAAAACTGTGTGGTTGCCTGAACCCTGTGCATTTGTATTTTTTGTTCTGCGAAATTGTCCTAATGGAAAAATGCACCAATCCTGCACTCTTGTAATAGGTTTTCACTAACAAGTGTTTTTTTTTTGATGTGTAGGAAGGAATTGACAGATTTGATGTTGGATTACAACAACTTTAACATGTTTATTATAGGGAAGATGATCAGTCCCAGTTGTTGAAATAATTTTTAATTAAACTTAGGAATTTTTATTTTAGTGCTCTAACAATGAACAAGAAACTCACACTTTGATTTTGGTGTTATTAAAAAGAACAAATTTTAAGCTTTTTAACTTAGGAATTTTCATTTTAGTGCTCTAAAAATGAACAACAACAAACTCACACTTGATTTTGGTGTTGATAAAATGAACAAATTTTAAGATTTTTAACTTAGGAACTTTCATTTGGTGCTCGTAAAAAGAATAAAAACACTTCAGTTTTGCACTCTAAAAATGAACGAATTTAATGTTTTCATAAGTAGGAACCTTTAATTTTGGTGCATAAAAAGAGTGAAATCATTTTTCATTTTATTGACGCACGCACATTTTTACATTTGTTGACCAAAATAGGACAAAGATTGCCTTTCTTAGAAACACCTCATTTGGAGCTCATAAAAATGAACAAATGTTTCTTAATGATATTTAACCATTACTATCCTCATTGCTTGATGTCTTGAACATTTCTTATTGGTGCAAGTTAAAAAGAACTTTGTTTTGTTTATTCACAAATATTTTGGGATAACATCAGTCGAGGTGTTTAAAATGAATCAAATTGCTATGGATTGTTCACTATGCATTCATTGATTGGAAAAGCTAAAGTGTTTTATCTTATCCCCTTGATCCTTTTGGTGATCTTGGGTGAGTGAAAGAACATTTTTGAGCATTGCACTTTATTTTTAAGTTTACATTAAAGAGGGGGCTTGCCTTGAGATACATCCCGCGCTAGAGAACTCATTGCAGGGTCTTAAAGCACATTTACTGGTGGGTTATATTAAAGGCTACGAACTCGTGAGAAAGTAGCTTCAAGCCATTCTGACAATAGACTACACCTAATCCCATACCTTAAGTGGAACAAAAACGGTTAAAGAGCCTTAAGTGGCCATCTAGTGAGTGTCAGATTTCCGCATTCACAGTTACCACTAAGAACCAAATTGTTTTAGAAGCCACCCTATTATCCAAAAAACATTCTCTGAAAGTGGTGAATCAAAATTTACTTTTGATAAATTACTTGCCATGTTCGACTATAGGCCTGCGCCATAAGTTGCATGTAAAATTGTCTCTTCGAAGCATGAGGCAAGCCTACCTAAGAGAATGGTTTTTATCCCCTACGGTTGTAATTGCTAGTTTATGTTAAAGTTGGCCCATTACATTCAAAACAATTTTGACGAATCCTGATAGCAATATCATAATAAATAAATAAAATGATTTAAAGAAAAAGAACACATTCAAAAAAAACATTGAACAAGATGGTTAAACCACAAACCCTTTGATTTAGTGCACACTTGTGAGAGAAGCCTTATGTTTGCACCCCTTTGAAAGGATTTTTCCTTAAAGGTTTTTGAACATTCTGGCTTCAATTTTAGGGTACATTAATCAAAGTAAACATTTAGAAACTATGGCCTGGGTGTTGTGATTTCACAACCTAAGTTATAGACATGAAGGTCACATAAGTCCATGCTTGTTGAGTTGGTCCAAGTGTTGTCTTATCACTTGCCATATTTCAAAACACGGAGAAAAAGTTGGAAAAGAGTAGTTCACAAGATCACTGTTTGAACCAAAAAATTTGGAAATCCATAAGGTCAGATAATCCCACATCCATTATTGCCATCCTATCTATTTGAAATCAAAACCAAATAAATCATTGTCATTCCTCCACTCAGACATCCATGATATTAATACTTACGTGTGACTCGTAGATAGGTGACAAGTAGACTTTCCCACAACATATCCTCTGAACAAGGAAGTGGAATATAGACTTTAGTTCTTCAACATTTTTATTTCCAAGAAGCAGTGTCATCCAAAACAACACTCAAACCCTAGGGTGTTGAGCTTGACAACAACTGTCCCATAAAACACCATCAAACTTTATGACCATTTGGTGACCAACTGCCCTAGTTCAACAACTAGGTCTTGTAACACTGATCCTTCAACCTAGTCTCGCATATATTGAAGGTCAATAAATAGACATCATAAGCAAATTAAGAACCTTCATTTTTCAGAAGAATGAAACACCCTGCCAGTTTCTCCCCGCATCAATTATCCTAGATGAAGAGGAAGAGAAAGCTAACATAGCAATAGAGAGACCCATATTACCACCATCTGCATGGCAATAATTATCCCATTCATGATCTCATGCAAGATCAAGATCCCTAAGATAAATAACATGGGTCATCATTTTAGACTCAGGCATCTAAGTCTGAAAGCTCTCAAGAAACACCTTTGGGTATTTCATGAAACCAAAACTAGGTTGGTATACAACTTCTACAAAATAGCTTCCGGGAACAATCCGAACTTGTATTCCTTCTACTATTGTCATAATTTGAGTTTGTTCCAACAGTTCCAGAAACTTACATAATCTGTAAAGAAACATCAGGTTTTAGAATCTGTGTCAACTAGTTATTCCCTTCATGATCCCATGCAAGGTCAAGATTCCTAAGGTAAAATCCACAGGTTTTCATGTCACACTTAGACATATGAGTCCAAAGGCTCTCAAGAAACACCTCTCAGTGCTACATAAAAATAGAAATAAATTGGTAGAAAACTTCTATAGATGTGCTTCCAAGCATAATATGGAGTTATATATGTTCTTCTTTGGAACAAATCCTGGTCTTTTCCATGATATTGAACTTCTCAAGAGGAAAGAACCAGACAACATGAGGTCTTTAGGATTGGAGTCAAACTAGAGAGTATACCACTTTCCCATGGAAAACCCAAGTTGTTTATGACAACCACGAGATCACAACATAGAAAAAATACATAAGCCAACAAGAATACCAATAGTATCCCACCAATGAATGCCATGAATGGTGAGAGCAACCCATGGGGCTATAGGCCAAGTGACCTTTAAACTCCTTAGAAGAGACCAGTATACAAAGACACTTTCACTGAGGAGGAAATAAGTCGCAAACAAAAGGAGGTTATGGATTAAGGTAACCAAGACCCAAACCAAGAGATTATAGAGGAGGTAAATGATGATGAAGAGATAAATGAGGAAGAACTGTTTGAACATTCTAATAACCCCAAGGTTCTCAGACTAATGGATAGGTTGTTAAGAAAAGACCCAAACTCCTATTTCTTCAAACTAGCACAAAGTGGTTCTAAGTTACCTATGGATTTCAAAGTATAAGCTCTCAAAGACCCCAATCTTATTCCCTTAGGGGGAAACTCAGTTGTGAGACAAATAAACCAACCTATGGAAAGACCAAATATGCCACCCGTGTTCTCACAAAATAATGATCAACCCAAAGAGAACCCCTTGTTTAGAAAACTAACTCGAGTTGAATAAAGCAATAGTAGCACAAATGTACCAAAGGGGGCCATCTCAATGCATACCTCATAACACATCCAACGTCGACCCTTCCCAAAATAACCAGTATCTTCAATAGGGTGGAATACAAGGCCCCCCTCAAAATAACCAATATCTCCAACAAGGTGGAACATAGAATCCTACTCAGAACAACCAGCAATATCAACAACAAGGTGTCATGCGAGCACATCATCAGGGTAACCTTTATTTTAGTCCTACCTAGTAAGGTGTGCCACAAAGCGCCCTCCATCAGTCATCCCAACAACAAGGTGTCCCACCAACGCATCATTAGGGTAACCTTTATTTTAGTCCTATCTAGCAGGGTGTGCCACAGAGCGCCCTCAATCAGTCATCCCAAAAACAATGTATCTCACCAATACATCATCAAGGAAACCTTCATTTTAGTCATATCCAGCAGGGTGTACCACAGAGCACCCTCAATTAGTCATCCCAACAACAAGGTGTCCCGCCAACGAATCATCAGGGCAACCTTCATTTTAGTCCTACCTAGTAGGGTGTGCCACAAAGCACCCTCGATCAGTCATCCCAACAACAAGGTATCCTGCCAATGCATCACTAGGGTAACCTTTATTTTAGTCCTACCTAATAGGGTGTGCCATAGAGTGCCCTCAATCAATCACCCCAACAACAAGGTGTCTTTCCAACACATCAACAGGGAAACCTTTCATATGTTCCACCCCCACAACAAGGAATTAACCCTCCTTCTACACAGTGTGTCACCAAAAAGTGTATACCTTGGCACTTTTTCACTCATTTTGGCCTTTTCCACTGGATTTTGGCGTTGTTTACCTTGATTCAACCTTGTAAGCTTGCAATTCAACAATAACCTAACAATTGTTTACTCAGGTGTTGTGAAGTGTTGTAACACATTTCCTCACTTTTCTAAGACCCTTTCAAGATAATTCACTCAGATAACATCTTCTTACACCTTCCTAAGCCTTATGACATGGTGTTGTAAAGTGTTGTGATGCATTTTCACACTTATCTAGGCTTATCACCCCTAAATTAACCCTTTTTCTATGCTAATTTCCCCCTTTAATGTAACTCTACTCCCGACCTAAGTGTGTTTCAGGAGGAAAAACTGATCAACTTCAATAAACACAAATTAATTCCCAACCACCATTAAAATTTTCCCAAGTGGACTAGGTCACCACTTTGGGCGACCTAGTCCCTTTAGGCATAAAATTCAAATTTTAAATAAAAATCAACAAGAATCTTCCCTCCTAAACCCTAGGGTCAACCTATCAGGTTGCATTTAGGGAAAATTAGGGTTTTACATGTACAAATAAGGGTTTCCACATTCATTTTTCCTCTCTTAGAGTCTCCCAAGCTCATTTTTTTATATCTCTCCACAAGTACTCTTGTACTCCCATCTTCACAAGCAAGCAAACAAGCATTAGGGTTTCACAAGAAACCTCCATTAGAGTTTATCTTGCATGTTGCAGACATCTTCAACAAATGTTTGGTAAATATTTGTATTAGCTTTATCATTCAATCATCCATTCCTTTCATTATATTTCATTTGGATTTGATTATCATCAAAGGGGTTTGACTAAGGCAAACCCCTAATCTCTAACCCTAACCCTAACCCTTTGTCTCCTCTTTGCATGCGAGTTTGCATATCTAGTTATTTTGTAGGTTTAGAGATCATTCAAGAATGGGTTGAAGGCTTGTTAGGGTATCTCCTGGACAACTAGGGAAAAATATCCACAAAAGGACACCTACAGGCCAAAAATCAAGGTTTTTGGTCTGAACATTTGGAGGAACAAAAAGTGCAAATCAAGAACCTTTGTTTCCACCTTCGGATTTTCAGAAAAAGACAAAAGGGACATTCCCACCAGTTGTGGTGACCTAGTCTCAAAGTGCATATTTTTCGAATATTTCTGCGGATCCAAATACCCATTTGGCTAAAATAAGCCTTGGGTCAATTTCTCGAAATCACCCCGAAAAAGGACTAGGTTGCCCAACTTGGAAAAAGTATCTTGCCAGGCATAAAAATTAGTATTTCTAGAATTTCAGAGTTCCTCCAGGTCTGCAATACACTTCCAGGTACCCCTCTTTCATTTATAGCTTTCTATTTTGTCAAAGTTTACATTTTTAGGTCATTCTAGTTTATGCTTACATACAACATTATGATTTCAAGCATAGTCTATTTTCTAGGTTTTGCATCAATATTTAGTTTCTATTTTTTAGTTCTTTTCATTCAGATCATTGCATTTAGATACATTATGTTGGGGATACGGAGTCTGGTTCTGTCATCATAAAACACGTCTAAGACAATAGTGCCTTAGTGATTTTCATTTTTCACTTCGAAGACACAAAACAATTATGCCATAAAGCGAAAGCAGGTACAGTTGATCCCCCATTGATCCTCTAAGAGAAGTAAATACTTAACAAGATAGCAAATTCAACATAAGCACAGATTCAAGAAACTGAATTAGACAACCATGAAAGATAAAACAATGAACACAGATATACGTGGGGAAAACCTTTTCAGGTAAAAAACTCCACCTCCAAAACATTCAGCTCACTTGTATTATTCAGTAAGTAAAATGGTTACAATACAAACACAGAGCTATGCTCTTCATGAGATTACATCTTGTTTATCTAGAGAGAGATAGAGGCAACACAAAATAGAATCCTCACGCAGTTACAATGTCCTTATGACATACTATGTAGATTCCCTTCAGCTCCCAACAAATGACTTTCATAGCCAACCTCATGGCTATCCCAGCCACATGGCCTCCATAGGTTCACATCTTACTAGATCCAAGACTCTAAGTGTTCACAGTTGAACCACTCAAACACTCTTAGCCTCTCTCTGTTATCACTCATAATCATCATCGATCTACACACCAGAATACATATACTATGTGCCAACCTGTTCAGCCCCATCCCTGCCAACAATGGTCATCAGGATAATAAATTATCCACATAGAAGCTTTTCATTTCTGATAACGTGCACCGCTTGATCCGCAAGCATCAAATCGTGTAGCATTAAATATGTTCTCAGACATGTCTGTCAACCTTGCTATAATAATGCAGCTCAATCACACATCAGAAAATAAAGCTTTGGCCAATGGGATCACAAAGAAATTTCCACATGTCACGAAACAATTCAATCGCAACTTTTGAAAGTCGGTCAAACCGGTCCAGCTCGTTCAACCGAGTTTCGAGCTCACCCGAGCTCATACCGTGTTACTGCCAAACCCAGATGACCCAGCCATAGTATAGTGGTGAGATCGCCCGAGCTCACCCTGCCTTCTACCTCGCTACCACTGCCCTATCAGACTCGCCTCGCAGTATGGCAGTGATCTCACCTGAGCTCACCCAAGTCTTCACCGAGCCCAGACATAGACTACACCGCACTATCGTCGAGATCGTTTGGCCACCCCGCGGTATGGCGGTAACCGCCCAATAGACCATCAACGGTCATACCACGCTACCGCAAAGACCATTAGGTCTCACCGTGGTAGAGTGGTAACCACTTTGGCACACCGCCAGTGGTCTCACCACGGCCATTGTGGTGAGCAATCTCACCACCCATGGTATGGTGGTAACCGTCACCAAACCGCTGCCGCCAACTATCAATGGTTTACCGCGCCCACCATGGCTTAAGAATAAGCCACCGTGGTAGGGAGGTAACCGCTTCCTTTTCTAGCTCGCCACCATTGCACCGTTCACCGCGTTACCTCACCATTGACAAGAGCACCCCGCGGTATGGCGGTAAGCCAAACCTCTGCCACTTAGCCGCTCACTGCACAACCGCACCACCTCCAAGAGACCTCTACAGTAAAGTGGTAGCACTACCCAACTATGAGACAAAGTAAGGTGGCCCACAGTAAAGCGGTAAACCACACAAGCATGCCACCAAGGAAAGACCAGGCAGTGGTATGGCATTAAAGTCCATAAACATGAAGAAATCGCCTAAATCTTCAAGGGAAAAGACTAGAAAGTTGAGGCAAACTTTCGCAACAATCTCCCACTTGCCAAAGGCTTTTAGGCTTCCTCCAAAACCCAAACACGGACCAAAACCATGCTCTCACGCTCCAACCAAGACCTCTGCAACGACATCTAAAAATTTCCACCATCTTAGGCAACAACTCCAAACATAAGAACACGCCAAGGTGAAAAAGCACAATTCTTAGGAATGCAAACATCTAACCCTCCAGGTGGAAAAGGCACAACAACAGCAACAATAAAGCACAATGTGAGCACAAAACAACAAACCATTCTCTAGAACAAGAAACCATTAGCTAGAACATCAACCACAATTGACTGCCCTCATCCAACTGATCAAACCCACATGATTGAAAACCAACACCCATAGCTCACGCTAAAACCATCCAATCACCCATACCTCAAAGGTATGACTATCAGTAAACTCATGCCATCACCCAACTAACCCATCAATAGGAAAAATAAGCACCATGTGCCAACCAGTGAAATGACCAAACACATCCAGGTACTCCCACTGCAAAGGTATTGTCTCGATGAGTGAAAAAAAAGCACCATCACACATGATCCAGGCATACTAAGTCTACCAATCCCTACACATAGAAATGAGTAACCATGTAGTTCCAAGGAACACCCAGTTTGATCTGCACACCCTACAACCACCTACTGCAAGAAACATTTCTCTCAACCACCTTCCACCATTCTTCCAAGGTTCCATATCTGACTGAAGATGGAAACACAAGAACCTTCATGTCATTACCCAAGTGACAACACATGATCACAAACAAGTGACCAACATGGCTCCACATAGACATCCCACATCTAAATTCAAGAATATTCAAGAAGAAGAGACCAGAATAGAGAGAAATGACAAATTAAACATGTCCTTCTACAAACTCTTCTATATGCTAGTTGTGTCAAGAATGATCTTCTTCACATCCCAAAGGGAAATCCTTAACAACATCCAACAGAATGTAAGCATCTCAAAGAAGATCAGACCCACCCATATAACCATCTCCTATTGGTCCTCAAAAGGACAAGGAGATACACTATGTTGTCCACCTTTCATTATCAATCCTCTAGAATTTTAAAACAGCAACTCAAGATTCATATCATGAAAGCAAGAATAACACACATCTGAAAGATATAATGGGAAAAGACCTTTCAAATGAAATACCACTGCCGAGCAGACCAAGAAGAAAAGAGAAAATATGCTCCCCCAAGATATACAACTCACCGTGACTTACCCAAGAGCATTCTCCTTCATGGTCTCTATTGAACTCACATTCAACCAAGGTGCAGGCAACTCGGACTTTCAGCTGTAACGGAAGCATTCTCAAAAGAATTCCAGCCTCACCTTATTCTCCATGTATCCATGAGCACCAGCAACCTGTCATCTCATGCTAACTCCAAACTACAACACTACAATAAACATGAAGTCCTCTAACATATGACCATTGTACTCAAAACAAAGAGAAACCCCAGACCACTATCAAAGCTCCACAACCTAGGAACAAGAACTTATCATGACACCATGATCTACACATCTCCATTAGGAGATACCATACTTCAAGTGAATGTCCATGGTCTTCAAGAGCAAAGCAACATGCCAAAACTCTAATGCAAAATCAAGAGTATACCATTACATAAAGTAAACAAACTCTAAACCAACATCATTTGTCAAGCACTAACAACATCTCAACCAAAGACTACCAAGGCCCTCCATGGCTCCAAGATGCTGAAAATATTCAAATAGTGACCATGCAGATGCAAAAGAGATCTTCAGCAACAACAAGATCTAAGAGTTCTCAAGAAGCATCTACAACACTAAAGAAGATCATTCACCACCAAGTGATGAATCCATAGTCACTGCTAAAGCTCCCACTAAACTGTGACACTGAGCTTTCCAAGCACCATGACCGACCACCCCATCATTATCAACAGATTACACTAGCTAGTGTATCCATCTCTCCTTGACATCATGATTCACATGCTTCAGATCCCTATCACTGACTATTCATGTACTCAAACACCATTCCTCCGATTATCTCAAAAAATCCACACCAATGCACAAGTGACCATAGACAAGGCCAACTAACAGATCTGCATCACATTGTTACAACCTCATGGATATTGACAGTCCACTTCCGAGTTGTCTCACAACAAAAATGTAGGTAAGGACAACCCACAACATTGCACAACTCGCGGATGCAACCAAATGAAAACTTACAAATCTATCATCGCATTGGAAACTCCAAAACTGAGATCATCAAAGAGAACACTTAAAGCAAACAAGAAAGACTTACACACCAGATCAACAACATATTTGATTTTCCAGTCACGTCCACAATTCAAGCACCGTAGTCTAGGAAACCATCAAAGCATACCACAAGAATGTTGAAAGAGAAACTCATACCAACACTCCCATGCAAAGAAGACATCACACCTCCTCAAAGACATGTTGAACTGCAACTATATCATCTAGTCACACCCCAGAAGCCAGGATCTAGAAAATAGCAGACAGCAGCTCCACAAAATGCAAATTTTTCCTTGACCGTGTAAAACCTACAAAACCACAATGTTTATAAAACACCCATGCATCTCCATCTTCATTGCTCATCTAGACGACTCAAGAGTTTGCACACAACCATCAAACTTAACCAGAACAATGAAAAGAAACATAAAAATGCATGATAGACTTTTTAGGAAAATCTAAACAAAACCTCCAGAGCCAAAGACATGAATCTAAAACCATGCAAGTGTAAGACACAGGAACACAGGAACATCAGGTCCATTACAGACCAGTTCCAACACCACAGTCATGCACAAGAAAAGGGGAGAACCGGACTATCTATAATTTAAAGACCACCAAGGTCACTTCATAACCTCCATGCAATCAGAGCACCCGAGAAACTTCCTTCAGTGCTAAGTCAAAAACACCCAGCACAAGCACAACTCTCCATAGTTGATCAGCAACACAAGAAAGTCCATACCACTAGGGAGCCTCTCTCACAGACACCCAATATGAACACCATGCTTCACTGCAACTCAGCCATGAACACACCTCACACCCTTTGCATCAAAAACTTTTGCTGCGAGCCAGGATCCTCAGACCATGTTGCCACAACATGACCAACTTCTTCAAGCTTGCCAAGCTAAGAAATCAGCACAGGAGAAAACCCAGAACTTCAACAACCAGGAGAAGACTTTGATACCAATGGTTGGTATCATCAAGCCTCGACCTCCTTCAACCAGCTCTGATACCACTTGTTGGGGATACAGATTTTGATTTTTTCATTATAGAACACGTCTAAGACAGCAGTGCCTTAGTGATTTTCATTTTTCACTTCAAAGACACAAAACAACTATGCCATAAAGTGGAAGTAGGCACAATTGATCCCCCATTGATCCTCTAAGAGAAGTAAATGCTTAAGAAGATAGCAGATTCAACACAAGCACAGATTCACGAAACTAAATCACACAACCATGAAAGACAAAACAATGAGCACACAGATATACGTGGGGAAAACCTTTTCAGGTAAAAACTCCACCTTCAAACATTTAGCTCACTTGTATTATTCAGTAACTAAAATGATTACAATAAAAACATAGAGCTATGCTCTTCAGGAGATTACATCTTGTTCATCTGGAGAGAGATAGAGGCAACAAAAAATAGAATCTTCACACAGTTATAATGTACTCATGACATACTGGGTAGATTCCCTTCAGCTCCTCACAAATGTCTATCACAACCAACCTCTTGGCCAGCCCAGCCACACGGCCTCCACAGGTTCACATCTTACTAGAACTGAGAGTCTAAGTGTTCATGGTTGAACCGCTCGAACACTCTCAGCCTCTCTCTATTATCGCTCATTCATAATCATCATCGATCTGTACACTAGAATACATCTACTATGTGCCAACCTGTTCAGTCCCATCCCTGCCAGCAACGGTCATCAGGATAATAAATTATCTAACCGCAAGCTTTTCGTTTCTAATAACGTGCATCGCTTAATCCACAAGCATCAAGCTGCGCAGCATTAAATCCAGTCTCAAACATGTCCATCAACCCTGCTATAATAATGGAGCTCAATCACACATCAAAAAATAAAGCTTCGACCAATGGGATCACAAAGAAATTTCCACGTGTCACCAAACAATTCGCTCATAGCTTCTGACAGCCAGTCAAACCGGTCCAGCTCGGTCAACCGAGTTTTGAGCTCCTACCGCATTACTACCAAGCCACACGACCCAACTGCAATACAGCGGTTATCTCGCCCGAGCTCACCCTGCTTTCTACCTCGCTACCACTGCCCTGTCAGACTCGCCTCGCAGTATGGTAGTGAGCTTGCCCAAGCTCACCCAAGTCTTCACCGAGCCCAAACACAAACTACACCGTGCTACCGCCAAGCTTGTTTGGCCAACCCACGATATGGTGATAACCGCTTAGTAGATCGTCAGCAGTTGTACCGTGCTACCACAGAGACCACTAGGTCTCACTATGGTAGAGCGGTAACCGCCAACAGTCTCACTGCGGCCACCACAGTGAGCAATCTCAATGCCTGTGGTATGGCAATAACCATCACCAGACCACTGCTGCTAATTGTCAATGGTTTACTGCACCCATCATGGCTTAAGAATAAGCCATCATGGTAGGGCGATAACTGCTTCCTTTTCCAGCTCAGCACCACTGCACCGTTCACCGCGTTACCTCACCACCAACAGGAGCACACTGTGGTATGGCGGTAAGCCAAACCTCTGTCACTCAGCCGCTCACCGTACAACCATGCCACCTCTAAGAGACCTCTACAGTAAAGCGGTAGCACTGTCCAACCGCTAGACAGAGTAAGGTGGCCCGCGGTAAAGTGGTAAACCACACAACCGCACCACCAAGGAAAGACCAGGCATTTTATCCATCTATATCAATGGGTTGTCTTTTTGTTACATGTGTTTTACTCAATCTAGCTTAAATTGGTGCATTTCATGCATTTCTTAATTTGCATTTTGCATTCACCCCATTTTATTTCTAGTATAATCAGTAAATTACATTGTTTAATTGCATTTCATCCTATGTCTTTACATTGCATTGTATGTTTTCCTACCTTATATTACATTCGACTTGTTCTAAATAAGCATTGTTTATATTCGTGGCAATTAGAATTTTACAGTTTTTATTTTCTACATTAGTTTCTCAAACATTTAAATCAAATTCTGTAGAAAAAGAAAACACAAATTTAACATCACAAGCACCCACTCACACCCTTCTTAAGCCCTTTTGTAGCAATGACATGGACATGTTAGATGAAGTATTAGATGAAGCCCTTGATGACTTCATCTCTCCTCTCTCATCCACTAAAGCTTTGCCACAAGAGGATGCAAACATTGATAGTCATGATCTAATCATAATTGTTCTTCTCCTGATATCTCTCCCATTGGTGATGAAGGTATCTTGTGGAAAGGAGACACAATCATTGATGATCATGATGGTCCTGCTTGTCTCTCTCTTCCTCCTCCCTCTTTCAAAGACCTTATAAAACATAAAGCTAATAAAATGGTTACTACCTTACATAGTCTTCCATCCTCTCCTAATACTTTGCCTATCTGCAATGATGCTTTAATAAGTAAGGCTATGCTAGTGTCAAGCACTCCAATGATTGAGAGCCATAGCATTATTTCTCTCCTTCCTAATATCCCCCACATTTGGAAGGGTCTATTTGAAAAAAATAGTCCAATCATTGGTAACCATCTAATTCCTTGTTATCCTTCTCTTAATGCCTCTCCTATGAGCGATGAAGTTACTTTACCAACTCCAATCATGCCATGTGATAAACCCATTCTTTTTCTCTTTCCAAATAGCTCTCCTCTTAGGATAGATACTATGGAACAAGAGAATCACGCCTTAGACGAAATGAATGTAACCATCAATAATCACCACAATCCAATTTCCCCCTCTCCTAATATCTCTCTTATTAGTGGAGAAGATATTATGGTGTTACAAGATCCCCTTGATGAAAATCATGCATATCTTATGGAACAAGACACTTCAACCATAGATCATTCCCTTATTTGCGATGAAGTCAATTGTGTAGAATCAAACAAGGAATATATTATTTGTATTTCTCCTACTAACTCTCCTATCTGGGAAGGTATCATGGTGGAAGAAAACAACAATATGGTTTCACTCCTTTCACACAATAGTCATATCACTTCCTTGGGCAATGGTAAAAACTGGATACTCAATTGCCCTTTCCTAGAGATACATCAGCCCAAGCCCATTGAGGTTATGCATACACAAGTGTCCATTAGATCCCCATCTACTATTGGACCTCCTAAGCTTCCTCTCCTCCTTCACCCACCCAAGAACAACATCTCATATCACCCAAGTTAAAATGACTACTTGCCTATATGACAAAGTCTATACCATCAAGGTTAACTTTGCTGAAACCTTGCTTCCCTACCCACAGAAATAACATTAGTTGTTTATCCTTGCCTTGTAATAGTTTTAGGGTCATAACACAGTCACTATTGCATGTCTTGCATCCCTCGTGAGGAAAAACATACCGTCATCCATTCTTGGCTCACCTTTTCCCTGCACTAAGTGGGGGCAAAGGGGTTGAGTAGCCTTTTCCCTCGTATGTCACTTGTTGTTGCCTCTTTTGACTAGGAATTAACCTCTCATGAACATACAAGAGCAAGCTTGGGATGTGGATGGCATGTTTTAAGTTGGCTCGCACGTGACATACTTACCCTCTCGTACCTTCTTCTACTTTAAAGAAATTTCTCACAGTACGATGTGTAGCAATTCCTTTAAATTGGGGGCATACACTGACACTAATTCCTTTTACATTTTTATTTTTCTGGGTTCTTAGTGCAGCCTTATCACTTCATACAATGAGTCTCTCACTTGGTGGATGACATTGTGTGTAATTTCCTACATGAAAGTGACTTATCTAAGCATATTACATTCCTCTTAGTGGCCTAATGCAACACATTGCATCCCCTAAGTTGTGAATCTTCTATCCTTTGATCGGTCCTCTCTTGGAGGTATTAGACACAATGTTCCCCAAGTAAAATAGCTCATATGAACTAAATAAGACTCCTTTGAACATCCCTTTTTGCATTCTTCCCTTTTTCATTTTACATATTCTATTTTATGCACCTTTGCATACATGGCCACCTTGCATTCCCGTGGTGCCATCTTGAACTTGTTCATGGGTTCTAAGCATTCAAGGCTTTTCTTATCTCATGAACCACACCCTTGTCCTTTGTGGTGCCTTATCAAAGTTATAAGGAGGTATAACTTTGGTATGGTTGAGCGGGAAGCCCAACTAGTGGCACGAATTTCCCTATAGCCACCTTTTTATGTGTGAGTGCATACCAACCGTGTGTATGTATCTCACCACCTTTTGGAATTATCACCTGGTGGACAACCGAAAGTCTCGTAGGCCTAGAGTGACTACATTTCTTTCCTTTCAGACAAATAGCCTAGATCTGATCCATAAATAGTTGTACAAATGATCGTAGCTTGATCTGACTCCTTTTTCTCTCTCTTCACTCTTTCACATTACTCCTTATGTGATATTTTGTACTTATGTTTAGTTGGCCATGGGATCTTCATCCTGGGGACTTGATCATCCCTCTTTGATCATGAGTCATCTCACCTTACTAGCATGAGTGTGTTATATCTCGCTTGATACACATGATTCAACTACTTTAGTGTGAGTTTGAAGTAAGTTTATAATCTCACTAAAGTGGGGGCTAAATGTGTCGCTAAAAAGAGTATACCTTGGCACTTTTTCACTCATTTTGGCCTTTTCCACTAGATTTTGGCCTTGTTTACCTTCATTCAGCCTTGTAAACTTGCAATTCAACAATAACCTAACGGTGTTTTACTAAGGTGTTGTGAAGTGTTGTAACACATTTCCTCACTTTTCTAAGACCCTTTCAAATAATTCACTCAGATAACATCTTCTTACACCTTCCTAAGCCTTATGACATGGTTTTGTAAAGTGTTTTGATGCATTTTCACACTTATCTAGGCTCATATCCCCTAAATTAACCCTTTTTCTATGCTAATTTTCCCCTTTAATGTATCTCTAGTCCCGACCTAAGTGTGCTTCAAGAGGAAAAACCGATTAACTTCAATAAACACAAATTAATTCCTGACCACCACTAAAAATTTCCCAAGTGGACTAGGTCGCCACTTTGGGCGACCTAGTCCCTTTAGCCATAAAATTCAAATTTTAAATAAAAATCAATGGGAATGTTTCCTCCTAAACCCTAGGGTCAACCTATCAGGTTGCATTTCAGGAAAATTAGGGTTTTACATGTACAAATAAGGGTTTTCGCCTTCATTTTTCCTCTCTTAGACTCTCCCAAGCTCATTTTTTTATATCTCTCCATAAGTACTCTTGCACTCCCATCTTCACAAGAAAGAAAATAAGCATTAGGGTTTCAAAAGAACCTCCATTAGAGATGCTCTTGCATGTTGCAAACATCTTCAACAAAGGTTTGGTAAACATTTGTATTAGCTTTATCATTCATTCATCCATTCATTTCATTATATTTCATTTGTATTTGATTATCATCAAAGGGGTTTGACTAAGCCAAACCCCGAATCTCTAACCCTAAGCCTTTGTCTCATCTTTGCATGTGTGTTTGTAGATTTAGTTATTTTGCAGGTTTGGAGATCATTCAAGAATGGGTTGAAGGCTAGTTAGGGTATCTCCTTGAAAACTAGGGAAAAACATCCACAAAAGCACACCTATAGGTCGAAAATCAAGGTTTCTAGTTCGAACACTTGGAGGAACAAAAAGTGCAAATCAAGAGCCTTTGTTTCTGCCTTCAGATTTTTAGAAAAAGACAAAAGGGACATTCCTACCAGTTGTGGCGACCTAGTCCCAAAGTGCCTATTTTCCAGATATTTTTGGGGATCTAGATACCTATTTGGCTAAAATAAGCCTTGGGTCAATTTCCTGAAATCACCCCGAACAAGGACTAGGTCGCCCAACTTGGAAAAAGTATCCTACTAGGCATAAAAAATAGTATTTCCAGAATTTCAGAGTTCCCCCATGTTGCAATACACTTCCAGATACCCCTCTTTCATTTACAGCTTTCTATTTTGTCAAAGTTTACATTTTTTGGTAATTCTAGTTTATGCTTACATACAACATTGTATTTTCAAACATAGTCTATTTTCTAGGTTTTGCATCAATATTTAGTTTCTATTTTTCATTTCTTTACATTGAGATCATTGCATTTAGATACATTTTACACACACCACACACTTCACACCTTTAAAACCCCATTAACATATAATCTTTAAATATAACATAAGCATTTTGGCCCATCTTTCTCCTTTTAGGTGAAAACCCTACAAGTGTTAGAAAGCATTAAGGTGTTAAAATGTGTGTTACACACAGCAAGCAATTAACCCTCCTTACATCCCATATAGCTATCAAGGTATTGTACCTTCACAATACCCGAACTATAACCAAAATTTGATAGGACAACAAGGTTATTAGACACAGGGTTTGCAAACACATATACCAAAAGCATAGATGGAACTAAAGCTAGATGTGCTCACCCAACAAATAGCGGATATGCAAATAGAAAAAACAAAAGAAGACCTACAACATGCAGGAATTTTTTTTATTCCCATTTGATCGATCCATTACGACACTACCCTTTCCAAAACACTTTGAGATACCTAGGTTTGAAAGAAAGTACAAGGGAGTAAGAGATCCAGTAGAGCATATACGATACTTCTCAGTATCATGTATGGAGGTGAAAAACAATGATTCATATATCATGAGTCTCTTTCCATGTAGCCTTACAAATCATGCTATGGAGTGGTTCACCTGTCCACAACTTGGAATCAAAACTTTCGATGAGTTGTCTAGAAAATTTATAACCCACTTTGCGTTTAACATAGAACAAGATGTCACCATCATGAGTTTGTCCATGATCAAACAAAACCCAGGAGAGTCCTTCACCTCCTACTTGCAAAGATGGATACACAAAGCAAGTCGATACAAATGGCCTATTCCAAACAAGGAGTTGTTGGATATATTCATTACGAATGTTCTGCTCGAAATAAACTATTGGCTCACTATGCTATGTCATGTAGACTTCAAAGAAAAAATCGAAAAGAGGTTACATATTGAGAGAGATCTCATAGCAAGAGGAAATTTAAAAACAAATAAATCAAAAGACAATCCCTCTAGCTCAAATGAAAAACCCAAAATATGGGCTAAAAATAAGAATGTTACAAATGATAGAGTGGTAGACACCAAAGCAGTATGGAAAACATAGAACACAAATCAAAATAAACCACAGTTGGCACAAAAAAACTATGGTCCCAACAACACACAAAGCAACCAAACTACCTATCCCAAGAACAATCAAGATGTAAACCAACAGAAAAATTAGGAAGGGTAGCAAAGACAATATGATCAACCTAGGAGGAAATTTATTGTATTAGGTGAGTTACTTGAGAACGTCATGCACAAACTAGTACAACAAAACCTCTTCAAAATAAATGACCACCCAAATTATGAGGAACCTAGCTTTAAGACACCATGGTATAATGAGAAAGACTAATGTGATTTCCATACAATCAAAGGACATACGACTAATAATTTCATGTGCCTCAAACATATCATTCAAGACTTAATACACAAAGGGGAAGTACATGTTGATCATCATCCTAGAAATAAGGACCTACAAATATACTCAAACCCAATTCCAAACCATGCTAAGAGGAATGATAAAGGAAAGGGACAAGAGTACCATAATGCTGATTACACATATAGTGACACAGCTTTAGGAACCCTATCACAAGTTGATGTCAATAGGGAAAATTTTGTAACAATTAGAGGAGGAGATAAAAAACTCAACATAACTACCCATCACGGAAGAGTTACAATACAAGGAGCACATCCCAAACCCACAATCAAGTCACTAAGTGACTACAACATTGTGGAAAAGTTAAAAAAGACACCTGCCCTCATCTCAATCCTATAATTGTTAAAATTGTCACTTGCACATAGGGAGATATTGGAAAAAGCTTTGGAAATGTTAGTCCCTAATGACCTTGATCCCAGTCAGTTCCAAGCCATGATTGGGAAAATCACTTCAAGTAATCACTTAGTCTTTTCAGCAAAATATTTACCACAAAGAACATTCCACAATCAAGCTCTATACTTAGAGGTTGGTGTTCACAAAACCATGATCAAAAGAGTGTTGATAGATAATGGTGTAGGTTTGAACATTTTTACCTTAAAATTCATAAAAAAGTTGGGGTATTTTGATGACGTGATTGAAAAAGGAAAGAGTATCACAGTAAGGGCTTATGATGACTTGGAAAGAAATTTTGAAGGAACAGTCAGGTTGCTAGTGTATATAGGACCAGTAGTAACAAATACTACTTGTCAAGTATTGGATCTTGAGTTACCATACAACCTACTCTTAGGACACCCTTGGATCCATGCATTACAAGTAGTCCCTTCCAATTTCCATAAATTCCTAAAGTTTCCCCATGAAGGAAAGGAAATAACACTATACGTTGATCTTGAACCTTTCCATTTTTATGCGAAGTTGGAAGAGAAATACAATAAAATCCAGCGTGTTCCTAGCAATGGTATAGCCTTACATTCCTTTTCTTATATTGACCCTTCCATGCTACCATCAATATCCACCAAAAACACATCAACTGAACAACCAAAAGCATAATCCAAGATCCAAGTACTTGATAAGGGCAATGGGCACTACCATTTTAACCAAGCATTCTACATTGGCATGCTCCCACCACCGCCTAGAGTGTATGGAGGTCCAAAAGAGATCCAGATAGTATAAATGGTAACCAAAACCACTATTTTTACTAGATGGGGAGACATGAAAGATGAAGAAATATTTGAGGAGGACCTTTCATCTATGATCTACAAGGAGGACCAAATAGAACCCCAAAAGCCACAAACCATTTTAATTGATCCTAACACTAAGGGATATCAATTAGTTAAACAAATGGGATACAATAGAATATGTGGTCTAGGGCTACACAAACAAGGCCGATTAGAGCCTATCATAGTCGAACAGAGATAGAAGAATATGGGGCAAGGTTATAAACCAAAAGACGTGGTCATCCCAAAAACCGGACGAACTTCTTAAAAGAAACAAGAAACTTCTGCTAGCATTAAGGCACTCGATATCTACCATGTCATGGACAACAAATAACCCATTGAAGATTTATTTGAAAACTTTAGAATTGATAGGTTCCCTCTCTAGTACATGGAAACCATTCCCAACACCTATTACCATTCTGAAATAGACTCTAACAAATACGAGTGGGATTCCCCTTCCTTAATCATAGGATATTATTCCACTGACTCTAGTAATGAAGACCTAGATACCCAGTGGGAAAAAGGAACCAAAGCCATATTGACCCTTTCACCTACTTTTGTAAGATTTGTAGACCAATATGATAGTCTCCCACTATGTTATCCTCAACACATAGATTGGGATCAACAACAACATGCACCTATTTTAGATAATTTCCAGAATGTTGAGGCCATCACAGAGTTCATGGGACTTCAAACAGACATACCAATAGGAGATCACAAAGCAGGGTTCGTCATGGAATTGAAACAAGAGGTATACTTTAGTGGAGAGTAGGGATAACTTTAAGAAACCCCCCCTCTCGGTGAAGGTGTAAAATCCTGGTGAATCTTTCCTTTTATTTGAAAAAAATTATTAATTTTCCTCACGAATCTATGCAAAATATTAAAAAAAATTGTAAAATCCTAGTGAATCTGAATGAATAATTGGTATAAATAATAATCATAGTGGCGAATCCTACCAAATAATCACTAAAAATATTAATTACAATGGTGAATCTCTCCTTTAAAAATTTGCATAGTTGGTCAGCGCAGTTCCCCCATATTTTTTGGTTTTTTGTAATATTGAAGTAGGGGCCCAGGGGTGGCAACCACCGGTGGGGTCAAGGGGAAGTGCCCCTTGTGGGGGTGAAGGGGGTAGAGCCCCTTTTTGGGGGTCGAGGGGGCAACGCAAAATGCATTGGAGCACACACAGATTAAACATTTTTTAAATTTCTCACTTAAAAAAAAAGGCTATATGAAAAGTGAAATTGTTACCATTGATTAGCTTTTTAATCAGATGGTTGCAGGTTGATTCCATGACTTTATATACATGTGCCTTTAAGAAATCTTTTTGAGGCTCAAAATTTTTTTTGTCCCACATGATTAAATCTAATCGTGTGGCCCAAAACAAATTTTGGACCTCAACAAGCCTTTTAAAATGCACATGCATATAAAGTCATGGAATCAACTTGCAGCCATCTAATTAAAAAGTTAATCAATGGCAATATATAAAAAACCTATTCAAGGATAAAATATCCCTAAAATGAAATGTTAATTTATTATTAGTGGTGATATTTCCCCAAAATTAATGGTAGGAATATAATATTACTGGCGAATATAATTAATATTTGTAATTACAGTATAAACTATTGGCGAATTAGTTCCAATGATGCATCATTTAAAAAATAATGCATAGGCAAATTAATCGAGAAAAAAATAGCTTTTTGTAAAACCCTGGTGATTCAACATACTTTTTAGCTTGTACTATTCACCACTTATGGAGGTCTCGATTTCAATTATTCACCAATTGGCGAAGATTTTCCACTAAATTTTTCCCTGGTTGAGAGATTGAATTTTCTAGTAGCAAAAATGAAAGAAAAACATAAAGATATGATCCCCTAGAGAAAACCACACTATGGCTCTATCGGATCCAAAAAAGAGAAAAATAAAGGATGCATTATTTGAAGGTGAAAACCTCCCAGAGGCACTCGAAGATGGAGGATTTAATCTCCCCATATCTGAATATCAAGAAAGATCAACACTCTTGGTAGAAGAAATGGAATCCATAAATGTTGGTACAGTAGAGGACCCAAAGATAACATACCATGCAACATCACTTGACCCTCAGGAGAAATCAAACATCACAACATTCATCAACGAGGGAAAGATAAAATTTTCCTGGACCTATGCCAACATGGTAGGACTATATCCAACATTAGTGGTGCATCATATAGTCATCATCCCTGGAGTGAAGCCTATCAAACAAAAACTCAAAAAGATGCATCCCTAGATAGCATTATTGGTGAAAGTAGAACTAAAAAAGTTACTAGATGTGGGTTTCATTAGAACCATCGACTATCCACAATGGATATCGAACCTAGTACCAATGTCCAAACCTACTAGGGGCATAAGGATATGTACAGACTTCAGGGACTTGAATAAAGCTTGTCTGAAATATGACTTTCCATTACCGAGAATTGACATGATAGTACATCTAACAGTAGGGCACGAGATGCTTTCCTTAATGGATGGTTTCTCAAGATACAACCAGATAAAGATCTCTCCAGATGAACAACACAAAATGGCATTCACTTGTGCTTGGGGAGCTTTCTGTTGGAATGTAATGCCTTTTGGTCTGAAGAATATTTGAGAAACCTATCAAAGAGCGATGACAACCATATTCCATGACATGCTACACAGAATCATGAAGGACTATGTGGACGAAATCCTAGCAAAATCAATCAAAAGGGAAGATCACTTGAAAAACCTAGCAAAGGTATTTGATCAATTAGAATAGTACAATCTGGGACTCAACCCTAAGAAATGTGTGTTCGAAGTAACCTCTGGAAAGCTATTAGGGTATATAGTGTCAATAAGAGGGATAGAGGTGGATCCTACCAAGGTAAAATATATAATGACGATGCCTCCACCAAAGACACTCAAATAGCTGAGGAGCCTACAAGGGAAGCTATAGTCAATTAGGTGATTTATCGCACAACTGGTAGAAAAATGTCATCCTTTCACTCATCTCCTACACAAGGACATCACCTTCAAATGGGATGGGAGATGTGACCAGGAATTTCATCAATTCAAGGAGTACCTACTTGCTCCTCCTGTACTAATCAATTCTAGAAAGGGAGATGATAGTTTATGTGTCTACAACACAAGCAACACTAGGAGCTCCACTAACATAGCTAGATGAAAAAAATAAAGAAAGGGCAATATACTATATCATGAGAGCACTGGTGGGCTATGAACTAAACTATTCACCCATTGAAAGAGCCTGTCTCTCAGTCATGTTTTCTACACAAAAGTTGAGACATTACATCTTAAACAAAAAAGTGAAACTGATATCAAAGGTGGACCCACTAAAATATTTACTAGAAATAGTAGCCTTAACAGGTCAGATAGCCAAATGGGTGATGATCTTGAGTGAATTTGGTATAGATTACATAGACAAGAGAGCTATAAAGGGACAATTCATAGCAAACCAATTGGTCGAGGCACCCATAGATGATCACAAACCTCTCACAGTGGATTTTTTAGATGAGAGCATTTTGGTGACATAACAGATAGGCCAGTGGAATCTATACTTTGATGGTTCCCATACTCAATATGGTTTAGGAGTAGGAATATTATTTCTCACACCACAGGGAGATAGTATACCCAAATCTTGTGGGATTAGATTCCCCTATACAAACAAAATTTTAGAATATGAAGCTCTTATCACGAGGCTCAAAATGGAAATTGAATGGAGAATAAAAGAGCTACATGTCTTTGGACACTCCCAACTAATAATTAGACAGGTGAATGATGAGTACCAAAAAAAGGATGAAAAATTACTACCATACAAAATAATGGTGGATAGCTTCAAGGAGTACTCCATCAAAATAAACTTTGAACAAGTTCCTCGAGTTAACAACAAAGTTGTTGATGTAATGGCCACAATAGGATTGTTGCTAGATATTCCTTAGAACATGCCTAAATATGAATTCCAAGTGGAACAACTACTAGTTCTGTAATTTTACATCCCAGAAACAAAAATGGTATGTGTTTTTGTTGATCCTAGCTCCCAATGGTACCAAGATACTTTTGACTATATCCAGAACGGTATCATACCACCTGACTTAACGACTACTCAGAAGAAAACCTTCATCCGTACGACCTCCCATTTTATGATCTTAGGAGAAACCCTATACTATCGTAGCCTAGATGGTATGTTATTCTAGTGCCTTAAAACAAAAGAAGTACAAATGGCCTTACAAGAGGTCCATGAAGGTATTTGTGGATCCCACTCTAGCAGACCTAACCTAGTCCAAAAGCTACTTAGAGTAGGATACTACTAGACTTCCATGTAACAAGACTACATTCAACATTCTAGAAGGTGTCAACAATGTCAACAACATATTGATCTAGTTCATGCACCAACACAATAATTAAGACCCATCACAACACCATGGCCTTTTTAACAATGGGGATTAGACTTGGTAGGTAAGATATCACCCGGTTCATCCAACAGTCATAAATTCATTATCACCACAACAGAATAATTCACAAAATGGATAGAGACAATTCCATTGACTTATATCACTAGCAAAAAAATATCAAAATTCATTTTTAATTATCTCATTTGTAGGTATGGAATCCCACAAACAATTGTAATAGACAATGGTACCCCATTGAAGAATGAGGATTTCCAAGAACTCTATTCCAAATTATCTATCCAACATAGATTTTCTATGCCCTACTATCCTCCAGGAAACGGTCAGGCAAAGGCATCCAATAAAACAATCCTAAAAATATTGAAAAATATTGTCAATGATGTTGGTTGTGATTGGCATTTACAGCTAAATCCAGCCTTATGGACCTATAGAACCAACACCCACACACCTACTAATGCCAAACCTTTTTCCTTGGTCAATGGATCAGAAGCAGTGTTACCTATCGAATTCGAAATCCCCTCATTGTGAGTCTCACTAAAACGCATGGTAAGCATGAAGAATACAAGGTATCCAAATTGAATGAATTAGAGCTCCTAGATGAAAGGTGTTTGAGCGCATTAAACCATCTAAAGGTTTATCAGAATCGGCTCAAACTAAGCTATGACAAGAGAATCAGAGATAGAAACTTTCAATTTGGTGACTTGGTCCTCAAGGAGAATCAGAAGATACAATTGAATCAAGATGGCAAGGGTAAATTTGAACCTAATTGCTTAGGTCCATTCATCATAAAAACAAGTTATGGCTCTAGGGAATATCAGTTAGCTACTCCCAGAGGAGAACCTCTATATGAACCATTGAACAAAAACCACCTCAAAAAGTTCTATACGTGAAATGGTCAGAATACCCCAGGCAAAAGGGTAAAAATCCAAAAATAAAAAATTCAAAATACAAAAAAATAAAAATAAAAAGCAAGAAAAATAGTAAAGAGAATTAAACTATTCTTTGAATGAAAAACACTTTGTGGTGCTCCTAGAGTAGGTACCATGTGAAATCCTGATATAAACAGGTGCTATGTATGAAAAAAACATACATTATTATCTATCAACACTTTTTCACAGCATTCACCCATCCATTTCATAAATCATATGTCCAATCATGGCTTGTCACTAATTAGGGTAAGTCATTTTATTGGGGGAAACTTCCCAAAGCTAATAACAATTTACATTTGGTAAAAATCCAATCAAGGTCATAAAACAACAAAATTCAAAAACACTACAAAATAAAAAAGATAAAAAACATATAGAAAATATCAAAACAAACAACTTTGTTGGGTTATTCCCTCAATCAAACAGTCTTAGATATCAAAATTTGCTTGAACCTCAAAGCTAGTTCAAGTGGATTTCCCACAACATATCCTCTAGACACAGAAACAAGATATCATCCATGCTATCGATGTTGTTAACCCAAAAAAAATAGTTCATGCTTTGAGTCCAATGGTCAAACTACATGGTCTCTGCTTGTAGAAAATAGGAAAGGCTTTTATCCCCCAAGACCCTAGGTTATTCCCCTTAGGTTTCCAACATGCTTTATTTTACTTAGTCAAAAAATTAAAAAATCCAAACAAATCCAAAATTACAAAATCCAAAAACATTCACAAAATAGATAAGGTCAAACCAATTGAACTAAAAGCCTCTGCATGGACAACGTAGGAAAGGCTTATCTTTGATGAGCCCCCGAGGCCCTAGGTTAGTCCGCTGAAAATAAAACAAAAATAGCATCATTAAAAACTTATAAGAAAATAAAATGTCCATCCCATCATTAACATCCATAGTAAACATTTCAACCATAATAAATAAACCGTCCCAATCATCCTTTGAAAAAACAAACAAACAAACAAAGAAAACATCAACAGCTAGAGCTTTCAAGCAAAAATGATCGCAAAATACTTCACTATAAAATAGACAAAAAAAATGCCAAAGTATCAACTACTTATCTTTTTAAAATAAATCACAACAACATCTTGAGACATGCCTTAACGGATCCATTCCTATGATAGACATGATCAACAACAGATAATAGCCCCACCCTAAATAGATATGGCAAGTGATACTGCAACTTTGTTTTTATCTTTTTGTGGTCTTAATTATGTGATATATTTATTGACTCATTCCCATGATCTCTCAAGGATTTCCATAAGGATTTAGAGAAGAAGGAATGGGGGCAATTGAGCGTCATTTTCGATTTTTTGTTTTTAAGATATGTTTGTAATATTAACATGGAAAATACTTGCTTTATTGAGTATGGAAGTTGTATTAAAATAGTTTGTGAAGTAGTTACATGTTAGGTGTTCTATACCTCTCTGTGTGATTGGTCCAAAAAAAATTTTATGCAATCCCCCCTATACTTTAAAAAAAGTTTATGTATGTATGGTATGAACAAAGATACTCTTTTTTTGTAGAGTCAAAGTCCACACAATGGATATAAAGTCACCTTGGTAATTCATACCCTGGTGCATTGTATCTGTTTGCTACATCAAACAAGATTTTTCAAATAGTGAAGCATCTAAAGCAAAGCAAAGTCACAACATCAATTCTATCCATTGTCATATTTCCTACTAACTAACAGAACATCATCATATTTCTTCTAATTAACATTATTTTTTCTATCTATCATCATAATTCCTCTAAATTAAAAATCATCCTGCACAACACATCATCAGTACCATATCCATTCTACATCCACAATTGTTATCAATACATATCATGATGATAATAAACTAATTTAAAACATCATGCATCATATATAGGGCATTCATCTATCAGCATACATCATCATAAAACGAGACAAAGTATGATTCCTACATCTACATCATATCGATACATCAGAAAAACACAAAAACACAAAAACACAAAAAAACATACATCATCATATATCACCATCACATAAACATACAATGAGGTTAAAATGAAGAAGGTATATCTCATATATATCATCATCATCATCATCATCATCATCATCAAAAAAGAATATGTCATAAGCACATTCGCAATGACACAAGTGTGATAGGAAAGTTAAAAAAAATTCATTACATCTATAAGAGATCTCAACTGGACCAATGCATATGTATAACACACATGTCTACAAAATTCCTCTACACTATGAAGCAACATAAAGATCAGGTATCAAAAATATGAAAATCCCAACAGGATGGATAAAACACTACTGAAAACCAAAATGATCGGGTTGTCTCACAGAATGATCACCTACACTTGCACTGGCACCACCAGTGTCATCGCTCGTAGCACTAGGCTCCCCAAACCATGGATGCCAAGAGGCCCTAGGAACAGTAGCATCATATAAAGTCTGATAATAGGTAGATTCCTATAGATACCTATCTCACTCTACTCGCATACCATCATGCTCTATCCGAAGAGTATCTCTCTCTACTATCAATAATAATACTTGAGCCTCTACAACATGTCGTCTACCAATATCACTCTCTCGATCTGTCCAAAGAGAATCTCTCTCTACTATCAGTATTACTACTCGAGCCTCTACCGCATGCAGTCTACTGAATGCACTATCTGGCTCAACCCTCATAGTATCTCATTCGACCCTTAGAGTATCTACCAAAGACTCTACGACCTGTCGTCATGCAACCTCAACATCTCTATCCAAAGTCATCTGAGCTAGAAATAAATCAACATCCCTAGCTGGTGGAGGAGGATCTGGAGCCTATCTCTGACCATGTGTACGAGGCACCCACTCATCCTGAATATCCTCTACCTCATCATGTCGAGCTTGATCCAGCTTCTCTGCCAGAACCTCAAAATTTTGTTGCTCACCACGACAACCTGTGATGCCAACTCTGCCCACAATAGGACCACCTCTAGGATTGGTAAGCCTCAAAGGCCTATGTTGTGTCCACCACTCCTCATAATTGTGAGTAGGACTCGGATTTTCCACTCCAACTAACCAACCCCAACCAAATGGGGCAGTGTTGCAAACTCGGTAGTAACAGTATCCACATCAACCTAGATACCCCATATACGGCCCTCCTGACAAGTGTGACAAAACCGAGCCTCATAGGCATCAAGAATTTTCCTCTATCTCTCACCAAACTGATGACAAACTCAATCAGGTAGATAATGCTCTATCATGGATGATGAAAAACCAAGCAACCAATGGTTTTGTTGGTAATACACGAGCTGATCATCATCCTCTGGCCAAACCTCATAGCTCATGTAAGGTCTCCATACAAAACCAGGCATCTCATCAAACACATGACGCCAATAAGGTATATCTCCAAGAAATGTGTAGTGCATAAAATCCCCATAATGACAACAGTATGGATCACCCAGAGAACGATCTTGAATCCCGTCAGGACAAGTAACTACAATATGCTCCCATGCCCAAACATGCAAAAGGGATACACCTACAGACAATGGCCTCCCACCCTGATACACCACCTCATGCGTATCTTGGTAAAGGTGGGTAAGCAAACAACCACCCCAAGCATATCTTGTACCATGCTCAAGTATACTCTCAATACAAACACCTGAGCCTACTACAAATTGTTGACCTCATTTACCAAGAACAACTAATCCCGATACCAAGCCACAAAAGACAAGAACAATAGGATTCGTGTTATCTAAAAAATTAGATAAATCAATCTCCACATCATGAACATCCACACCTAACAATCATTGTATATCGCAGGCACCTCGACGAATCTAGTACGTAACAAGCTTGCCATGAATAGGAAGGCAAAGAATCCTCCACACATCCTGTAGATTAATGGTTAGCTCCCTTGTAGGAAAATGAAAAGAGGATGTCTCATAGTGTCACCTGTCCATGAGAGTAGTCGTCATTGTCATATGGGTCCTAATAGGAGGCATATAATAGATATGATACAAACCCACTGCATCAAGAAATTCCCACTCTGGTACATCGAATTGGGCAATAGGATCAAACAAGTGACGAGGACGTCTCTCTCGTCATGAGCAATCAAAGATTTTCCTGCAAGTGACATAAAACAAGACGTTAGGGTTTCACTCTAAACAAGCGAAAAAACACAAAATGACACATGTATGACTCAAAATAGACACAAGCTAGGGTTTACAACATAGGCATGGTAACAAAAAGATGCTTAACGAAAAATGAACATAAGCTATATTTTTACTCTAAACAAGAAAAGAAACATAAAACAACACATGCTAGATGAAAAACAACATATATGAAGCTAAACAGACACAAGCTAGGGTTTACAACATAGGCATGGTAACAAAATGATGCTTAAACGGAAAATGAACACAAACTAGGGTTACACTCTAAACAAGCGAAGCAACATAAAATGACACTTGCTAGGTAACAAATGATAGTTGAGATGATAAAAGAACATAAGCCAGGATTTTATAACACAAAGATGATCAAGAACGACATTCATGACAGTAAACCAACATATACTAGGGTTTGGACAAAGCTAAGAGAAAAATGACAGACAAAGAGTCAATTACCAGATTCTGGGACAAATGCTCAAAAGGAGACAAAAAGCACCAATTTTGAACAAATGCACAGTTTTAGGAAAATTGCACAAGATTTTGGGTGCAGTTTCTTGACAAGTGTGTGGTTTTAGGACAACTGTGCAGTTTCTAGACAACTGCGCAGTTTCTGAACAAGTGCTTAGAAAAAATGTGCCAATTTTGGACAAATGCGCTAGTTTTAGACAGAAACACCAAAAACACCTAGAAAATGCACCAAAACCTCAAGACTGGTGCATTTATCTGACAAAACTTTGTACATGCAAAACGAGAACAAAAATATGATGAAAGTGAAAGGCAACAAGGTACATACCGGGGCACCAATGTCTGAAGGCCGTCTATACTCTCGAACGAGCTCAAAAAAATGTGGGGCAACCTCGAATCTCAGGATTTTCCCTCAACAACTGATAAAATGTTGAATCCAGAGACAAGAATTAGCAAAAGGAACCAAGCACAAATTATCCAATTTGAAGAAAAATTACCTATATAACACTTCAAGGAAACCCTAATTACAAATTAGAAGCTCTGAACGAGAAACGATGCACATTAACATACAATATTCCAACCAAAAACATCAAAACGACAATACGATAGTGTCAAGAGCTTGACCTCAAAGCTTGAAATTTTTGGTCAACCTCTCGAGGGGGAAACACAAAGTCCTGCCATCATTCCACTGAACACTAGGGCATAGTGGGGAATTTTTTTTCAAAAACTTAATCTTAAAAATAGAATCTTTGAAACAAAGCAACCATTACTTTGTATCAAAGAGGGGCAAAATGTAGACATGTAAAATTGACTTGACACCTATCAAACAACACTAAATGGCATCAAACAACACTGAACAACATCAAACAACATTGAACGACATCAAACAACACTGAAAAACATCGAATAGCCTCAAGCAACGTCAAATGATATGGAACATCATCTCACATCATCTCAAAATGACTCAAAATCATCTCGTAACACTTTAGAATGACTCAAAATCATCTTGTAACACTTCAGAAATCAGAATAATCTTGTAAAACTTCACAATGACTCGAAATCATCTCGTAACACTTCAAAATGACTCGAAATCATCTTGTAACACTTCAAAATGACTCATAATCATCCTGTAACACTTCAGAATGACTCAGAATCATCCCATAAAACTTTCAAATGACGCAGAATCATCCTATAACACTTAGGAATGACTCAAAATAATCCTATAACACTTCAAAATGACTCAGAATCATCCCATAACACTTCAGAATGACAGAATCATCCTCTAACACTTTAGAATGACTTAGAATCATCCCGTAACACATCATAATAAATCAGAATCATTCATAATGTCTTGAATAATCTCGGAATCATCCTGAAAAGCTTGAAATCATATCGCAACGTTCCCGCATCACACCACATCGCATCGCATCAAAATGACATCAAAAACCTAAATTCCTTTATTAATTGAATAATACAAAATTATTTAATTAATTCACTTTTTCATCTTTTTGAACAAATGTAATAAATTTTAGGGCGGGTGCATGGAAATGGGTAGTAGTTTCGTGGACACCCTCCAATTTTTTTTTTGAAAATCCATAACGTGAGCGCGTTATAACGTGCTCGCATTATGGCTCATTATGCCGAGCCTAAGGCTCGAAAACTACAAACCGAATACGCAATCACATTATAACGTGCTCACGTTATTGATTGTTAAAAGCAAAAAAAGAAATACAAATCTGTCATTTGCATTTCGACCATTTTCTTTTGCATCCACAGCCAAAAACCCCACAATTTCGTGCTTGCATTCTAGGAGGAGAAATTCACCAAAATTTATTCACCAACAATTGAGATTTCTTTGCAACGATGGTGCCACGATGAGGAGGAGCTATGAGAGGTAAGGATTATATGGTTTTTGTTTTGAGCTAGTTAGTTTTAGGTTTAATTTTTTAGTCTTAGGTTGAATTTGATATATATTTGTTTGAATTTTTAGGAGATGCAATTCAACCTACAAACCCTCAAAATCCTCAATAGGAAGACCAACCAAATCCTCAAGATCAACATCAACCACAACATCAACCTCCTCCACCAATCACTCAACCCCCTCCTAGCAGTCAACAAAATTCAATGAGTGAAATTGAGAACAACAAAAAGAAAATTGAGGATTTGATCAGTAGGTTGAGTGATCCAAATTTTTCAACCGTAGAAAGAATGACCCTAGAAAATTCATTTGAAAGATATGTTAAAAAATGTACATTCAATTAGCAAACAAATAACTGGATGGCGAGATAGGAGGTAGGTGGCTAGGGATTATTATGCAAATAAACTATCATACAAGGATGTAAAGGATTTAAAAATTACAAAAGGTTATTTGTGCTCATTATTCATCAACCCACGCACAAATCAAAATCTTACCCTCAATGTGAAGAGGTTTCATATCCATTGGTGCCACCACCAACAGATTAGGGACCCGTTTATGATAGGTGGTACATAGTTTCCAATTACCCATCGTGCAACAATTGCGAGGTCCTGCAATATTTCCTTAGGAAAATATACAGTGAGTTCATATTGAACAAGATCCCAAATTATTTTGATATGAGGGATTTCTAGGGGAGAGGTGGGGGGTCAGCTTAGGATAGACTTGGTGCGTAGCCGGATCCTACGCGGCAAGGTAGATGAGCCATCACTAGGCCACCTTGTGAGCACGTTGTTATGCCTTTCATCGTGAAGGAAAGTGCTGATGTGGAGACATTGCAAACGATCAACACTTTAACCCAGAGTGTTATCCATCATACTAGCCCTATTCTACAATTCCATCCAGGGGAGTCTTCGAGTGGTGGCCTTCAAACATATGTGTGTCAATCTTGTGGGGCTACTTGTTGATATGACCCCACTGAAACTCAAGAGATTGGTACGCAGGATCCATCTGTAGCTATGGAGATGGAGAGGGCAACTGAAATTTTGCATCAGGCATATGGCATTGATAGTCAGGTAAAATTTAGTGCATGTTCATTGAATTTAATTTATTAAATTTCAATTTTGAAATGCAAGATTAACTAAAAATGTGTTATGATTTTAATAAAATTGCAGGGTCATAGTGTTAAGAGTGGATACACCGGCCCCCCACCAACTAATTTATGCAGTACACCTATCGCTAGTGTATGTAACTAGTAAACAATTATAAATTTATTGCATGTTAATAGCATTGTTTCAGGAATGGTAATTCAATATGCGATTTTGGATGTTGAATAGACTAATATTGGAGGTTTTGATGGAACAGTTCCCAGTGGTAGTGGATTTACTCAAACCTACATGGAGGTAATAGAGTAAAGAGTTTAACTAATGAATCAAGTACTTAATAGATTTGTGTAGTTTATATGCACATCGTTGATTACATTGAATAATTTGTTGTTTTATTTTCAGTTGTTGCAATATGATACACCTCCGAATGTGAAGAGGGCAATGGATATTGGTGTGACATCTGCTATACAATCCTTGATGGATCTGACAGGAGAGGTATGAGGTAAATTAGTAAATTTCAATTTCCATTTATTTGTATAGATGTTAGTTAGTGAAAAATCAAACCATTATTGATTCACGTAGTTTAATTTTTATTTGTATGGTTTATACAGGGCTTGAGCACGCTTGAGCATGGGCGTGAGAATATTTACCTCATGGAGAGAGATCGTGAGATGGCGGTAAGTGATTATTTTGTCAAATATATCATTTTTTATAATGTAATTTCTATATATTCATGTCTTTACTTCTTATTATAACAGTTAAAACTTCACAATGAACTAAACCCTAGGAGGAGGAGCAAGAGCACTCCTCGAGCGCAACAAAAATGAGTGATAGACCTATCTCCATCTGATCGAAAAGGAAAGGGAAATATTTTATTTCCAAGGCATGGAGAGCAATGACTTTTGATTCTAGAGCCCTTTGTTGTATGCCTACATGGCAGTTTTGTACATATTTTTTATTGGACATATTTGACATTGTATGCCTATATGGCATTCTCGTAAGCCTATATAGCTATTTTGTACATTTATTTCATACTTATATCGACATATATTGATGTATGCCTACATGGCTATTTGGTTAATACAAATATCTTTTATCGATGCCTGTCTATATTTGCATTCTAAATTGATGGTTCAATAGATATGAGTTATGTGTATTCAAGTGTATACTTTACAACTTACGTGTATACTTTGTGGCTTGCATGTTTTCATGCGTATATCTTGTATTTGTGTATACTATGTATTCATGTGTATAATTTTTTAGGCTTACGTGTTTTTGAGTACTTGTACTTCCTTTATTGACATGTACATGCTTGACTTATTCATGTGTATAATTATTAATTGGTTAGCCCTAGCATTGATCTATGTCATCCTCAATTCATGATCCTTGAGATGGAGTAAGAACACCCTCAAGGTCCAAAGGAGTTTTGCATGCATTCTTCATAGGCTCATTTTGGTAGTCAAACCAAAAACCTCTTGCATCGTTGAAACGAAAAAATTTATCCTTTATAGCAGGTCTGAAGCCATTATCATTCTCTGTCAGTTCTTCATGTATCCACTCCCCATTAATGGTTGTCTCATGACCTTCATGAAACCAAACACTTATCTCATTTGTGATAGAAGAAATGTATGAAGATTTATCTTCCTCCTTATGAACCATTCATTATCATGAAAGATGGGTTCTTGTGAACCACTACTCATGAATCATGGGTCAATGAGTTTGACTTGTAAAACTATACGATTGAATCCTGATAGCAATATCACAATATTTATATATCTAAATGTGTTATTTCCTTCAGCTAAAATTTGCACTTATACTTATGTGATTGATGTATGTTTGTGTATGGGATCATAGTAATTTATATTTGATAATGCTATTGTGTCTTTAAGGTTTATTTATTAAAGGGTGCATGAAACAAGTTTTAAATCCTTAAAAATATTTGAACTTCTTAGGTTTTTCTATTTGTCAAGTCTAGGCTGCGAGCCCGAGTCCAAGTCAAAAATTGGCTTGTCAAGTCTGACACAAGTCCTACTCTTGTAACACTGGTGTGAACACATCGAGGAATAATGTATATGTCGATGAAGAGAGAACCCATCCTTGTTTCTAAGAAAACCATATTATAGATATGGTTGGTCGAGATAAAACATCACTCTTCTGTATAGTTCAAACCATAATCTTTCATGGCTGCAAACACAGCTTCATTATGTGTGTTCTTGATCCTACTGAAGAAATGGTGGAACATGTTGTAGATCAAATCTTGCAACCCTAAGTCCACAAGAAGGTTACTTGTCTTGATATCCACAAATTTTTGTAAGATGTTCATCCTTCTAGAGTAATGCAAACTATTGATGTCATCTAGATCTTTTAAACTGTCTGCAATCATTTGCAATATTGTAAAAGCTAGAGCTATATCTAATACTACAAATGACTATTAATAAAGCCTAAACATTCTTCTATTATTTTCAATGTGACCATAATGGCATTCCTTTAAGATAAACTACTAAGCTTACTACATGATTCATAAAGTAATCTTGCCAACCACTATCATTGGTTGCCATGCTTCCAATGGAAAGTCAATTTGTTGCAATACCCAAAGGCTAGCAGGTTCATTCGCTCTAATACCACTGTAATGACTCGAGCTCTGGATCAATAGATTTTTTATTTATTTCTCATTGGATTGAAAAAGGTTGTCATCCAATATTATTAAGATAGATAACGAAGTCCCCAAATTATAAATGAAATAAATTCTGAATATGAAGTCTAATTCAAATATTAATTTGATAAATAAATATAATAGTTATTTCTAATTAATCAATTAAAATCATGTGCTAGCTTTGAATATGAATCTTCCTATCATTGATATATAGGCCTTAAGAATTGGGATACCTTTCCTGATCGATACTTTGTACTCATGCATCTTACTCTGAGTCCTTTCTGGATTATATGCTTGAAACGTATACTCCCATATTATAATTTTTTGCTCATATAGACCAATCCCACACTAGTTAATTCAATAATAAAAATAATTCTACAAATTGATTACCCTAATCTTTCCTTCTTATTCTCTTTTATACTCAAAAACTACACAATTGAATCCTGATAGCAATATCACAATTTGACACATTGTAGAAAATACCTCCTACTTATCAATTGATGAGCTAAAGGGGCTCTATAATGAATGTTTCATAAGGCAAAACACCTGTTGAAGGTTTTACAAATGGGGTTGCAAGCTAAGTGGGCTTTACCTTGGGGAAAAAACTCCATGGTTAAGCACTTGAGTTGGAGTAGTACCGGGATAGGTGACCTCCTGGGAAGGCCTAGTGCCTCACCTCTATGAGCATCACCTAGATGCAATGAGTGCTAAGTGGGCCATTCATTATCATGAGAGATGGGTTCTTGTGAACTCAACCCTCTTTTAATCCATGTCAGCCTTGGGACCATATAGGAAGCTGGAGGTCATACCAAGTACGGGATCAACAAGTTTGTATAAAAAATCTAAAAAACAGAGAACAGTGTGAATAATTCTTATTAGATCTTCTCCAAAAGTTCATCAACAACCTCCATTCGATCCTCTCAAGGCTTTACATAGTGTTTTACACCCTTCTCTAACTGATCCATGCCCTCAACTAACTAAAAACCAAATTTCAAAACAAGTAACCGTTGCATTTCAAATTTGTTGCTTTAAGCTACTTACAAATTTGCAACTTTAGACTCCTCCAACCTAAGGGATCGATCTGGTGGAACATAGCTCAAAATGATTCCACGGGTTTTGGTGCAAAATAGGACCATCCCTAGCGTAAACATACCTATTTGAATGTGTTAGAGCAGTCTGCTGGGTCACACAAATTGCAGAACGAAAGTTGCACCACTTTGCAACTTTGCACTGCTTGCATTTGATGCTTTTTCCATCAAGTGAAAATTCACCACCACGGGAAAACCACTTTGAGATAGCCAAAACTAAGAGAGGTTTTTCTAGAGGGGCCCAACTTGATCCTATCGGATTAGATGAGAAGTTTCTATACATCACGGTATCTGAGTAATAGCATGTTGAAGTTTGCAGCCATTTTGCACTTTGGACCCTTAAGGGATCGATCCGGTGGAACATAGCTTGGAGTGATTCCAAGTGTTTCGATGCAAAACAAGATCATGCCTAGCATAAATATACCTATTCAGGCACATTTCAGCAGTTATTTTGGTTACACGAATTGCACAACGAAAGTTGCACCACTTTGCAACTTTGCACAACTTGAATTTGACACTTTTTCCATCAAGTGAAAATCCGCCGCCACGGGAAAACCACTCCAAGATAGCCAAAACCGAGAGAGGTTTTTCTAGAGGGGCCCAACGCAATCCTACAAGATTAGACGAGAAGTTTCTAAGTGTCACGGTATCCAAGTAATAGCATGCTGAAGTTTGCAGCCATTTTGCACTTTGGACCCTTAAGGGATCGATCCGGTGGAATGTAGCTCAGAGCGATTCCGCGTGTTTTAGTGCAAAACAAGACCATGCCTAGCATAAAAATACCTATTTGGACATGTTGGAGTAGTTATTTTGGTCACACAATTTGCAGAGTGAAAGTTGCACCACTTTGCAACTTTGCATAGCTTGAATTTGACACTTTTTCCATCAAGTGAAAATTCGTTGCCATGGGAAAACCACTCCCAGATAAGCAAAACCGAGAGATATTTTTATAGAGGGGCCCAATGCAATCCTGTAGGATCAAAAAATAAATTTTTAATTGAAAGGGAATCAGTTTTATGGGGTTTATGTTGCTGCCCCTATAGATTTTGATGGAAAAGGGCATGAAAAATGAGGTTTCACCCTAGGGTTTGATAAAATATTGCATAAAATAAGGGGTTTGGCTTGGCATGGTGGAGCGAGTTTTTCCTGAGACAAATTACAGATTTGAGGGTTTGGATACATGATAATTGTTGCCCCAACAATGCATTATGTAAGTAAATCTTATTACAATGCCTCAGAGTTTATCAATATGTAAGTAAATATTATTACAATTACGGATCTAAGAGTTTGTCATTATGTAAGTAAATCTTATTACAATGCCTCAGGCACTTCGTTCTCATAGATCTTTTACAATGTCACTCATATATTCGAGATTCTCTTTAAATACCTACATCATAGGTACTCATTATGAGGTTAACTTCAATTGAGTAACTTGACATTGCCTTGCTAAGCTTCACACACTCTTTTATAATGGCTTGAAATCAAAATTGAGATTTGTCAAGATAATCAAAATAAGGATGTTGCATTTATTTTTTGGATGAGATTCTCTTTGATGGCTCTTAAATCAGCATTTTCTGCAACGAGAGATCAATCAATTTTTAGTAGTTTACTTACAAATACGCAAAGTAAAAGAAAAAGAGAAAGAGCATCCAAAATGGAAATGAAATAAAAATAGATGGAAGGTGCTTACAGATAGGGATGTAGGTTTCACAACTTAGTCACTCCTAGTCATACATCTTCACTGGGAATTCCAACATACCTATTGCACACAACACCTCTCATGAATAAAGTAAGATGAAATTTCAGATGCTCTTATAATGTCTACATCATAGCTGCTCATGATAAGGTTAATTTCAAATGAATAACTTGAAATTCCCTCACAAAGATTTGTAGACACTTTTCTAATGGCTTAAAATATTGATTGAGATTTGTCAAGATCATCAAAATAAGGATGTTGCTTTTCTTTTCTAACTGACATTCTCTTGGATGGCTCATATATCTACCTTTTTTGCAAGGGGATACTAATCACTGTAAAAGAAGATGATAGCATTGGCATCAAACAAATTAATGTGCATACAAGTATAAATTAATAAGAACCAATGTGAATATACTTAGAAATTAATCAAATGAACCATTTGGGTCTGCTCTACTCTTTATTGTGTCAAGTATAACCTCATGGTCAGACTCATAGACCTTCTACAAGATCTTGTTCAAAGGTATACCCCAATATTTGGTCAAATGAACATTGGATTCCACGATAAGGTTCGAGTAATGAAGAATCTTACGATGCATGTCAAAGTCCTAAAATAGCCAATGTTTAACTTTTGAATGTGGGTACCTTCTAAGCCATGTTCTAGTAACCACAACTGAGCCTGTAGGGTATTTGATGTTTTCTCCATCTATAACTGGGGCCTCCAATTTATTTTTGGCCTCAACAATGACACAAGTAATAGTTTGTTCCCTCTTCATTGTCTTCATCTGCAATAACTGCATAAACATGCCCTACATTGATATGTCCAGAAAATCTCTTGAAATTTGTCAACATTACGAATATAGTACAAAGTAAGATAACGATATGGAATTTCAACAACTAAGAAAGTAGATATATCACCTGGTTGAACTAGATATGATATGTGGTCAAAGTCGACCGATGATACCATCTATGTCAGTTCCAATGTCATCGAAGGGCGATATGTGTGAAGTGGGCTAAGATAAATTGTGAACCATTTGTCAACCCACTCCCTTGACTCACAATCATTCTAGGCTTGCATTGCACATGAAGAACAAAAGCATGCCATCTTTCGTGTATCAATACTCCATGAACTTGCATTTGAGCTAAGGAAAGAGTGTACCTCAATCGATCCTGTTAGTGTACAACAATCTTCATATGGTGCAATGTTAGTATCATCCATCAACCAAAAAAATATACAAACTGAAGACATACCTTCATTACTTGGACCCATCAAAGCATTAGACCACTCAATGATTGATTTTCCATTTGTGAACTTTGCACTATCTTTATACTTTAACTCTTCTCATGCTAATGCTCTTTTCACACATGCTCCCCCTTTCCATGTCCGACCTCACAAAAGTTCCACATTTGTTGAACACTTGTACAGACATGCATCCTGCATAACCAGTAGAACATCCATGAGTTCTTGAATTGTGTTGCATAGTTATCAGACCATATTATATATCGATCATATTCTATGCCCCTCTGAGCCAAACCACTGTAGAACATCTAGAAGCAACCTTGCACGAACTCTGGGGAATGCGTGCGATCATCACTAATGTAAAATTGGTACTCCCTCAATACCTTCCTTTGCTCATCTGTACTATCAGATGCATGAATGAATGCTATGTGCACAAATATCACAACTTGTGTGGAGTTGTAATACTATGACTGCACCTCATGTTGTGGTTGTAGAGTGTAGTTCTCCGCAAAGTCAACCACGGATACTATGCTTCCAACTGGAAAGGTGTCCTTGCATAGCTTGAATTGCATGTCCAACCATCGAGCTCTATGGGTAAGCATTACATACTCAGATGGTATATTGTCACGAAATGTGGTCATAAATTGGTACACTAGAATCTTTACACTAACCAAATCAAACCTTTTTTCTTGAGACCCATCTTTTGTAGCATATGCCACTGTTTTATACTTCCCAAACTCTACTAGTTTTTGTCCCACCTCATCTATGCTTTCCATATGTTGACATACTGGCATACGCTGGAAGCCACCGCAACGCTCGCATGAACCATCCAAGCATGTTGTCCTATAGAATATCTGGCCATCCTCTATTTCACATAATTTTTTTGATAAGAACTCTCTTGAAGATTTATGTGGGGCTTGTATGCCACAATCCTGCAAAACATCATTAGTATGCAAATCTAAACATATAGAACGATAAACATCATAATGGTTAGAAAATTCAATATGTAGTCTACAACAACAAGTAGTGTGTGTGTGATTTATCTTGACATAAAAAGGTTTAAGCATTTCAAAAAATATTTGAGAAATACTAATTTGAGGATAATCATTTTTAAATTTTTTCAAAAATTGGGTTTGAGTCATATCCAAAAAATGCTTTGGATGTGGCTCACGATTCCAGCTATCAATTCTCCTTCTTACCACATCCCTTTGATTCAGAGATGGCCTTGTGTTATTCTTCCAATACTCTTCAATTAGTGTTCTCAAGGCTTCGACAACTTCTTTATCTTTTCGTGACAGTCTCCCCGAGAATGCCCATAATTCATTTGAATAATTGCCCTCAATTCTTTGTCGCCTTTGAATGGCTCTTGATAAAAAAATTCTACTAATTCCTGTTTGTTCACTAGTATTTTTAATTAGATGAGCTCTCTTTGTTTGACAGCTTACCAAAGTTGATGTAATGACACGATGGGTGACATTACTATCCTTTGAGCGTGAGGTCTTATGCACACTCCCATAAGAATCCATTAGATCCTTCACAATAGTGTCTTCACTCAATGCATTCGATGTTCTCAACCCAAGAGTCTTCATGATGTTCCTATACTTTACACCTTGCATCATTTCAACAAATACTTGACATCTTGTAGTATCATTTAGCCTTTCAAAGAATCATTCCCAAATCTTATCAGCATATCTTCTACAAGTGTGTGTTGAAATATTATCTTCCATTTGCTGCAAAATCTCATCATCAATATTAATCAAATACTTTGGCTTTCTACGCAAAATTCTAGGTGGTGTTCTCCTAGGTACATACATCTCAACATTAGGAATTTCATCAATATTTAATTGAGGTGGGCTAGATTGCATACCTTCGATCGAGGGTGGAGAAGAAGAAATACCTTGAGGTTCACATGGGGATGATGGCATACCTTCTTCATCAATTATGAGTGATGATGTACTCTAAACTTGAGATGTGTTCGATGGTGTCCAACAATATTCACTTGCGGTACATGGTGTCCCTCCATATTCACTTGTAGTAGATGGTTCCCATCCATATTAACTTGTGCTAGATGTTGTCCCTCCATATTCTCTTGTGCTTAATGGTGTCCCTTCATATTCACTTGTCGTTGAGGGTGTGTCTCCAACTACGGTATCTAAATCTATCTTACGATGATGCTTTCGTATTCATCCCTGTTGTGTTGCTAATTCCTATTCTCTTTTTGATGGTTGAGGTTCCTCTACAATCAACTTTTTTTCATCAATCGTTTCCAATTTCTTCTTTTCACGATATGTTGCCACCTAAACTCTCTCATTTTCTTTGAAGGTTTCGTTCTCTTTGTCTGTTAGTTTCCTCTTTGTCTTTTTCTTTAGCATGGTGAATAATTTTATTTGTACCATGGTAATGAGATGAATATTAGTTCCTAAAAAATGTATCCATTCAAGTTCATTGAAAAATATATTTCATTGAAGGCTTCATTTAAATAATACTTACAATCATCGTGTACAAAAGTTAACGTAGCATAGACAAATGTGTACAAACTATGGAAGCATAGACAAAGTTTTTATATGCTTTCAAAGGTGGTTGTTTGTTAGTTATAGGCATTGGGGGGAGTTGGTTTTCATTTCAATAGGTTTAAAAAACCTCCATTTTCTCGAAGGGAGGAGTATTGTTCATTTTGAAATCCATTTTTATGACCAAAAAATGTTGTTTTCCAAAAATTCACTGGTTTTTTTGCACATTCCTGCACTTGTACGGATCTGTAGAACCTTCCCTTGATACAAAACTAATATAATATTTTAGGCACATTTCTTAACTCTGTAATGCATCATTTTTGAGGGCTTAACAGTACTTTTGAAGGGAGCAATTCACAATTTTCTGAAACTGCTCATTTCAAGCCAGCCAAGGGTTTCAGTAGGATTTAATTATGAAATGACCATCCCACCTATTGTTATGACTTGTTTCTCAATGGGATGGCATGTAAATTTTTAGATTAGGGTATTTTATTGCTTAACATGCCTTGGAATGAAACTAATGACAATAGGATGGGGTTCTTAGGCTGAAACAAGCACTTTTCCATGAGAATTTGAGGAACCAAGGAGTGATTTTGAGAAAGTGTTGAAGGAGTGGTCTATGTAATGAACTTTTTACCTTGTGCAAGGTATTTTAAAGATGTTTGATTCCTTGGAATGGTCTGGGAAGGCCCGGGTATAGGAGTTTCTATAAACCCTCCCTCTTTGCATTGAAAAATGGGGGTTTTTGTATTGGAAGCCTAGTTGAGCGGGTAAGGTCCTAAGACCTAGAAAATATCTTGTTTTGAGACCTAATTAAAGACTTTTTTTGGGTTTGAAAGTCTGGTGTGAGGATCTAAGGGTAGTTCCTTTGTAAAATTAGCATACTTGGAGGCCTACAATAGTGAAAGGTCAGTTTTCTTAAAGTTGTCCCAAAGGAGTTATGTGATGGGTTAAGGTATGTCTTGAAACTCTAAAATGGGTGCTAGAATAATTCTTTTATTTTCCTTGTGTTTAAGAAAGTTTTGGAGTAAGGACCCAAAACTGGTTTTGCACTACTACTAGATTCCAAGGGTGAAAAGTGGGAAATATTGTTTCTATTTGTTGTCCAACTTGGAGGAGTGTTGGGATTGGTTCATTAGGCCTTTTTAATCTTGTTAGATACCTCTTGAACAAAATTCAACATCTTGAATGGTTTTGGGTCCTCCAACTCTGCATCAAAAATGAGTATCACAGTTTGAAGTGTGTGAATGGTTTGGGAGGTACATGTGATAGTTTGCAGATGCTTGGCTACTAGTAATGTGGATAGTGAACAAAGAAACTAATTTTGTGTGTAAGGGAAGACTTCTGAAAGGTTTCATTTTTTTTGTACTAACTCAAACAGAGATTTCTTAAGTAAATAATGGTTTGGTTGTGCCTTAAGAATTATAGTTTGTGTTTGTAAACAATGGTGCCATTATGGAAGATTTAAGAAAATTTGTGAATGACATTATCATTGGTTGATTTTTTGAGGAATCTAGTTGATTGTAATCAGTTATTTTCAAGATTATAAAGGTGTTTTGAAGGTCCTTAAGGAATTGGGAACTCTTAATGCTAATTTGAGTATATTAATCAAATGTGTTGTGAAGGGAAATATAGTTGAATAAGTGTGTCAAGAAAGGTGTTGATTTCTTCCTTTGTACTGTATTAATTTGTGCAGAGGTATTGGAAGGTGTCTGGACCCTTCAGAGGAATGGGAGAGGCTTGGAGTTGTCTTAAAGGATGAGTTTTGGTGAGATGTTTGGAATGTGTATTTGGTTTATTTCAATCAATAACATGTTGATTATAGTGACTTGGATGTCCTGATAAAGGTTGGTAGTTACCTTCCACATGATTTGTTGTTGTTTTTCCATGTAAGTTGCAGCATTGAGCTCTTAAATTAGTGTGTCATGAATGAATTGAATGGTTCTGAGTTTCTAATCAGCTTTATGCTATGTTACAATGACAACATAAGGTTATAATCACAAACATAAATGAAAGCAAGCCATAATAGAATGAAATAAAATGTGTAAAGACTTCACATACCTAAAAAAATAGACTTTCAAATGGAGGAGTTGAAACCAATTATGTAGCCTTTTCTTCTTTCTTCAAACTCCACAACAATTTGACTTGTTCAAAAGCTTGTTCCCCTCCAAAATTTAATTGTATATTAGTTTTCAATGGAATTCAAACTTCAATTGATATTATATGTATTTCAATGTGGAAACTCTACTATTTCATGCAAAGGTGGTAGAAAGATCATGGAAAAGGTGATGGAATGTGAAAAAAATTCTTGCACACTTCACAACATCATCAAAAAGAAACTTTTTGTCAGAGCACGCACAGAACCAGGGGAATATGCAGACTGTGGGCCTTGAAATCATGAGTATATATATATTTTTTACCATTTTTAATGGAGTAAAACACGTGCTCGCATTATAACGTGAGCACATTATGTGAAATATGGTTTTCTTAATATATTTAGTTTCTCCCTCTTTTTTAATACCCTCTATCCTAATTCTATATCTATCCCCCGCACCCTTATAGTAGAGGAGATAGAGGTGAGTGAGTATGTGTGTGAGAGAGAGAGAGATAGGTAGAGGGAGAGTGGGAGAGAAAGAGGGAGGGAGGAAGGGAGGAAGGGAGGGAGGAAGGGAGGTAGAGGGAGAGGGAGATGGAGAGGGAGAGAGGGAGGGAGAGGTAGAAGGTTAGAAAGATATAGTGGGAGAGAGGGAGAGAAGGGGAGAGTGGGAGAAAGAGAGGCTGGGAGAGAAAAAGGGAGAGAGGGAGGGAGAGCGAGTGGGAGAGTGAGTGGGAGAGAAAGAGGGAGAGAGGGAGGGAGAGGGAGAGGGGGAGAAAGAGATAGTGGGAGAGATGGAGATAGAGATAGAGGGAGAGAGTGGGAGAAGGGGATAGTGGGAGAAAGATAGAGTGGGAGGGATAGAGAGGGAGAGTGGGAGATTAAGAGAGAGGGAGAGAGGGGGAGAGTGTGAGAAGGGGAGAGTGGGAGAAAGAGAGAGTGGTAGAGAGTGGTAGAGTGGGAGAAGGGGAGAGTGGGAGAAAAAGAGAGAATGGGAGAGGGGAG
>CM021104.1:608921798-609059517 GCA_007115665.2 Sequoiadendron giganteum
CCTATACCCTCTTAAGCCCTCAACGCTCAACCCTTAACCCTTCAACCCTAATCCCTCTACCCCTATACCCTATTAATCCTCAACCCTCAATGCTCAACCCTCAACCCTTCAACCCTAATCCCTCTACCCCTATACCCTCTTAATCCCTAAACCCTCAACCCTCAACCCTTAAACCCTAATCCCTCAACCCCTATACCCTCTTAATCCCTCAACCCTCAACCCTCAACCCAATACTCTCTACCCTAAACTCTAATCCTTCAACCCTTATACCGTGAAATCCAAGAAAACTCTCTACCCTAATCCCTAAACCCTCAACCCTTAATCTCTCAACCCCTATAACATCTACCCTATATATTGGACCCTCAACCCTAATCCCTCGACCCTATACCTTAAACCCTCAATCTTCAACCCTCAACCATTAAACCCTCTACCCTTTATCCTTTACCCTATACATTAAACCCTCAACCCTCAACCCTTAATCCCTCAACTCTCAATCCTTAGACCCTAAACTCTCTACCCCTATACCCTCTACCCCTTATATTGGACCCTGAACCTAATCCTTCAACCATATACCCTCAAACCTATACCCTAAACCCTCTACCCTCAACCAAGTAAACCCTTAACCCTAAACCATTAACCCCAAACCCTTCAACCCTAAACCCTTAAACCTTCTACCCTATACCCTCAACCAAATACTCTCTACCATCAACCCTATTCCCTCAACCCTCAAAACTTAAACCCTAATACCCTAGAAACCATCAACCCTATAGGTCCTCCACCCTAATCCCTCAACCCTATATGCTCAACCTCTATCACTTTCTCCCTATCTATACATCTCACCTCTCCTGCCTTCCCTCCCTCCTACCCTCTCTAATTTTCTCTATTTACCATCTCCCTCTTTCTATGTACCTCTCGTTCAATCAATCCCTACCACCCTCTCTCGCTCCCTCTATCCATCTCTCTTTATGTTCCTCCCACTCTATCCCACTCTCTCCTCCTACTACCTCTCTCTCCCTCTCTCTCATGTATCTCCCTCCCACCCCCTCTCTCTCTCTCTCAGGTCTCTCCCTTTGGAAACCTACCTAGGTAACTCTCTCTTTCTCTCTCTCCCCTCTCTCTATCTATCCCTCCAACCCTACCTGGATAAGTCCCTCTCACTCCACCCCCCTCTTTCTCTACCTCTATCAGGTCACTCCCTCCCACACCGTCTCCCTCTCTCAGGTCTCTCACTCACACTCCCTCTCTCTCGCACTCCCTCTCTCTCACACTCCCTCTAACTACCTATCTCTCAAGTCTCTCCCTTTGGCACCCTACCTACATAACTCTCTCTTTCTCTTTGTCTCTCTCTCCCCCCTCTCTCTCTCCCTCTCTCTCTCATTCTCTCTCCCCCCCCTCTCTCTCTCTCCCACCCTCTATCCCTCCCACCCTACCTAGCTAAGTCCCTCTCACTCCAACCCCTTCTCTCCCACTCCCTCTCTCTTAAACTCTCACTTCCACCCCCTCTCCATCTCTCCAGACTCTCTCTCTCTAAATTATCCCTCCGTCTAAATACATACATAAATGGATACATACAATAATAATACATATGTAAATATAATCTTACAACCATACAAGCATACATACATACATGTGTAGATACAATCTAACATACATAAAGGCATACATACAATATATATGCATTCATACATACATGCATGACATACAAGCATACATGTACATACAAACATACAAATATATCAACATGCATTCAATATATTGGCATTTAACATAAAGGAAGACATAACCCAAGCACGTTATAATGTGCTCGCATTATGTCTTAGTTGACATGTTTGCCGCAGAAGCAAAAACCATGTGAAAAGTGAGATATAACGCACTCGTGTTATATCTTGCTTTGGGAATTCTTGAGCCTTAGGCTTGGTATTTTCCTTGGAATACCAACCCAAAGGCTTGGATGGCATTCCCAATGACCAAAGACGTGTTTTTAAAAAATCTACCATATTTCTCAGAATCGAGTTCATGCTCACAGTCAGGATTGCACGTGGTTCAATATCTAAAAAATCGAACACATGGGTAATGTTGGGTTCTCTCTTAGCTATCCAACGATGTAATTTTTTTCACTATCTGAAAATGTTAAGCCTTTCATCCATATTTTATTTTATTTGTATGTCTTTTCTTTTTTTCCAAAAAGCAGTGTTTGGTATTTTTTTCATTATAAATTAACCGCTCACTGATTTTTCAAGTAAATTACGTTTTTAGAAACTAGACTCAATTCGAAAAATTAAAAAAAAATCAATTAGTTTCCAAAATTTGTAGGGGTAGCACGTCCAAAATTTTATTTTTCAGGAAATGTCCGCTTTGAAAATTAGTAAAAAATCAAATATTCATTAAAAAATTACCAGAAAAATCTGGCATCAACTACATACTATTAGCTATCTTCTAATTGTTGCGATTTTAAAAATACTAAAAAAACGTTCACCGTATGAGGGTCGTACAAGAGTTGCTATGTTATGTTTTTTTCTGACAAAAACAACACCAATTTGAGTATGTCCCTCATTTGAACCCCTTAATCTCAACCATTTTCAAAATAAATTAGTAGTTTAGAAAGTAGACTTGGAGCACTTGAATCTTCCTTTTTGTTCCATCTCAAAAATTTGAGTATAAGTATCCTCAATTTCACGTCGAGGGTTCAGTATTTCCTGATTTCAGAAAAAATTTGTCCACTTAAGTCCCCTTTTTGGGAACCATCTTTGTGCACTTACCCTTCATTTATTTAAAAAAATTCCTAAAAACCCTAATTCCTATATTAATTAAATAAAACAACATTATTTAATTAATTCACGTTTCATCATTTCGACCAATTAAATAAGTCTCATTTAATAAAGTCATAATCCCACCTTATTTCATCTTGATTAATTAAATAACGCCAATTATTAAATTAAGTTGCTAAATCACCGTATTCCCCTAAATGGATTAAATAATTAAATAATAATTTAATTACAACACTTTCCCTCCAAAATTTTGAATTAAATCAAACTATTCAAATCAATTATCAAAAATCAAATCAAACTAATGCAACTTTGTTTGCAAAACTCAAACTTGATTTGCACATTCAAACCCCAAAAAGGAATTAATTAATTAAATCAATTAATTCATATTCCTCACCCACTTTCTGATTGAGAAAAATACGACTGTTGACTAAGCAATCTAATTTGTTAACTAATCCATCTATTATGTTAACTAATCAATCTATTCAGTTAACTAAAACATCACATTCCTAACTAAGCCATCACAAAGTTGACTAGTCAATCACATTCTTGACTGGCCAATCTATTTTCCAACCATACAAATTGTGCAATCAACTTTCCACAATTATCTCATGTCTAAATCCTCACAACACACTCTGACCGTTGATCTAGATATTCTTCAAAACGATCTTGATTGTCCATTTCAAATCTCATTTTTTATATAACAAACCCATTTCCTTGCAAATAAGGATTGAAGAATCAACATACATTGAGCAACGAAGTGCTGTCAAGATCATCTTTGAGAGAGCTTCATCCATTGTCTTCGATCAACCAAACACAACAAGCATTCATCCACACTTTGCACATGAACTTTGGAGGCTTCACTATGATAAGAACAATCCAACATCAAGCGAACACACTCAGCTACGGGATGGTACAACTATCTTTTTTCTTTCAATTCTTATGATAATCAATAGCTTTCTTATTATGTTTGCATCAGTATAGTTCAATTTTGTATGTGTAGGAGTTTCTAGATCTTAGATTTTAGCTTTTTGGTTGTAGATTTCTTTGTTAGATTGATTTCATGTCCCTCTTGGATCATTAATCTAATGTCCTCATTCCCCCTCACACACCATTACACCACCTTGCATATAATATAACAATCATGAAAAGACTAACCGATAATTCATTTATTAACTACCTGCATGTTTTTCCTTAGTCTAGTCAAGCAACCCCTTTTGCATGCAGCATATTCTTATCATTATGAAAATGCACTGAACCACATATGGATATAGACACGGCTACCAACCAAGAACACACATGAAGGGATAACACACTCAAGCCAATACTTTCTTTTAAAACCACATAACATACATTCCAAAACTAAATTTTCACTTTTAAGGAACTAGAAATCATGGAAATGAATCAAGGCCACACAAGGAGAATCAACAATTACATGCATCCAAGGGATCACACACAATAGGAGAATACATAAGGTGTATGATCATCGATATAACATATGAAGCTAGGTGTTTAGATTAAAACATGGTATCTAACACAAGGGTCCCTATGACCTTCTAGCCACCCAACAGACATATGAGAACACATGCATAAGAAAAGTTACTATAACTAGACATTGATGACAACATTAACCAGAGATCCCAGTGCTGCAACACTAGCTCTGATACCAAATGAAACACCCCGCTAAGGGACCCGGTGGATTAACACAAAAGACCTCAAACATCATGCCAATAATACTTTTTCAAGAAACTAAAGTGATAGTAACTAATGCAACTCAACAAATTATTGGCATATATATAATCATAGCGGGGTGTAAGTGTAGGTGTGTAAGTGGACAAGATTCATTCATCTGAGAGGTACATATATATAAAATAAATATTGGACACAATTTTCTTAGAAATATCATTTGCACCATGAAACCAGCTCTGGAATGAAGTGGAAGGAAAGACTCTCCATTTTGCACATGAATTGTACCACCTAAACCCCAATGGATGGTTGGAAAATACCACCCTACCACGTGGAACTCTAAGGCCCATTCCCTTCATGCTAGGAGACAACACTAGGACCCACACACAAGCAATCAACAAAAATAGCAAGTGGCTGACACTAAACATCCAAAGGAGACTACCTAAAACAAGAATCAACCAAAAGTCACAAGGACTTTCACAAAGACTTTAAGATACTTCCAGATACCAACAGATAACAAAAATGGATAGGAAACCCAAAAGCTTATCATTTTACCACAACACATACAATTAAGCACATTACATCATTTGCAGAATCTTATAACATGATAGCTAACTTTAATTTCTCTTTGTTAGTAGTTCATAATCAAGACCAACAATGCATAACCTTGGTAATTGATCCTTACACAATATAGAAGCCCCAACACAAGATTTCACAAATAGGAAGGGATTTACAACATACAGATAGTAAAAACATTCAAGCATAGATGGTACAACACAATACAAATCAAAGGATAGAGATATATCCTCCTATACAACCTTAGAAAATGAGCTAAATCCCTCTTGACAACAATCAAGTATGCCAGCCATAAAATAGTCAAATCAACTCAAAATCTAAATTCGTCAGAAACCTATTTCAGATTTGACCCTTGACTACTCAGCAACACAAGCGGAATTGACCAAAAATGACTCAAAATTTCACAAAATGCAACGCAAACAAACAGATCCCTTAAAAACCCTCTTTTCGGCATACCTGATTACAGTCAAACATCAAAATGAGAAACCTAACATATAGCAGCATTTCATCACTTGAAAGAACACTTCAAAACATTGAAATTATATATTCTATAACATACATATAAATATCTATGAATTTAAAACACAAAATTGTAAATTAAGTATAGAACCTACCTCAAAACATGAAAATTTTGAATGCAAGAAGCTGAAAATTAAAGAAGCTTTCCAAACCCGAATCTCTAATCCAAAGCATGATCAGAAATCAGAATTCCACACAATCTAGTAGAAAATCCATTTCCTTCAAACCATAATTGAAATCTAGTTGTATGGTATTACTTTTTTTCCCCCTTCTCACACATTTCTTATTCCCTTTTATATCTCTAGATTTATGTGAAGAGATACATCCTTTCAAAGATTCATAACTCCTATTAAATAATAGTTTTTACATTTTCAAACTTGATCGTTCCTTTTCACACATATTCGTAATAATATATATATGTATCCTACACACACTTCTATCTTGGTTAATCAATCCTCCTTTCTATTTTGTGCTTTTTTCTATTTGTATCTTTACATATTAATGGATGTTGATAATAGGTAGCATCGGTCTGATAAAAGACTTTGATCTATGTTTAAAATAGGTAATAAATTAAATGGAGACACATGCCCCTTGAGCTGACATGTCTCCACTTTGTGGAGACACATTCGCTCATGGGACGTGTCTCCCACATTTGATATTTATACTAACTCCTTCCTCACTTAAACTATATGGAAATCTACTGATGTTGTTTACATGTGAGGATCAACCTTGATTAATTTGGAATCTGATCGTTGCATTAACATTGAATCAAAGCCAAGTTTCAAGATTGATTAGATTTATTTTAGCATTGTCGAACTCACTCCTGCAAACTCTACCTTTGGTTCGGCGTCACCATTCCTTACACTCTGAAATCGTGTTTTTTATGTGATGTGTGAAGGCTTTGGTGTTGCGGTGGATGGAGGATGCGATCGGGATGGAGACGGGAAGAAAGGAAAATAGGGTGGTTGCAGGGTCTTGGTTCCTACCCTTGGCACCCATAAGAACAAAGCTATATAGAGGAGACAAGAGAAGCGTCGAATACGTGTTTTGTAGTCATTTGAATGCTCGCCTTACTTTTTGGACCGTTATTTATATACTATTGTATATCTCTTGAGAAGCATGGATTGATGTCGTGTGTACCATATGACTAGTGCAAGGAGTCAAGGAGACCAGTGGAATCTATATACTAGTTTTCATTAAGAATTGGCACTTCATTTATGCATGGAAGCAAATATTTTCTATTCCTGTAAAGTTCAAAGTTATCAGATAAATTCAAATATTGGTGAAAGTGTATTTTCTGAGTCTTAGTTGGGCACACATGGAGTAAAATGCAAGTGTGGACTATCATTGGGGTGAACACCAGAACAGATTGTCATTTGCAAGAAGTGACTTACCTTTCATTGATGTTATTGGTAAACCTGTTAAAAATCTCTGGCATCTCAATTGCCTTCTCTAGTGACTTGAAAAATGCATGCACTCTTCTATGACAAGAATCAAGTAAAATCAATAGTGCATATTGATCGACTTCATCTTGGTGGAGCTCCTCTATCACCATCCTATGAGTCACCTAGGCTTAAAGTCTCATAAAAGTATGAAGTTGCCACTGGGATAATTGTGTATCTCCCGATTGATGAGATCTCCAGTTGGTATTCACTGTGATTGTGATCTACCTTATGCTAGCTTAGCATCCTTGTTCTCACTAAGTGACTGACATCCTGGGGGTGGATAGACCTTGTCAAAGATCGGAACTGTTGAAAAATTTATCAAGTTATCCAATATTCAATATTATTGGTATTTACCATATGGGTTGTCTAAATATTGACGACGAAAGATCTTTCATACCAAATGATGATGGTGGAGTTGACGTGGATCTATGATCGCTAGTTTTCTGAAGTTGTCTCCTTGGCGTCGGCCAGAGCCTATGGCTTTGCCTGGATGACGAATGTAATCACCACCTCCCGGTGTGATTTCAGTAGTGGAGTCGTGTTCTTTTATGCGAGCCTTGAATTCTTTGAGGCGACTCTTGTAATTGTCTCCCAAATTCGACATCATCAGGGCACAAGGTCGGGTCTGCCTTGGATAAATTTGCTTTAGCTATGTGGAAGTCATCACCGGGATTTTATATTTTTGGGAGTTGCTTACTGGAGTTGCCAGCACGACTCTGAAGCTGTAGATCATGGTCTGTGCACTCTCCCAGGACAAACGTCGGATTAAGATTTGTATGGTCTTTAGACCACATTCAAATATTAAGAAGATTGCTCCATCTTGTTGTCTGGTCTGCGAAAAGAAGAATAAGTCCGCTAAACTTAGCCTATGTTTCGATGGAGGAAAGGCCATGAGAAATCAATTATGGGCGTGCAAATCAAGAATGGCAACACTAAAGGTGGAAAATGAGGCACAATCACAGATCCAGCTCTATGGTGTACCTTCAGAATATTTAAAAGATATTAAGTATTCTTTGTTTAGATTGCAATTACCATTCTGGGCTAAAATTCAGTTTGCTGAGTGGTGCAAATCTGAAATTATTTACTTAGGACTATGTGTGACCAGTAAATAGTGATCACTATGATAATATTCTTTAGATTTATTCATTACAAGTTGTATCATGCTAATTTATGCAGATTATATTTTGTGAAGATTGCCTTTTAAATTCTATGAGATAAGTATTGCATGGTTGAATAATACTCATGAATTGTTTTGTAGTTACTAATTCATGCTATAACATTGAGATGGTCAATCATGCACGCTCCTAGTTATGGTATGTCTATTTGAGATAGTTGAGTCCCATGATCTGTTAGTAATATCTTCTTAAATACTTTCAAGATAAATCAAGAAGTGCAAGAGATTTCTTTCAAGAAGAGCTTGATGCATCCTATAGGTTGAAGGATGAAGACTGTACTTGTAGCTATGAGACTAAGTGATTAGCTGGAGACATCCTTATTAGAAAAGGAAGAATTAACCTTAAGAGGGAGTTCTATGTTTCATTGAGAATAAGTAAAGATTAAAGTGTTTCAAGGCAAAATGCTAAATCCTTGAAGTACCTATTCAGCAGTTGAGATCATAATTGCTCAAGTCAATCAACCTAGATTTAACATTGGTAGCTCCACAAACCTTTTTGAATCTACTTCTACTTGGTCTAGGAAGAGGTTGAATAAAATAGCCCTAAATCTCTACAAAGGTGTGAATTGGAAACCATTTCTCTAAAGCAAGTATTACAGTCAATTTTGACAAGGAGGTCAGGAGGTTGATGCAAGTACTTAGAGCTTCAGAAGGAGTCACATCATCACTTGTTATAATGCATAATTCTCTAAGATAGAGAGATATGAGGTAAAAGCCCTTGTTCATCTCTGAAATTGAGATGAGTCGTCATGTTGAGAGACTCCATGATGACATCACGTTGAGAGACTCCGTGACAAATATTCAAATTGAAGAAATCCCTCTATGGACTTAAACAGGCTCCCAGGGTTCGGTATACAAGAATTGACAGCTACCTCTTGGGACTCGGATTCTCCAAGAATGATGCAACCGAAATCTTTACTTTAATGTAATGAAATGTGAGATGTTAATAATTAATTTATATGTTGATGATCTATTGATAACAGGAAAAGATCATCCCATTTCTCAAGGAAAGAAGGATCTAACCTCAGAAGAGCCCCTAGCACCCGCAGTGTGGCTTAAAGGGGGGTGTTGGAAATAAGCCACACTCGGACTAACAATGGGATGGCCACAAAGGGCCAGTAGCTCAGTTGATAAAGCACTCCTGCTGCAAATGGAAGGTCCTAGTGAATTCTCTAAGATATTTCAAGTGTGAGCCAAAGGAAATTCACCTTATGGTTGTAAAACATGTATATTGAGATATCTTCAAAGGCACTATTGGATATGGTCTTCTTTACAGAAATGACCAACTAGATCAACTTGGATACTTTGATTCAGATTGGGCTAGGAATGTAACCAATCGAAAAAGCACATCAACATGTTGCGTCAGTTTAGGATCGGCTATGATCTCTTGGATCTGCATAAAACAGTTTTTTGTAGCACAAAGCTTGACAGAAACTGAATAATTTGCAGCCTCTATGGGGGCAAGAGAAGCATTTTGGCTTCATAAATTGCTTGTGGAAATCCTTGATCTAAGCACTTTGAGATCCCCTACCATTATGAGACATGGTAGAAAGCGATGTGATCCAGTTGAAGTATGTTAGTACAATGATCAAACAGCAGACATTCTCACCACACCTCTCTCTCGAATCAAGGTAGAACACTTTAGGAAGAAACCTAGTATGGTTGAAATGTAATTTGATATTATCTTTGAAATTCAAATTTTTTATAAGTTGTACTAATATATAAAGATGTTTAATGTGTAAACTCTTTTGTCATGTGTGTGACTCCATGACCTTATGGGCCTACTCCGCCTGTGTACATTATTGAAAGGTGATGATCTTTCTAATAATGAACACTTGTATGTAACATTGAAAAGTGACGACTATACAATGATGAGTTGAACTATCATGATAGATATCATGTGACTTGATATATGTGGACATGTCATGATAGTATCTCTTGGACACTTTGATGAATATCATGGGACTTGATGTCATTTGAAGATCATTGTGATCCTTAAGAGATAATCATGGTGGATAATTTTATATCCGTGGATATGCCATGAATTATTATGATAGACATCATGTGACTTTATTTGAGGGCACATACCAGAATGAAGATGTGTTATGAAGAATTTCATGTGACTTGACACTTCTAGAAGCATACCATATCTTTTGATATCACGAGTTAGGTGATATCACTTTTACTTGGTAAAAGTTATCCTCCCTAGTTAAAGAGGGAGTGTTGAATAATGAATATGTGTTATGAAGAATGCCATGTGACTTGACACTTTTAGAAGTATACCATATCTTTTGATATCACAAGTTAGTTTATATCACGTTTACTTGATGGAAGCTATCTTCCCTAGCTAAGAGGGAGTATTGCATAATGAATGTCATGTGACTTGACACTTTCAGAAGCATACCATATCTTCTGATATCATGAGTTAGGTGATATCACGTTTACTTGATGGAAGTTATCTTCCCTAGCTAAGAGGGAGTATTGCATAATGAATGTCATGTGACTAGACACTTTTAGAAGCATACCATATCTTCTGATATCATGAGTTAGGTGATATCACTTTATAATTGTTTAGAGTTTATCCTCCTCGCTAAGAGGGAGTGTTGATAATAGGTAGCATCGGTCTGATAAAAGACTTTGATCTACGTTTAAAACAAGTAATAAATTAAATGGAGAGACAAACCCCTTGAGCCAACATGTCTCCGCTCATGGGACGTGTCTCCCACATTTGATATTTATACTAACTCCTTCATCACTTAAACTGTATGGAAATCTACTGATGTTGTTTACATGTGAGGATCAACCTTCATTAATCTGTAATTTGATTGTTGCATTAACAATGGAGTTGCATCTCTTTGAAAAGAGATAACTCTTTAAAAGGATGTCTTTTTGTTAAGACTAATTGTTTCCTTTTAATACTTTTAATTTCTCCTCAATGGCTTCCTTTGAATCATCTTCTATTATTTTATTATTCTTTAATGGTCATATCTCTTCAACATGTCTCTTGACTATTCTTAACCAAATCTTAAATTAACAATATTAATTCACTTTGTTCTTCTATATTCCTCTTATATATTTCATGCTACATATTCTAATTTCATACACTTCTTCAAATGATAATACCTTCCTCCCTTTTTTTATTCTTGACTCACTCTTGAAAGATAAAAATTTCCCACACAACTCCCAACTAAAAAGGAAACCCAAAATGTGACTTCACTCCAACAAGAGTTTCAAAAATAATTAATTAATAAATAAATTCCAATTCCAAATTCCTTTTCAATAAAATAAACACTAATTAATTTTTAATTCCATTTCTCAATAAAATAAACATTGTTCAGTAAACCATGATTAAATAATCAAATGGTCATTTTTCTAAAATTAATAGACAATAACATAATGATAATAGACATAACAAGCAACAATAATGAACATAAAGATATGCACATACTAACATAACAACAAATTAATATTAACACTTAGCAATAGTAAATAATACCCTTACATAAATAATAATAATTATAATAATAATAATCCAATATCCCCTCACACCAATAATAATAACATACATAGTGACATTATAACACATAATAGTCTATGCGCATTAACATAATACCTTATTGGTGGAAACCCCTGACAATATTAAATCACGTCCTTCACACATATAATCATAATAATATTAATACCCAATATTCACTCACACCAAAGAATAGCCATAGCTCAATATATATACATATATATAATAACATTAAATCACACTTTAACACACACATGACAATTATAGTTACAATCAACATATCTGACCTAGAAGCTAACTTCTCTTAAATAGGTCACAATCGAAGACTAAGCATAAACCACCAAATTTCTTACTAAAAGGAGACATTCGCATGAGAACATAAATAATGAGAATGATCACAATAGTGACTAACCTGACTTACCAAAGGAATTAGCACCATTTGAACTAAATCCATACTCAAAGCTAGACATTAGAGTCATACATTCACATAAACCAACATAAACATTCACACAAGTGCAACACTCCAACCATACGGTATATGAGATTAGGCATTGTCCCATGACAACCCAGAAAGGTGGTCACACACTAAATCAATTGTCACTAACTGGGTACAATGGCTAGGGTTAGGGTATAGCTTAGGCCTAGATGTTATCTCCTCAACCACCATTGGGATTAGAGGCACACTCAGACATGCTAATTCAGGTGGATATGTAGCTTAGTACCTGTTCACTCAAGCATACAAGTTAGAGAACATATTCATAATAGTTGAAGTACTAGGAAAGGAACTCTAACAATCGTATCTTATTCTCGTATGTAACCCATATGTCCAATGGTACGATGTCGCCCTTTTCACCTATCAGGTAACAACATACTACTACATCACATAACAATGCAAATAAATCTCTGCATAATGATAATAACATAACAATATGCATCATACCCACAAAAGTACTAAGAGAAGCTCATGTTCCATCTTCATCTCCAGGTTCCTTAGCCAGAATACCTACACATCCAAATTGAGAATGGAAGGTCACTACAAACAACAAGGCATCAATTAACTATCACATGTATTTCACTAGACATTGTCACAATAATACACAAGAAGTGCAAGCTCTAATGGAAGTTCTATATTATAAAACAATTACATAAAAAATCTTGAGAATTACATAGTTCTATGACATCTTTCATAACTAGAAAAGAAGATCAATCACCTTACATTTTTAAAATATTTTGTTAAATTGAGTATACCTCTATACATGCTAATTCCTAGTAATTACAAAAAAAGACTCACTAATGGGAAGAAAACCATGAAGTGAGTTTATTGATAGAAATTATTTATTACAAATCCATTAGTTATAAAGTGGATTTGGAGAATATTGAAGACATAATGTCAATATCAAGCATTCAAGTACATTCATTCATTAAACTAGGGCAAGATCAATTATTCATCAATGTATACAAAGTAAATTGAAGCTAAGTTTGATAGGAAAACACCTATAGACTATAGCCCACCTATACCTTTTCAAAGATTCCAAAAACCCTATCTCTTAGTCTAGGGTACCCATGCCCCTGACCAATCAGTTTGAGCTGAGCTTTGAATTCTATGTTCCTCTATCTTTTTCCTTTGATCATTTTTTTTTGTTTTTGGTAGACAGTCGTGTGTTATTCTGAATTTGCACTAGTTTTTTGTAGTTGCATAGTTGACCTAAATTAAATTTTTAAAAACACACACATCACTTCCATTCACATCAATTCACTCCTAATCAAATTCAAGGGGACCAAAACCCCGATTATCCATTCTATCTCTTCCTTGAGGATAGTAGACAAATGGTCTTTTATGATCATTTTTGTGTCCCCCCAATGTTGTAGGCTGAAAAGTGTGATTTAGACCCTCGATCCCTTTGTCTTACATCACATTTCCAAAAGAAAAATATGGTGTGTTGTGAAAAGGAACAAAACTTCCATGTGCATCCTTTTGTGTGACCTCACCATGGATGAAGAATATAGAGTGACACTACATGAACTATAACTTATTGATGAACACTAACTCAACATACTTAATCACCTTAGAACATACTAAATTTTGTGATCATGTTCTCAAATAAAATAAAAATAATATTAATTTAGGACCATGAGATAAAATAAAATTTTGAGCCAAATTGCATGGGTCCCTATATCATCATCATTAAATATGGATCAAGAGGATACAAGGTAGTAACACCTAAAGGTTGAGAGTTTGAGTAACCTTGAAAGCTATGCATCTTGAGAAACTCCATGCATAATCTAGAAACAATCAATTTCATCACCATAAAAGTCCAAATAAATAAAGCAACAAAATAATAAAATAAAAGAAACATTAAGAAATAAAAGCTAAAGAGGAAAATCGCCCTCTATTGAAAACCACGCATATGGCAACTTGGGTAAGTACCATGATGATTTTTTTAGTTAGCATCATGTGTAAGAAATTTTTTCTATTATTCGTAAGCATCTTTCACATGGGAAAATTAGGGTATAGTCCAAATTATTTATTTCATATAGTTTCTCTCATTTCTTTTGTCCTAATATTTTTTATATTCATCTACTTGTATCACCTTTTTTTGTTTTTGGCTAGGCCTTATCTTGTATTTTAACTCAAATTTCAAATATACACATTGGTTATTCCTAATAAAAAAAAATTACTGTTGTGACATGTTTTATATTATCACATTATCCCCAATGGTCACAACAAACAAACATATGCACCCTAGAAACCTCATAATTAATCCACTCTTAGAAAACACTCACTTCTCGCACACGTAGTCACTAACTCACATATATTATTTCCTAGCACTCTTGATGAAATCCTTGTTTAGATTTACACTCGTCAACTCACGGGATATCTCATTTCTAAAATTTAACATCACTACTCACTATTGCAACTATCTATACTTTGGTTTTTAGCTTGACAAGAGGTAAATATTTTATGTTTGTTCTTGTTTTTTTGCATCTTTCTCTTATTTGTTTTTATCTTTCACCCAAAACATACTCTACCAATCTCATCATGGTCCATTATATCATGGTGTTTCTGATGATATGTTTCTTGGGGTATCTTTAATGTTTGTCTTTTTTGTGTGTATGCATGAATTAGTCCTTCATGCATATGATAAAATATAATTAGGATTCCTTATAGATTGATTTCATACCAACATATGTTATTTCAAAATTATGTTGCATAACACATTTGAAAAATATTTAAAATCATTGGAATGTACCTATTAGAATCAAACATGCTCTGATACCATGTTAGAATTGGCTATGGATGCCAAGATCTATGGACCAAATAGAAAGCACAAAGAAGAGAGAAAATAATATGACAAGAATAAACTATATTCAATGTCAATGATAATGCTTCAATGTGTTACAAATGTAGTAGAGACCCCTTGGTTATATAGCCAAGGTGAGAACATAGGAGTGCATAAGATTATGACAAGTGTCGTAATCTTATGACATGAGACAACAATGAAAAGCTATCACTCCACCTAAAGTGGAAAGGTGATAATGTGATAACCACCACAAATAGTGGATCTACCACAAAAGGTGGAAACCTAATCACATGATATGTCCATGAAAGGTGGAGGTGATAAAGTAATAAGAAGATAAGTCCACCAAAGGTGGAAAATCTCCAACAACTCCTATGGGGTTCCTAAGTAAACTTAACTAGGGTGTAATTATGACCTAGGACAAGGTACAAAACATTTAATTACACCAACAGTACCAATCTACAAAAACCAAAACATTTACCTAACAATCGAAATGGAGAAAATATCACCTATTCTTCACCCCTTCTCTCCAATTTTTATAACCCTCAAGTCCTTTTTTATTTTGGTCAAACCTCTTTGTTATCCTATTTCTCCTTTCAAGAGACCATCCACATTCTTTGCACCTACCTACCCTCTTAAACAGGTATCCTTATCCTTATGTTATCCTTAAGTCATCTTTAAATATTTGGTGTATTTAAAATTCAAAATACAATCAATCAATTGATCAAGAAAGCCCTAAGTCAAATTTCACAAGCACAAATTTTTCATCATCACTACCCTACCATGTTCTTTGTGATTATCTTTCTTTAAAGTGTTATTACTCATTTTTGTCTCAAAAAAATTTAGTCACAACTTTCTAGATAGGATAAAAATGTAGACACATAAAATTTCCTTAACATCATTCTATGCTAATATTTCATCACCGCTATTTAATTAAATAATTATATTATTTAATAAATTATTTATCACCAAAAAAATAAAAAAATATTATTTAATTAGTCTAACCCAATTTCATATTTTAAATAATTCAATTTTTCCTCGCATGAATAATTGAATTAAATAATATTTTATTATTTAATTTACATATATTCCCTCCACCATTAGTAATTATATTTCTCTCTTATTTTTGTTGCAACCAATTATTTATATTATTTCTATTTTTAGTGAAATAATCTCATCCCTTCATCTAAAAAAACCTTAATCATGATCATCCATCTTCTCCTTGATCTAAGGGAGTTATTCTCATATGTTATCCATAGTCAATCTTTTAGTCAAATCCTCCTTGGAAAAAAAATAAATTGATACATCATCCTATGCAAATCAATCAATCATTTCTTGTAGGAAAATACTTCAATAACTACATCTTGGAATCCCTTGGAAGCAATCCAATTCACCATAGGATTCAAATTTGATAATTTCATTTGTGCTTTTGTAGTTGTTTGGATTCCATTATTTTCTTGATCTTGAGGTGAGCATTAGAATTCAAAAAAAAATTATGTGTTTTTATGTTTTTAACTAAGTTTGAGTTTGTGTTGATAGAGACTATAAAAACAAGTGTGTTTTTCTTTCTAATTTTGTAATTGATTGCAATTATAATCTTAAATGTAATTATAATCCTATTTTTAATAAATTTATTATATTTTAATTAATTAAAAAATTATATAACTATAATTATAATTATAATAATAAAGATAATTACAAACTTAAATTTTAATTATTATTTTTTTACTCATAAGATAGGATTATATTGATATAACAAAAGAGATTACAAAATATCTACAGCACACAAAACCCAAAATATAGAGACTCTCTTCCATTCATTGCTTACCATACCTTCCCCACTAGACCAAACAATGGAACAAAATAGTAGAACACAGAGACCAGAAAATTAGAGCCTTACTAGACATTCAACCCTACTTGTAATAGAGATATGAACCAAACTCCAACCCCCAAATACATACATATAGTATAGGCTATCAAACATTAACCATGATCCCAAACCTAAATAGACCTGCCAAAGCCAAGAAACCCATTATTTTGGGCAAATGCTCTGATATCTGGTATCCAATTACCACCCAGAATAGGAGAAGCTTAGACGCCTTCTAAATATATCCAACCCCAACTGAAGCCAACTACTTATGCTCCACCAAAGCCATGCCTTTGAGATCAAGGACAAAGGGGTAGTATTTCATGACGCGGCTTAACCGGCACACTCTAAGCTGGTTTGACCACTTAGGTGGCAGATGTGGACCCCTTCCTATTGTCAGCATCCTTCTTCTTTCCAGCATCCGTTCCATTAAAACAATAGTCGCCGTTAAACTTCGAAATCAAATTATTCCCGCGCGACGTCCCGTGGATGCGTTTTATTGCATAAAACATTCTGACTTCATAGTTGTTTTATACAAATTGTTGTTGCAGCAACGACAGTGAAAGCTTCAAAACAGGTTATGGGCATCCATCAGATCAGAATAGAAGGGGGATTATTGTCATATATTACAGTTGGAAATGCTCAGGTAGACATTTATGCAAAATGTGGAAGCATAGCAACGCACATGAACTGTTTGACCGAATGCCTCAAAGAAATGTGAACTCATGGAATGCTTTGATTGCAAGATATAAACAAAATACATCTGTCAAAAAAGATTTAGAAGCTTTCATCCAAATGCATTTGGTAGATGTAAAGCCAGACTCCGCAACCTTTGCCAGCATCCTCCCAGCCTGTGTGAAAATGGGAGCTTGGAACAAGGTATGGACATCCATCATAGATAAAGAACTTTTGTGATATGTTGCAGCTGCAACTGCCCTACTAGAGGTGTATGGAGAAAGTGTAAGCATAGACAAGGCACGTGAACTGTTTGACAGATGTCATGATTGCAGGATATGCAAAATGTGGAACTAGGCACGTGAACTGTTTGACATAATGTCTCAAAGAAACATGTTCTCATGGAGTGCCCTGATGGCAGGATATTAACAAAATGGATTTCTTCAAAAGGCTTTAGATACTTTGCAATCAAATGCAATTGGTAGCTTTAAAGCTAGACTATACAACCTTTGTCAGCCTATGCCAAATGGGAGCTTTGGAACAGGGTATGGACATCCATCAAAGCATAAAGGATAGAGGGGTTTTTTCGTAGGTGGTTGTAACTGCTCTAAGTTTAAGGGAGTTGAGGAAGGTTTAGATAAGGTATATGTTTAGGTTGAAACTAGTGAAATAACTATTTTTTAGATGTGTATTATGTGTATGACTTGTTATGTTATTAAATTATGATAATCTATGTTCAAGTTAGAGTTCTAAGTTTAAAGTTGAATAGTGTTTACTCACACCCATAAAAGTACTATCACTATTCCTTCTACCATTTCTCCTTGTCATCCTATGAAAACTATACATTTATAGTGTGATTTTTCCTTACACAACCATTTCATTCCCTCTTACCTCTCACTCTCTTTAGACGTACTCCATTATGTCCATACTTCTCATACCACTACTACCTACACTTCTAAACCTTCAATACACTGGTGGAGTAGTTTGCTCAACTTAAGAGGAAAACAATAGCTCTAACTCTATTACATATAATCCTCCACATTGCACACCTTTTGCATTTGAGGTTGTTTAACACCCATTGCTCGTTGGCTTTATTGTAGCTATATTTGAGTATATTATGGAAAAGGTGGTCACAATGTTTTCCTATGAGCTTTCAATGATACATGTCTAGATGTTGCATATGAAGATAAAGTCTAACCTAAACTATTTCCATGAACCCTTAGTACTATGCCCTTGAATAATTTTAATCCTTAGCTCCTATTTCTATCCATTATTTTGACAAGCTAGCCACCACTTTCTTACAACCCTTATATGTCAATATGGGCCTGGAATCAACTAATAAATTTAACTAAATGTTCCCAAAGAGTCTACTAATGACAATGGAATTAGCTTTCAATATCTATGTGGTTAAATTTGTGTGTTCTTGTAAAAAATATTGAACTTTAACTATTTGAATCTAATGGTTGGAATTATGGGGCCTCCCTCACTTCCTCCAACTCTTCAAGATGTCAAAAAAACAATAAATTTCAAAAAGGAAATGACAAGAAAAACTCTAAATCTGGTTTCAGTCAAATGTCTACCAGATCTAATTTTGTATCATTCAAACATTAAGGGCCTACAAAATTTACAAAGCTTAGCAAACCATTGGATAATGTTCTTCAAACTTTCATAATAATTTGGTTAGCCTTAATTTCATCAATCTATTGGATTCCTCTAGAGGATTAATTAAGAGTTAAATAATGAGTAATTCTTCTACAATTTTCATAGAGTTATCGAACACCATACATATACTTGTATGATATTCAAGCATAAAATTGTAGATCTCATTGATAGTAATGTGATTCGTGTTATGGTGTGAATGATGGGGGAAAGTTTTTGGATGCTCCACTAAAACAAAATTTGAAATTTATGTTAATATTTTTCCATTGCATACACATTCTAGCAATATTCAACACTGATAGGTATTTAATCATCCTACTAATTCTATGGCGTACACCCATATGAATAAAGACCCTTTGGATACAAAACATGTTTGTTCCTCTTCCCACACTTGTACAAAAAAGTTTATAGCTATTACTCATAAAATTTCACCTCAGGCTATGTACCTTCAATTATTTCATTTTATGGGGATATCCAAAACCACAATTATTGTGGTCCACTTTATGGTCATGGTTTTCATCATGGTAAATAATTTAAAGGCATTCACATTGATCTAGTAAATTAGTATAACATATGCATAAAAGAATTTTATATAATTAAAAATTTAGCATTAGCTAATTATACACATTTATGTGTTGCTCTAAACATAACCAATGACATTCTTGTCAAAACTTTGGGGAGAATTATCTTTTCTCTTAACATGGGGCTTAAGGAGGTAGATGAATTTTTCCATATCATTCCTTCATTGGCTATATTTTGTATTTTACTTAGGATATCTTAGTTACAATAATTAAGTGGGATACTCTCTATGATGCATCAATGCCTAAAATATATTTGTCAAGAGAAATTTGTGAAAGTGATGAGAGATGCAGATGTACCTATTTTCAAATCAACTTCTTCAAACTTGGAAATTATGTTATCACATTCAAGAAAAAAATTTATGACTGCAAAGGTAAGAAACATCAAATAGAAGCTGCTCACGAAACCAAAGATAGAATTCATTAATTATAACAAATGCATGTGCAACAAAAGAATCAAGAAAAATTTAACAAGGAAAATAAGGAGAAAATGAAGCCCTCTTCATTGCCTCCTAATACTCTAGCACAAAAACCATCTTATAAATCATGGCCTCCACCAATAAAGAAGTATTATATCATTCCTTCATATGTATCAAAGCAAGGATGATTTCCTCCCTATGCTCCAAAGAAGAATACAAAAGAAACTTTCAACAATCTCATTGTCATCTCTTTTAAAGGTGTTACTTCCATATGAGTTCCAAAGAAAAAATAGAATATTAAAAAAGATCAAGTGAATTTGACTCCACAAGTACAATAACAATATATTACAAAGGGTCTTTCTCCTATTCTACATAAGCACATTAAATAAAATGATATCATGCTAAAATTCAAAACATTAAAGATGGTTGCGGACCACATAAATAAGACGAGAACAATCTATTAGATGATAATCCATCTAATATTATTGGTTGAGATTTGGAACTTTGTTCTCTACATACATTTCTATATACTTTACATTATTTTGATGGTGTCCCCTAGTTGGGAGGTATATCTTTTTGCCATTTTCCACTACCCTACTATATTAATAAAAAAAATCTATACTTTTCTAAATGATTGCAATTATAATTATTACATTTATAATTGTGTTCACATGTTATTAACATAATCATTCTCGTGATGATTGAAATATTTCCAAGATATTTCACATGATTCATGTGATCATGATTACATTTTATAGTCAAGTCACTTCACAGGTGAAAATTATGTTGGAAACTCTCAAGGACATTTGTTATGATTGTAAGAGTATGTAACATTAAATAGTTGTTTCTTATGAATACAAAGATATAATTTATTAAGTATACCAAATGAATCTATGACAAAGAATAAATAAAAAGTTAATAAAAATGAAAAATAAGGAGCAAATGAAGCCTTTACATTGCCCTCTAATGCTTCCAAGCACAAAAACCAACGTATAACCCTTACTCTCTACCAATAAAGCAAGAGAAAGATAATTCCATTCTTCCATATATGTGAAAACAAGGAAAATTTCATATTTATGCTCTAAAGAAGAATAAGGAAGCAACTTTCAACAATCCTAATGTCACCTTATTTGAAGATACTACTTCCACATGGGTTCCAAAGAAAAATCAAAATATTCCAAAAGAATAGGTGGATCCCACTTTGGACAAAATAAAATACCAAGATTATAAAAGTATTTGCTATTCTACATACATTTAGCACATTCATTGACATATTATATCATGATGAAATTGAAAACATATAAGTGTTTACAAACCATTGAAAATGTATGGGTAGAAACCTTGAGAGAATGAAATAATTTAAGATCATGAAGAGATCTTAGATGAAATTCAAATAATTTGATGAACCTCCAAACTTGACAAATAAAATCCAAGGAATATAGGATTGAGAAACCATATTATAAGTATTAATGTAGGCTGGTCACCAAAGGCTACTAATTTAATGACATTTGTGTGTAAGAAGGGTGTTGATCACTCAATATATTTATGAAATTAAGAGAATGAAGGATCTAGTGAAGCCTCTATTGAGGTATGTTCTTTGGTAGAATCCCATAATAAAGAGGTTATATGGTGAAATCTAATAGTTGCAATCATTAAGATCTTATATTTTTGAATCTACTAGATCAGTTCCCATGAGTTTTTGTACTTTGCATGTTGTGCTAAAGCACATTAGCTAATAAAAGGATGTATTTGTGATTAGTACCCTAGGTCTTGCATGGTAGGAAGAACTAATGAACAATTAATTTTATAAGGCCTCATTATGTTGTATAACCACTCATTAAGGGATACTAGACATACATGGTCACTCTTGTGGTCAATATTGATAATCTTAGTAGATTTATAGATGTCAAATGATGGTCATTATATGAGTGTAGAATGACAGTAATGCTAGTTATAGCTAGGTGGTGTTGGCTTGTTTAGGTGTTTCAACTATTAACGTGTGCTCGGCCCCATTGGACTTGTTGTAGTTCTTTATATATGTAAATGTAAGTCTATTTACTTTAATATATAAGATCTAGCTCAAGTCTAGTGGATCCCATGTGTGATAGCCAACTCTCTATAATGTATGAAAAAAATAAGGCATATAACTAATTCAATACTTGATAAGAATTTGATGTAGAGAATAATAGACAACCAAGTCTATATACTTTGTCATCATTCAATGAAATGATATGCTTTGTTGTGACGGTGTCCAAGTGGAATAATAGACTATATGATTAGATTATCCCTAGAATTTTAGCAACCTTGATCTTATGGTGGCCAAAATTAAGTGAAATATAACCCCTTACATACATGATTGAATTAAAGGTTGGTCACAACGTATACACTATATGCATTATTCATAGTAAACTCGTAGATTGAACCTATTCAATTTTAATAGAAACATGGGGTACTAAGAATTGGAACTAATACTAATAGGTCCTAGAGATTGTCACATGGTCATTTGATGGAAAATTAAAAAAATCAATGATCTTTATTCTTGTATATAAAATTTGGTACTATTATATTGCAACCTAACGATATAAAGTTTAGTAGCTAGATAATATGGACCTTAAGTTGAGTTTGGAACGTTAGTGTTTACATGTAATTAAGTTGTGTTTTACCTTCAAACAAATTCCAATTTTTTTAACATTGATTTATGAATGGATAATAAGCATCCCACTATGTGTACAATACTTGAAATTTGATTAGAGTTGCATCATCCCTTGGAGGATTAACAACCTTTGTAAAATTATTCTATTAGGATTTTATAATGCTAGTTGTATATTGAAGGGACTCCTTATCATTAGTGTCCTAAGACTCCAACGTCATGTCATTGTGTTCATGTGTGTGTAGTGTATAATGTCACATAGTCAAACCATTGACTTAGATCCTTCATATTCTTTTCTAATTTAGGACTAAGATTGAAGATATCAATCTTTAACACGTAAATTAAAAGTTTAGGAAACCCATCAAAACCTTATTGTTAAGGGACAACCTAAGCCATGTTTAGGTTTGAAGATCTTCTTCATGAGCTTATTTCTTGAGTTTTTATTTTAAGTGCTTAGTTCCTTCCTCATCTACTCATAATAATTCCTTTATTTTTTATTCTCTCCTTCTTTAACACTTTTCCTATAACAAAATGCACACCACACCTACACAATAACCAACACACTCGAGGAAATCCACACTACCTTCTAACCATCCTCAAATTTTATGGAGGATAGAAATCTCTTAGTTGCAAACTTTAGTCAATGCCATGTGATGCTTTCACCTCTCCACAAACTAAACCTCGGGTTCTAAGACCAAATTTGATACAATTGTAATGCAAGGTCCCAAATAACAATATGATCAATCATATAACAAAGAGACTCAAAATGAAAAACACACTCGCAACAAAAAATAAGATAGTCATATACTAAACAATACATTCAAAACTTCAACCCAAAGTAATATAAAGCTAAACTAAATATCAATCTGTAGTTATATACTTATATACTGTAAACTTGAATAAAAATGAAAACTAGAAAATAAGGTAGAGTGGCATCTAAAAAATAATGTCAAATGAACTTAACATATTTTTATTGTAAAGGTTAATGGTATCCTATTTTGACCAAATAAAAAATAAAAAAAATTCTTTGTATAAGAAAATATCCCTATTCGAATGATGAGTAGAGTAATGATCTAAATTAAGATTATCATACACGTCTAGCAGGGCAGTTGCAGCTAGATCTAACAAAATTCCTCTATCTGTGATGTATGTCCATACCCTGTTCCAAAGCTCTCATTTTCGCACAGGCTAGGAGGATTCTGGCAAAGGCTACGGAGTCTGGCTTTACATCTACCAATCGCATTTGGATAAAAGCTTCTAAATCATTTTTGACAGACGCTTTTGTGCATATCCTGTGCAATCAAAGCATTCCATGAGTCCCAATTTCTTTGAGGCATTTAGTCAAACAGTTCATGTGCGTTGCTCTGCTTCCACATTTTTCATAAACGTCTACCCGAGCATTTCCAACTCTAAATTAATGTGACAATAATCCCCCTTCTATTCTCATCTGATGGGTGCCCATAACTTGTTTCGAAGCTTTCACTATCACCGCTGCAGCAACCATTTGTATAAAACAACTAGAGACTCAAAATGTTTTATGCGATCAAACGCATCCACGAGACGTCACGCCGGAATAATTTGAATTCAAAGTTAACGGTGACTACTGTTCGAACGGGAACAAACGTTGGCGAGAGCAATGGATTCTGACAGTAAGAAGGGGCCCACATCTACCACCGAGGTGGTCAAACCAGCTTAGAGTGTGCTGGTTAAGCCGTGTCGTATTTCACTACTTCACCTGGTAAATGAATCATATCCAAATCACGTGGTCGAGGGACACCCATACCAAGTGAAGCGGCATAGAGATTTTCCTCAAGATCAACCAGTAGATCCGCCTTAAAAGCTTTCCTTATCAAAACCTCGATCCTTCTTCACCATCCTGATATCTAGCAACACCATTAGGAAGTGCAATGTGATGTTGGTGTCCACACGATATGAATCTGAATCCCCTAGGAAGCCCTTACCCAGAACCATTTTCACCACTTCCAGTATGATGGAATCAAATTTCTTGAGAATTTGCTTAAGCCTTTGATCAGAGATAGCCCCATGGACTGCCATTTGCCTTACTATGTTGTCCAATTGAATTGGTGTGTCTACACCAATGCTCATCTGAGTCTCGATAGACATGTGGACCACAAATTTAGAGAGCTCGGCCATCATTCCCAAATTTTCTTATTACTCGTAGATATAAAAACTACCACTCTTTGGCACATATAAACTTATGTTGATAAATGCCATGTCCTCAAGAATATCATGTAAGATGGTGTAATCGATCCTTACCATAATTTAACTGGGCTTGATTATTCATGCCCCATGAGAAACCAGCCTATATATGATGTAAGAGCTCCACCACATGCACAAAAATTACAATGCTAGGACCCAAAGCTCAAATAAAAAGACTAGCCGAGTTACGAGTGCAAGCTTCGTATCACCCTGACGCCTTCATCATTAACTCGAAAGGATTACAATGTTAAATTCTATCAAAGGCCATAAATATTCATACCCCTTCCACCAACCTCCCTAGGTAACATTTCTATGTAGGCATCCAGCAAAGACACAACAACCAAACCCACCACCTTAACTATCAAAGGTCGAGTAAGCACTTCACAACTCTATTTGTGAAGCGAAGTAGCTTAAATGTAAAAAATGCCAACAGGGGAGGAGCATGTATTGATTAAGCCACATACTTTCCATAATTGATTGTGTGGAAAGTCACCCATTCACAAGCTCTGCATTGCAGAGTCAAATATCAATTTCTTTGATTGTTATACCATCGGCCCCCTATTGGATAAAAGATTTGCCTCAAAGTTGCCTTCTCTTAAAGTGTGATTGAAAATAACCAAGTCAAATGTATCCACGAGACTTAAAGTGATTTCTAATTTCATTCCAAGTTTCTAGTTTGTTACTTTATTGGTGCATAATGCACTGATCACCAATGAGGAGTCGCCTTCAATTGCCACCCTTATCAGTTTTAACTCTTGACAAAGACCAAGGCCAAGAATCAATGCTTGAAACTCAGGCGCATTGGTGGTTCCAATAGGAAGAAGTGCCCAAATTTTTACCATTCCAATCTCTTACAGTGTATTTGGCCCCTTAAATGCTTGGATTACCCCTGGCTGTCCTATCAAAGTTGAGCTTAAGCCATCTAGCTTCCGAAGGGGACCAACAAACCTTTCTCCTCTCAACTTTAGTCTTGAGACCTGCATCACTAACAAATGGAGGAACCTTCAGCCCATGCCAATTTCTCCTCACATTTGCATCACAACTAGTGAAATTGATCTTTCTAAGACTCAAGTCCCCAACTCTAGAGTTGGTTAATTCCACTATGCTAGCCTCTATCTTATTCAACAGAGATTAGATTGCAAATTATTTATCCTAAAAAATCTATTTATTCCTCTCCTTCCAAATTTCCGAAATAAATATCGTTAGACTAGCTATCCAAAGACAACTAAACATTGATTTCTTGTGAAGATTTGGCCAACCCTTCAACATCTTTCGTAGTTTATTTGGCAGTGCAAATTGCCACTAAAGCTTGGAGAACAACCAGTCCTAACAACTATGTGTGTATGGGTAGTTTAGGAAAATATGGTCCCCAATTTCTTTTTCCTGCTTGCATAAAATGCATCTGAAAGGACCATTATATCCCATTTTTATGAACCTATCTATTGGTTAGAACCCTACTTTGTGAAGCTGCCCAAGTAAAGATTTCATCCTTCAAAAGACGTGCCTTGTTCCAACAAATATTGATGGGTTATTTGGGCACACAATCTCTAATACTAGACAATACTTTCTATTCTTCTTTTGCATATGTTATATTTAAACCATTTGGTGAAGCATTTCATCTAAGGCTATCTTTCCCTTGTCTAACACATATATTCTAACTATGGGCACCACTTCCTCAAAATCTTCCACCAATCTTGCATCAAGCCCCAAGTTCTAAAGACTCTTCCAATGATAACTAAGACGACCAGAATGAGTTGAGACCACCATATAATATCTTACCTTATCCCCCCTACCTATTTTGTGAACCTTTTAACATGCTCTAAATTAGCTTTGTCCTTTATTTCCCAATTTAAATGGTCAGATATCAAATCTCTACAACTCCTCATAAAATTCCAAATCCTTGACCCACAAGGAAGGAACCTGGAGGTGAAGATACTATTCACATCGCCATCCAAATATTTTTCCCTCAAAATCTTGACCCACTTGAGATCACATTTTGTGTGTAAAGCTTGGACCAATTTTTCTCCCAAGGCTTTATTTTGGAGGAGTAGGTCTTTCATACCAGCCCCATCCAACTCTTTCTTTTTGCAAACTTTTTTTCCAATTCACTAGTGGATACTTGCATTGATCTGAATTTCCTTGCCAAAAAAATCTTCATTTTTTTAAATTGAGAACTTTGTTTGCATCTGCAAAGAGTGGAAGACAAGAGATCATGTAGATCGATAAAGCTATAGTTATAAATTTGAGCATTTTGAGTATGTCAGCACAAGATAACAAATGACTTTTCGAGGATGCCAATTTGTTTTTCGCCTTCTCAATTAGCATATTCCAAAGATTTCCAGGCTACAAACCCTTGGCTAAGGGAAGCCCTAGATATTTGCAAGGAAGTTTTCCTTTTTTGAATTTTAAGATCCTTAAGATCTAAGTTTCTTTGTCAATGTTGGTGTTAAACAAAAATGCTTTTGACTTGGCTACACTGACCTCTTGCCAAGAGGCCAAAGAATGTTTTTCCGGAATGCCCTTGAAACTCGTTACCTCCCTTTCTTGGGAAATATCGAACAACATTGTGTAATCAGCAAACGACTAGTGAGTGACCTTGGGTAGAACACGAGTAACCAACGGCCAAAATACCTTACCATCGCCCCAAGCTTTGTTAATTGATCTCCTGAGAGCCTCGACCATAATGATGAACATAAAGGGAGAAAGTGGATCTCCTTGTCGAAGACCATGAGAAGCATTGAAGAAGCCCTCTGGAGACCCATTCAAAAGTATTGAATACCTAGGGAAAGAAATCCACACAAAAATCTAGTCTAAAAATTCCTTGTTAAAGCCAAAGGCTTCCAACACCTTAAACAAAATCCTCCAATTCACCTTGTCATATGCCTTCCTGATGTCAATTTTTATTAACATGGTTGGTTTTTTAAGCTTCTAAATGGAATGTATGGCTTCTTGCGCAATAATGACTTCATCCAAGATTGATCTACCTAGAACAGATCCAATGTGTTCCTCTGAAATAATTTCTAGCAAGACTTTTTTTAACTAATTTGCAATAACTTTTGCAAGTATCTTGTAGATGGTGTTGCAAAGAGCAATTGGTCTAAATTCTTTCGGAGATTTTGGCTTCTCTTTCTTTGGTATTAATGCAATGAATGTGTTATTGATTTCCTTGAGCACTCAACTAGAGCACCTAGAATCTTCTACAACTTCAATGACCTCCTTACCTACAATGCCCCAACATTTTTTGAAAGAAGAGAGCCAAACTATAATTATTTTTAATCCTAATTTTAATTTTAATTAATTTTCATGTTGATTAAAATTATTTTCTAAAATATAGCAAAAGTAAAAGGTAACATAAAATCTAGATTATAACATTTTTCATATTTTTAGTCAAAATATTATTGCATGTATATTAATTTAATATATTAATATAATATTATATAATTTAATATACTAAATCATTATGAATTAATATAGTATTATTATATTATAGTTTATCACATAGTATATTTAAAATATATTAAACTAAGAATTAAAATATAATATTATTATTAATGATTTTTCTGTATGTATCTATATAGAAAAGTGGTTGTTCTCCTAGAACCTGTCTGTCCTTCTTTGAACTTGGTTGATTTGATCTCTGTTGCTTCGTTGCCGACTCCCTCGTTGCGTGGTGGCTCCTCTCCTCTCCCGTGCTGGTTGCGGTGGATCCGCTCCCCTCACATTTCTCGTTGATTCCAAATTCTGGGCCTCCTTGATTGGTTGTTTTATGGAAGAAGAAGGGACTTCCCAAATCTGTTGCTGCTTCTCGACCTTGGGTTCGTGGAGTCAGCCTTGAACCCTCTGTTTCTAGGGTTGCTTAATTTCTTTGTTGTTCTACAGTTGTCAATTAGTTGTTTCTGTTTGTTCCTATAGTTCAAATTATGTTTGAACTATGCTTTCTTTTGGCCCTTTGGGCTTTCTGTGTGAAGGGTACAACACCCTATAAATGTTGCTTATCTTTTCAAAAACACTATAAATAAAAAAATAAAAAAATAATTTAAAAAATATATTTTTAAATATAAATAAATCTAAAAAATCTATCATTCCATTATAGAAATCAATGATATTATTCAATAATAATTTTGAAACATTTTTTAGTTATAAATCTTACATCTTAATTTAGAAAAATATAAATATTCTTTAAATAAGAAATAGAATGTCTTATTTGGTATGAAAGAATTAAATAAAAATAACAATTAGATAAATAAAAATGAAAAAAATAACTTAAATTGCATATAACTAAAAACATCCATCCACAAAAATAGAAAAGTTCTTTTTCCTGTTAAACTATTCTTTCATGTAAAAGAATTTAAAAAATGAATAAATATTCGTAAAAATATAAAAATACAAATAAATTAATAAATAGATACTTATTCATAAAAAAAATTACAAAAAAAATATTAGAGAAAGAAAATGTTGAAAACTAATAAATATTTATAAGATTATGTTTTAAACTTATAAAATGTGGCTTCATGGAATTAGATAAAAATGTTGAGATATAAAATCAATCAAAAAGTTAAAAAAAAAATTAAAGAAAGGAAAAAAACTAACCTTTCGAATTAGAAAGTATAATATTTAAAAATATGTTTAAAAGATAAAAGATTTTTAGAAAAATAAATCAAAAAATAAAATGTCAAAGTGAATTTAAATTTTTTAAGGATTTATAATAGAAACATATGATCATTTAACTCATGTAATTAAGTAGATATCATTTTTTAGGTGTATTTTTTTTATAATTTAACTCTAATCTTAATCATGAGGATAGAGGGGAAACTAGACCTCGTAACTTTTGGCATGTACCCCTCTAGACTGCATAGAGCTTAACCTCAAATCATAGAGACCGCAATTAAATTGATGTAAATCTTCCTACTTCAACCTTAGAAGTCGCCTCCTAACCTTAGAAGTTATAGCAATATGATCAAACAGTCATGTGAAACAGATCCAAATATGTACTGGCAGGTTTATATCATGAACGCCTTTACATTTGGAATACATATCCATGAATGAATATAAATCTGCGTCAACAGACTGTAGGAAATTATGGTATTATCAAGATGTAAATGCTAAGATCAACCACCCAGATAAGATCAAGTAATAATAACCATAAGTTGAATGATAACTAGAATGGCTATTACAATATGAAGACATTGAATCAAGATGGGAGGAGAAATTAAAAAAGGTGTGAGTATGATAGCACAAATTAATGAACCTGTAGTAATTCATTGCTAATTGCTCCTTATTGCTAGGCTATCAAACTATCTAGGGCACGTCATATCGTAGCTGTGGCTCATAGTTTTCTCCTTGCATAGAAGTAGAAGATATCAATACCATGTCAGAGCATGGTAAGGGGAACGGTCGATCTGGGATAGATTCTTAATAAATGCCCAGCAATAATGCATAATTCATTGACCTAATTATAGCGGTATTGTCTATGGAGGCAACAGATTCTATTATTTTTTATTTTCAATTAATCAATAAATTCAGTCAAATCAAAAATCTGTTGTCTGCATAGACATTGATTATAGTTAGTAAGAAGGACAAAATCAAGGTGGCTGGTGTTATTGACCTATTCTTGTGCGGCACGTGTGTTAGGTAGCTGTCATTTTAAGTTGTAGATCATTCAAACATTTCTAATAGGGGAGAGGGACCTATATTGAATGAATGAATGGATTTTAATGACGTCCACGAGACCATCAGTCTATGGGACCCAGTGTCGGAACTTTAACCATTTTCAAATTATTTTCCATGTCCGCCCTCCTCTTAAAGATCTTGATCAAGAAGCCAACAGCTTTGACGAGCCTAGTCTCCTTAAAAATCTCATTTAGATTGTGCACCTTCAAATTGTCTTCATACTGGATATGGATATCAGCATAAGCAACACATTCCATGATGAAGTGCCATTCAGTCTCCACAACCTCTTTGTTGCAAAAAATACAAGTTCTTTGCTCCCAGGCTTCCTTGGGGACAGCCCACCTACCAATCCTCACAACGAAGATGGTGCGACCCAGTTCTCAATTGGGTGATCAAAATTCTAGCCTTGCCTTTAATTGCAACCTTTAGGTAGTCTTTCTCGTCGTGCTCCCATGCAGGGTTGAACTCCTGGATATAATGTGTCTTTTTACGGCCAACTTGCTTAGTCCACATAGTACACCTAAATTTTTCTAGCACATACCTTTTTATCTCAGCATTCATGTTGGGGCACTCATGCAGCTTAATGTTCCATTTTCTCAACCAATTGCTATTTTCCTTCATCCAAGTTTTCTTTCTACGGTTTAGCTCCTCCCCAACCACCATTTTGGGCTAGGGATGTGTCTCCATGTTCTCAACTTTTTTTAGGTAATTTATTAACCGAATGATTGTGGATGCCTCCAACAGGAATGTACCAGTTTCAGCCAAGAGAATCTTGTACGGAATCGAGGATTTGACTTTGATGCTAGTAGTGATCAAATGCTTTTGAATTCTTTCAACTTGCCTCCACTTGTGGTTTGACATGCTGCCCCCCAAACCTCACAACCATAGAGGACAACCGACACAACCGACAAACCAAAAAGGGTTTTCTTTGTTTTCCAATCCCATAGTTTCGTTGTCCTACATTTGTTTTGCAGTAAATATGACGCCCTCCAACCACCTTGAATCCTTTTTGCTCTGCAAGTCTCCCAACTAAGCCTATTATGAAAATCGATACCCAAGTACTTGTATTATTCCACCACCTCCAAAAAGCTGCCTTCAAAAATGAAATTAAATTGTTGCTTATTCTTTTTCACAGAAAAGATCATGATTTTGGTTTTGCTGGTGTTAACTTGCATCCCAACCTCTTGGCAAAAGAGTTTGAGAACCTTTAAATGCTCTCTCAAACCAGAAGCAAATTTTGCAATTAAGATAAGATCATCCGCGTATAAAAGTAACTTCACCACATAACTAGCTAGATGAATACCCTCTCCAACCGTTTTGTTTAACCATTCTTCAAGCTTGTCAATATATAAGCCAAACAACGTGGGAGACAAGGGACAACCTTGCTTGACCCCAATGTCACTACCAAAGCATTCAGACATACCATCTTTTGTTTTAATTTTAGCTCTAACTTTCTCATAAAGTTTATGAACTGTCACTCTAAGCTCATCAGGAATACCAAGTTCCTCCATTCTGTTCCAAAGTTTGTCCCAAGGCACTATGTCAAAGGCTTTTTTGAAATCAACGAAACAACAAAAAGCTTCACCCCCTTGAGTGTCCCAAGCTTTCTCAACGAAGTGTCTAAGTGTTATGCAGTGATCTATGGTGGAGTGCTTTGGCCTGAAACCAACCTGCCCTTTTGCCCTTATACCTTCAGCCCAATTACTGATTCTGCACTCTAACATACTCCCATATAGTTTACCAAGAAGAGGATTGACCATGATAGTACGATAGTTAGAAGGATTATTGATATCCCCACTTTTGTGTAAGGGAATGACCACACTGGTAGTCCATTCAACTGGAAAGCCATTTTGAGTAATGTTATTAAAGAGGTATTTGATGTGAGGTGTGAGGAGATCACAACCCCACTTTAGGAATTCAGCTTGCAGCCCATCAATGTCTTGAACCTTACCACTTGCGAGATTTTTTATACCTTTCTTGATATCTTCTTCCGAGAAGAGCTCTCTTGAAATATGAATTAAGGGGGGCATGCTTTTCTCCATTGGTCGTTCATACAAGAGTTTCGCATATTCTAGCCACTGCATCCCTGTGATATTATTTTCCGCCTGACTTTTCTTTTGCTGTAGCTCTCTCCAAAAGCTTTTGGGGTTGTGTTTTCCCATAGAAATTAACTCCTCCCTTCTTAAATTCACATAGGTTTCTTTTTCAGATTTTACCAACTTCTCGTAGTTTACTTTAGTTTCTTTGTTTGACATATTCTTTTTGACCAGTCTCTTTGTTGCCTTGCAATCTTCATCATACCATGGATTAGAAGGAAAAGTATTTGAAATCCCCTTCTTGGTCCGAGATCTCTTACAACCTTCAAGAGCTTTGTGAATTAGAGGGACCAACATATTGCTTCTAATGTGGCCATTTTTTTCATTGCTCTCATTGCAAGATATGTTTTTTCTTTCTTGAAGCTGATGATCCAACACAACAACGGAGATTTCTTGATTTTCATGATTGACAAGGATTTTGCCTTGTGAATGAGCCTTCTTATGAGAATGGTGAGTTTTCCCCTCTTGTCGATTGCCTTCATGAATGCCAAACTTAACAAAAAGAGGCATATGATCATAATTTAGACCAATAGGACAACACCCAATATTGAACTCCAACAGCCTAGGGACATAATTTTGAGAGCATAAAACGTAATCCACCACACTTTGCCCATTGTAGGTTTTGCAAGTGATACCGCCTGAATCTGACCACATTTTCATACCATTACAAATCACCATGCCATATAAGCTACACAAGCCAAGAAGCTCCACCCCAAAGTGTGACACACCCCCACTACCATCTTGCGAGGTCCTTTCCCAAGGCTGAACCTCCTCTTCCTCTAGCCAAAGAGGATTGTTGTCCTCCCCCCCACTACTGTCCAACCGAATGGACTGATTGTTGGTTGTCCTAGCATTAAAATCCCCCATTAGCACTATTTCTCCCGAAGAGCTAAAACATAAATGTCCCTTTTTAATGCAGCAAACGGATCCTCATTATCCATCTTTCTCTTCTTGTAGATCTTTGAGTTTTTAGGGGCAAAGTAGCATGCAGCCAGCCAAATTATAGTCCCATTTCCAGTTATTTTTAACAATATAAACTGCTTGTTTGGATCCACTTTTTCAACTTTTATTATCGCTCCCCAACTATCTTTTATTAGGATAGCAATCCCACCATGTCCCTTACCTGTTTCAGTCCCTTCATTCCACGCTGAGATTTTACCGTATCCTTCAAAATCCGGAACTTTGCAACCATCATGCTCATGCGTTTCCGTAAGAATGATAATGTCTTTCCCTTCTGCTATGGGCCCCAACCCTGGTCCTCTTCTCCACGGGTAACCCCTACATTTCCAACTTACCATGTGTAAATATTCTCGTGGGGCCCCAAATTCCTATTTATTATGTGGTAATCGCTCGCCAATTTGAGCTTTCCCATTTTTTAGCCATGCCCATTTTTCGACATCTCTTGCTGATTTCACTTTCACCCTTTCCTTCCTTCGCTCTTCTTGTTGATTGAATGTTAGATCTTCATCCAAGTAGATTTGGGTGCCTCTAAGAGACCCCCTCTTCCTCATGATCGTAGTCTTGTCTTCCATGTTACTTAAGACAACTCTTACATGCCTATCTCTTCCTGCCTTTGTTTTCTTTCCGATCCTACTTGCCTACTGAATATTGTCTACCCACTTTAGTTGGTCCTTGAAAAAGTCCCTTGTTAAAATATCAGTCCTCTCTTTTTCCCCGAAGTCCTTCAAACCTTTGATGATGTTGTTCCTCGCTTTGTCTTGCTTGAATTTTTCTTCTCTTAATTGCATCTTTATGCGTTTCCCGATAATTTCATTTTGTGTGGTTGACGATCCACTTATGACTTGTGCCCAAGATTTGGGAAATGGCTACCCAGCATACAATCTGATCATTTGACCAGATTTATTAATTAATTAAAAATAAAGAAAACACTGCATTTTTATTTTTAATTAATTAAAAAATCTGATCAAATGACCAGATTGTATGCTGGGTAGCTTTTTCCCAAGATTTGGCTTCTAATAGTGGGAATAAAAGTAGTCCTCACTGAGCCCCATAATGGAGCATCTTAATATCCAATTGCAAAATACTTTTTATCCATAAAATACACAAACTAACAAATCATGTGATGCCACATCAGCGCACCAATAAAACATGATTTAGTGCACCACTATCGTTTTCACCTCTTTTTTTGGATTTGTTTGGATATCTCAACAAAAAGCATGTTGATGTGGCATCATATTTGATGATGTGGCCTTAAAACGAAATATAGAAGCACATGAATTGCCAAATAAACTACTGTACAAATTTGGGAATGATTTGAAATGTCTACATAAGATTTTGAGAAACGTGAAATTAGGGTGCTCCACTATGAACCCCTCTCCCCTACGATATTTGTCACCCAGTTAGCCAATTTATTGTGAGCTGTATGTAACCAAGGTCTTGTTCTAAAGGACTATAGTGCGACCCTATCATACCAGATTGGTCAACAGTAGTGAACGGTAAACGAGAGAAAATGTTGGTAGGTGGGTTAAACTTCATTGTCATGAAGGTATCTATTTATTTATGTCGACTTTTCATGCCAGTCACCAATATATCATGAATGTCCCTTTCCCTGAGCTTTGCGTGAGGTTCACAATATCTCCACGTCACTACCTAATTACCTAAGTCTATTGCAAAATTTAACTCCCGTACGGTGGTAAGCGTTAGAACGATTATCTTCACCCACTCAATGTTTTTGCATTGAGATCTAGATTCGTGAAAAGATCATATGGAATTTACTGTGGTCGATGTAAGTATGTATTTGTCTCTGCAATTATTGGGATTTTAAATGTACAAATTTAATTAACAATACATTACGATAGTGGTGATAAATGGGAAATTATGGTATGGTAATTCTTAAATAATAGAAGTGGCCAATTATAATGATAACCTCGTTAACCTAACGTGGAGTTTAATATTAATATTCATAGATCTAATACTAATAATCTCGATATCATCAAAGTTAAGGGTAAATAAATAAATGTGATAATAGGTAGTCCAATATTAATAGCTTTTATCCATTCTACGCTAATAACAATACTATAAATAACAATAGTATTTTTAGCTAAGACTAACTAATAGTATTAATATGTCGATTTAATGATAGTAGTACATGAGGTAGTTAAAATAAATTATTAAACTAGTTGAATTAGAGGGCAGTATTAATTGAATGCTAATTTAGGATTTAAGATACATAATATTAGTTGGAGTGAATGGTATTTTCTTTGTGGACATTGATTATCAATCAATCAACGATAACTTAGCTATCCCCAAGAAACATTGGTCCAAATAACAAATATATTACTATTAAAGATGATTACATAGACATATCATGATTGATGTATCTTTAAGCACAATTGCAATATCGATTGAGTGACTAAGTAATAATGTGGTCAATGTCTAGGTTTACATGTTCTAATAGCATCAATGGTAATGCTAAAAGGAAGTAATATTGGTAAAACTATTTATGGCATTATAAGTTGATGGCTTATAACAATAAGAATAATAATACTAAGGTGGATGGTTATCACATTTTCGATGAACTAATATGAATACTACAATCTAAAGTGGAGTCGATCCAAACACCCTTACCCCTTTCTAATGTAGAATAGTAATAATGGTTAAATATCAACAAAATTATTACCCACTCCTAATTATTTTAAGTGCATATGACATGAGATTGTAGGAGTCATAAAAGTGTTAGGGTTAATATGTAAATTGATATTATTTAATGGATTGATTATGTAAAATCAACAAACTATTATAAATAAGGGCATGGTAAGAGGTCCACCTCTAAATAACTTGGCCTAGTTAATTCTTGAAGGGTGCAACCCTAAAACATTGAAACTCTAAAGTCGAACAACCTAGTTTTTATGATATATAAAAATATATATATATTCGAGCATTTTGTTAGTGGGACTCGTAAATCTAAATGCACGTAAATATTGGCTTAATTACAACTAATCTTTAAACTGGATCAATTTGACCAAGTCAAATTAACACTTCATCTTAGTAAGATGCGAGGGAAAAGATTCAAATTTCATAAAAATGATGTTGACATTAGTGTAGTAGTCATGTTACATCATCATGGCAATTGCAGTGTTGATTAGTGTAATGTTTGTAAAAAAAAGAATTATCGCATTTTCTAGTGAAAATTTTGGGCATGACAAAATGCTATTGCTTTTGCAACATTATTTGTGCCACAAGGGAGATGGATTGACCTGACAACCACTATTGACCCAAAAGAATCACTAATACAAACACCTACTCCTAAAACACTTGGATTCCCCTTTGAAGCCCCATCAAAGTCCAATTTGAAAAATCCTAGAAGGGGAGGTCTCCATTTAATTGAGTTCCTATCAATCCTTATCTTTAATATTTGGTGGAGACTTCCTTTGAAGAGTATAGCTATATCTGTCCACCTCTTTAAAATGCTATCATCCCAAGTTGTGAAAAGGGAATTAACCTTTTTATTATTTTGCACATATATGAGCTTGCTACTTCTGAAATATATTTTTCAATTGTAATCTAGGTATGTTGGGTTGATGTAGATACATTTCTAAAGATACGTTTATTTCTTTCCCACCAAATATTCCATACAACTACAGCCGAAACTATATGCCAAATGCATGCAAACAAATTTGTCTTATATAACACCTACTAGCTTGAAAAAGATCCCAAATAGAATTGGGCAATGGAGCATGAAAATTTAATTTCATTTAAATGAAGCTCTAGCAAGATTGAGCATATGAGAATTGTAGAAATAGATGATCAACATATTCAAAGGTTTCATCACAAAGAACACACTTGAAAGGTTTAGTTGTTCCTAATTTAGCTAACCTATCACTTGTTAGAACCCTTTTCAAGTTAAGATTAACCATGCAAAACTGTCCGATTTTGGTAGAACCATACTATTCCAACAAAGGGAATAAGCTCTTTGAGGTTGCAAATGAGATTCCTTATTGATTAGTGACTTATAGCCCTGTTTGAGTAGCAGCAATCTTTTGGAGGAGCTCGGATGATCCTATCTGGCTTATCTGTTATGAACACAAGTCTTTCCTTTAGCATGTATTGAAGCATAATTTGTTGATCCACCAGTATTGAAGACATTGAGAGATCATTCCATACCACTTTACCTATTACACAATTTGTCGAAAAAATGTAATCACTTAACTTACTACCCTAATCTTTAGATAAAGTTACCATTGCCGGTTGCAATTCTTGAATAACCTTCAATGGAGGATTGTCATTCCATGAATCTTTCCAAAACTAAACTTCCTCTCCCTTATGCACTTCCCAAGTAATATAGGGAATAATGACTTTCTGACATGAGATTAGGAAGTTCCACATAGCTGAGCCATCAGGTGGGTTTGATATAGTGAATATTCTTGTTGGGTTTTCACTATCTAAATATTTGTCTTTCATTAGCTTACACCATTTAGAATCTGACTTAGAATACATTTTTCACACCAATTTTTCCATAAATGTCAAATTCCTAGCAGGAAGGTTAAATGTATATCTGCACCACCTTTAAGTTTCTCTAAAGATATATTGTCCAAAGATATCAATGGAGCCTTTTTTTGATCATTCATATTCCCCTTCCAAATAGATTTTTTGATGACTTTTTCAATCTCTAAAATGATTGATTTAGGTGCCTTGAGGACTACCAAAAAATAATTTGGTATTGTTGCTAATACAAATTTAATCAAAAGTGTATGAGCTGATAATGAAAGCCACCTTGCTTTCCATGCCAAAATTCTTGACTTGATCCTTTCTATATCTTTCCCCAATACAAAACCTTATTTTCACCCATAAAAATGGAATACCCAAATATGTGCATGGAAAATCTACTAATTGAAAGGCTAATAACTTAACAATCTTTCTTTTCATGGCTAATTTTGTATTAAAAACATAGATTGTAGACTTAATTGCATTGATTTTCTACCCTAAAGCTAAGGAGTACTTGTCTAAAGTTTCTTTAATTTGATTAGCTTCAAAAATGAACAACTTACCAAACAAGAGAGTGTCATTAGCAAAAAGAGAATGTGTGATTGCAATATCCATATGAGGAATGTGAATGCCTTTCCACAAACCCTGAGTATGCCTTTTAAGAATTGATCTACTCAAAGCTTCAACAATAATTATGAGAAAAAACAAAGATAAAGGATCAACTTGCCTAGAACCCCCTGTGTGGCACTAAAGAAACCTATAGGTGACCCATTTATTATAACTAAAAATTTGGCCCCTAATAAATAAGAAAGAATCTATTTGCACCATTTATTACTGAAGACAAACTTTTCCAATACTTTAATTAGGAAGCTCCAATCCACCCTATCATATACTTTCATCATATCCAATTTGATGATGAAAGAAGACAGATTGGTGGAATTAATGGAATGAAGTGTCTCATGTGCAACCAAAGCACCTTCTATTGTCCCCCTTCCTAGTGCTAAACCACCTTGCTTGTGTGATATGATTTTAGAAATAAAAGGTTGTATTATGAGATTAATAGCCTTTGTAAAGATCTTATAAATTGTGTTGCAAAGTGAAGTTGGCCTAAATTTTGCAAAATATTTTGGTTTCTTTACCTTTGGTATAATTGCTATGTTTGTTACACTAAATTCCTTTAACATTGTTCCAGTTCTCCTTGAATTTTCTAAATCCAAAAGCTAGTCAATACCCAAGAAGTCCCAACCTTTTTGAAAAAATATGGTTGTATAGCCATCAGGTCCTAGATCCTTATTTAAAGGCAAAGAAAAAACTACCTTCTTCAATTCCTCTAAAGTGAAAAGCTTCATTAAGTATTCATTCTCTTTTTCAAAAAATAAGCTTTGTTACCGCATCTAATAATTCATGTTTGTTAGATTTTGTCGTCACACCAAAAGCACGTACTGGTGGTGGAGAGGGATCTCATTGTGGATATAGTTGCTATGCCAACACCCTCCCACACGAAAGGGCAAGATACAACCACATACCATGTGGGATTTGTACCCACTACGTACGACGTCGATAAGCTGAGCTTATGTGGACAAAGGGTCGCAATTGCATCATCTTGTATTCAACTTAGAAGAATGATTAAAAGATCAACCTTAAATAGAAAGGTACAAGGAAATCAAGATCCACAATCAGTGGATAGGAGGAGAGTGGTGGCAAATCACCTACCACAAAGATAGGGCCTAACCTCCCATGAATGAAGGGAAAGACTCCTTCAACATGGAGTGGTAGCAAAGACTAAACTACCTTGACACCTAAGTAGGCTTAAGTAAGCCAAGTGTACAACTATGTGTACACCAACAATGTTCATCCTAGGCAAATTGTACTGATTTACTTTGTGGAGCAGATAAAATATTAGCAAAAAAACTCACTACCTATTTTTTAATAGCCTCTTCCTTTGTGATCAAATTTCTTGCAACAACATCTTGAATTGGAAAAAATAGAGTTATCATCCCTTTTAATATGAGCAGAAGCATGAAAAAACGTAGTGTTTCAATCACCCTCATTTAACAAAAATTCCCTAGACTTCTACCTCCAGTAGATTTCTTCCATTTTACTTAGCTCTTCCCATTCCAATTGCAACCCCTTTTTCTTCTCAAACATAATTTAGTCTATACCTTTATCAATTATTTTTTCATGAATTGCAGCCAATTCTTCAGAATCTTTTCTCCTTTTGCTTAAAAATATTCTTGAAAACTTGGACATTCCAAACTTTAATCAACTGCTTGACATACATCATCTTTTTCCAAAACTGGAATATTTTTCAGCCTCTCTCAAATAGCACACTAACCCACCACTGATGAAGAAGAGGAAATAAATGTGAATTTCTAAACCACATCTTCTCAAACTTAAAAGAAGGTTTACATTTGGAAAATGAATTTTCCCCTGATATAATTAGTGATATGGCATAATGATCAAATCCTACAAAAGGTAGAATTTATGAAGCTAAAGTATATTCCCCAAGAAACCAATTTGGGGATGACAAAAACCTATCCAAATGCTCTGCTATCTACAATAAATCTTTCCTGTGATTTTTCCAAGTGAATTCACCTTTTTGGGGAAAGATATCTTTTAATGCATTACTTAAAATGAAAGAAATAAAGTCTTCCATTGTTTTTAGAGGCGAGCAGATACCTCCTTTTTTTTCTTGTAATGGTGCTATTGCACTGAAATCACCAGCTAAAACCACTTTTTCTTCACCAATCCCATCCATAATTAGTGTAAGAGCATCCCATAACCTTTTCTTATCAATAGTAGAGTTTGGCCCATAAATATTTAACAAATAAAAATTCATATCAAAGTTTGTCCCTTTCATTAGCTGCCAATTATGCTCATTCCTGATTGATTCTATAGACACGGTTTTTAGATTCCACAGGGTTATTAAACCTTTAGATGCCCCTTGTGTAGGATATTGAGTTGTTTTCCAGTTCACCCACTTCTAAATTTGTACTTCATATATAGCCTCTAAAGTTTTAGTTTCTTGTAACAAAATTATATCAGCTCCACAAGCATCTAATTGGTGCTTGACTTGGGCATGCTTGTTAGAGGCATTAATTCCTCTAACATTCTAGGAAATCAACTTCATTGAGCTCGAGGAGAGAAACATGCTCTCCTTGGATTTTTACTTGCAAAGACTGGAATGTTTCCATCTAGAGTTGTTTGTACCCCAACCTCTATCTCTTCCTTCATCTTAGTTACTTTAGACTTTCTGCCACTTTTCCCAAGAGATTTCTTTATTGTAGGTTGAGAACTCAAAGTTTGTGACATAGAATTTTTTTGAGAATAATCAAACTCCTCCACCATGTGATTTGGCTCCTCTATAATATCCTCTAACTTATCTATTTTTGCATGAACAAATGTTTCATCATTGATAATTTACTCTCCTATTTCATCAAACAAATCAGAACCTAGTAAAAGAAGAATCTTCTTAGCTAACACTTCCAATTCATCCATGTTTCCCAGATTCTTAACACTTGCAATATCCAATTTCTTTGAGTCCTCAATACTTGGTAGTAACACATTTGTTGCTACTGGCTTTTGTTGAATTAGAGTACAATTCTGATTTTTTCTTTCTATTGTGACATTAGCTACATGATTTTGAGATAACTGAATTCAACCTCCATTAAACATCAAATTTTTAACAATAAGTTCCAATTGCTGCATTGAAAATTCTGGAAGAGACGGTGAATACAGATTTATTAAATGCCCCAAACTCTTCTCTAGTAGGTATTGCTCTTTTATTCATAGACCAGGAAAGGAGAAGGAATATTTTTTAAACCTTCTATTGACTACCACCGTCACTACCTTAGATGCTTTTTTTCCTTTAATAACATGGGTTGTTCATCATCATTGAAAGTGGAAAGATTGAGTGAGTCACTCATATTTGCTATGTGGGACAATGGAGGCTTCTCCTTCTCCTTATTAGACACTTGAAGTACTTGACCCTGTGTTACCTAAGTGCTAATATTTTCCACCTCATGACAATTATTTCTAAAATGGCCTAAAGTGTGATATTTAGAGCATACATTCTTCAGAGTTTCCACTTGCCATACTTAGAAATTATATGAATTTTACTTGGGAAATCTTTTGTTGTATTTAGAAAAACACAAACCCTAATTGGTTTTGTTGGGTTTCTTAAAAACATGTGATCATGTTTAAGGAAAATCCCTATATGATTAGCCAAATTTTCTATTAAATGCAACTCCTTGTATTCAAGAGCAAGAGAATGCAACTAAATCCAAAAGGGAATGAACTTAATCTCAAATTTTTCTGGTTTAAAGTTTGGGGACCATGGTTGCATAAACAAACTAGACCCTTCTAAAACCCAATATTTTACTTTAAAGATTATATCTCTATGCGATTTCGAATAAAAAAGAACAACGAAAATTCCCTTTCCTTGATCTAAATAAAAACCTTTACTAACCCCATCCCATTCTTCAAATAACAAAACTCTCAAAATCTCTATATTAGGTGTAAGCTTCCAAAACTTACAGATTAAAGCTTTCTCCTGAAGATCTTGGACTTGTGGTTCTAAAAGATCTTCAAATAAGGTAATATTAACAATACCCTTTTGATCTATACACCGAGCTTTAGAATCACCTTACTGGTCACTTGCTGAAGATCTCCTTGCTGAAGATCCTATGCCTCCATTATAGGGGCCCTCCTTTTTTGTGTTGTGCTATATTTTTCCTTCCATTATTCTTGGCAACCTTCTTTTTATGCCTCCATTGTTGCACTTTCACTGATTTGTTTGCATGATGAGCTTCCTTCTTATCTCTCGAAAGATCATTTTCCTTCTAATTAGTTTGAGCATATGCATATTGTTCATGCTTCTGAATTTTTGAAAAATCATCTCTTCTTATTAAGGTGGATCTACAACTTTGGTTTGAAGGAAGTTCCATTCTCAGATCCTGCTTGCTTTTGGTCCTTTGATAAAACCCTCAAATACTAGTTATATTCCTTTTTGCACCTTTGGATTGAAGGGAACACCTTTTTGAATAATATCATTGCTAGGAAAGCTCCTTCCATTTGCATCTTTTTTATGAGCATTCTAACATGTAGGTCGAAAACCCTCTGAAAGAACCCTTGAATGATAATTTAGAGGATCCCTAATTGTATGTGGGTTATTTAACTTAGTTGACCTAAGAGTAGCCTCACGATTCAAAAAAATCAGTTTCAGGGGTGCTTCTTTGTGAGTCAGAAAACCCTCATGGGAAAACCTGCCTAATTTTGACCGATCAACCTCCCCTCAGTGTGTTGATCTATCATTTGCACAAATGTCTAAAGCCTCTTGTTTTTCTCAAATGAAATGTCTATGAGAACGATAGAAGTTTGAAATGTTATTCCTGATAGAAATCAACCATTGTCTTGTCTGTTGCAAGCCAGGGTAGCCTTGAAGGCCATGAAGATGGTCTACATGTCTATCACAGGCTTGAGGGCCATGACGATAGTATTCTTGCCCAATTTTTTCAAATTTATAGCCATTAGAATGCTCAAGCGACCATTTTCGTCTTCTTTCCATTTTGCATGATATTAGTATTATCAAGCCTAGAATTATATAAATCAACTTTTTCATATTATTAATAATATTAGTATTATTTTATATATGATTTTCTTAATATATTTATATTATTAATAATATGAAATTTATTACATGTTGGCTTAGATTTTTAGTTTTTTATATTTATATTTTTGTTTTATCAAATCATTGTCTATTTTTGAATTGTAGCTATTATTAAAATTATTTTAAATTTTTTAAATTTATTTCTAAAAATTTATTTGTTTTTTGAATTCTAACTATTATTAAAATGATTTTTATTTTATTTTTTTGTTATTTTTCTAAAATACATTTGTTTTGTGTTTTTTTGTGAGGATTATGGTGACCTCTTATAGGCACCCTAATGTCATTTTAAGATAAGAAAATAATATTGAAGGACTATTTTATTTTTTAGATTCTTTTTTTTCAAAAAACAATTGTGACGGATGTGCTGACCCCCTATAGACACCTGTGCTTCCATTGGATGGTTATGCCTCTCCATGTAACAAAAAATTATGCCTCTTGATGTAACGATAAATACTTAATATTTTAATATTTAATTAAACTATATTATATGGGAGACCATTTTTATTTTTTAAGAATTTTTAAGAGGTTCATTTTATATGTTTTGTTTTCTTAATAGTTTTTTCTCATTAATTTCTCTAACAAAACCTAGAAGATTTAAACTAGGACATTATAAAATAATAAGATAACAATCTAGAATATTTGAGCTAGCGAAAGGAACCTACCAAATGCCAACATAATATAATTTTATCTTAACACCTCATAACTAAACTACGAGCTCTCATTCTACACTTTTAAAGCAACTAATATCACACAAATGAAGTTCTTATATGCTCAATTGATATCATGTATATCATGTAGTTGCATAAATACTAGCATATATACCTTAATATTAATCTATATAGCATACATCGAGATTTATCATTTTTGATACACATTTTTTTGCTTTCGTTCTTTTTTAATATGATATTAATTAATATTATAATATTATTCTCTTATATTAATATTCTTTTTAATATCTAAATCTAATCTTCACCCTAGCCCAATATTATTAATAAATATTATTATTAAGTCTATTATTAATTCAATTATAAATAACATTATGATCAGTTACAAACATATAATGTTGCATTTAAATCTTATAATAATCTAGATACTAATATATTATATATTTATTTGACTTTTTAGAGATATAGAATGTTACATTTAAATCTTATTGAAACAATAGAAAATGGATCCGCTTTCGTATGGCTTAGAACATAGAGCAAACCCACTTCACAATTATCTCATTGAAGGGAAACCCTAAAGATCTCAATCCAAAGTATGCAAAGGGAAAATAGATCTTGTAATAGGGTTTTCCTAGGGTCTAATTGTAAACTAATGAGGGGTTCACCACAAGGCTAGGGTTTGGAAAGATAAATGAAATGTAAAACCTTATAGTTAAACCTAGTGTAATGTAATCTTTCACTAAATGACCTAACAATGCATGTAAATCAAAATAGAAAGATGCAAGAAGAAATGTGTGCAACTGGGAATCTAAAGAAGACTAAGTAAGGCCTGAAATGCTGAAAATCCCATAATTTTGGCACATTGGGACTCATATGCTAGTCTAGGCGTATCAATCCTAGATGAAGGTTCCTAGGCAGGAACTAGTTTATGAAAAAATGGTATTTGAAACTACAAAGATCTAGAAAAATTCATGTAGTGGGACTCATAGTCCACTTCTGGTATACTAGTCCTATTAAAAATTTTCAAGAATTCAAAGTTCAGATCTATGCTCTATTCTCCGCGCTTTCCTTCCAAACTGATTTCTATGTCTGAATCTATAAAAATACCTACAAGACAAAATATATACTTGATTTGCTTATGGGGAGTTTTCCTCGGTCAAACCCCTAGTTTGGTAGTTAAACCTTGATCAAAATAATGAAACTTGAATATGAATGTGAAAATAAATCCTAACTTAAGTGTGTCTAAGACTAGGAAATCTGAAATGCAATGCAACCCTATTCTAATGTCCTTAGAATGAGATGCATGAATGAAACATGAAGATGAATGAATCACTTTGAGAGATCTCTAATCACCCAAATGATCTCTAAAAAATATTTTACTTTCCTTAGGCTAAATATAGAGTGATAATGGAGGATGCAATCACTTAGGAAATAAATCATTAGGCTTGGCTTGATGGCTAGTTGCATCTCCCCAACCTAGAATCCATCATGATTCACCATAGACAACCATGATCAACCCTTGAAAATGCTATATCTTGAATAAAACAAAGCTTGAAGACCTGCAAAAACACTTTAATGTTGCTCCCAAGCTTCAACTTTGTTGATTACTTGGTTTTGAATGCTCTTGTGAAGAGTGTTTTTGTGCTTGGACATTGAAATTGCTCTTAAGAATGTTTCTTAGATGAAAAATGACTTAGAAGCTTGTTTATATAGGCATTTACACCTAGTTTACGCTTATTCAGATCTCAAAAGATGACATCAACCAAAAATTTGAATTAAAAAGTTGAATTTCCCGCTCAAACCCTAAAAAGGCCCAAAATGAGACTCATATGCCACCTCTAGTGTATGGATCCCACCTAGAGGGCATATGAGTCCCACCCTACATTTTCAGGGTGGTTTTTTAGAATTTTTTATGTTTTTTATGAGTTTGTTAGGTTTTTAGTTGAAACAAGCCTCAAGATCTAAAATAATGGGTCTGAGGGGCCTATTAATGATGAATTAAAGGGTATTCAATGCAAGGGTACCAAAATAGGTCCAAATTAGGAAATGGATTGTACTACCCCCAAGAAGGGAGTACAATTTTCATTGCCACATTTATCCCCTACTTTACTGCCCATATGACTCTACGTGCATATGCAAGCTAAAGGACCCTAAATAGTACACTTCATTTCATAAAAGGATACTCATATAGATTTATTTGAATAACAAAGGAGAATGAAGCCCCCACTATAACTATCTGAAAAGACACAATGTTAGGAACCACACCTTGCAACATGAATTCATTAGTTGTCCAAAATTCATCCTATCTGACTTCTTCTAGAAATTAAATTTGAGGGTAGATGTATGCCCCCCCTTGATTCTGCTTGCTTTTCAAAGGTGGAATCAAGGTAGCAGTGTAGCCACATCAAATAAGATAAGTCCTATCATAGGTTGTTTCAAAGTACCATTCCACATATTGATAGACATTTTATAAGAACAAGAGCGGAATCATGATTCTAATGCAACAAACAACGTTGAAAATGAAGCTCTCTAGCTCTCGTTATATTAATTTGAATGAATGACACTTTTAACCGTAATATAGTAAAAACCTTAATTTTTAGCATATATAAGAGTAAAAAGGTGAAGTGATTTCTACTTATTTTTCTTTTAGCTTCTTGTAGCTTGACTTTGGTGGAGAGTGACTGAATATGCTGAGCCATTGAGAGTACAAGCCCCTGAGACTGGATGTCCTACGAAATTAGGTAGCCCGTGGCAAGCTACAATATTAGGAACGAGTTGATTTGTTTGCCTTAGCTTTGTCCTTAAGCATTTATTTTATGTTTTATACAAATTTCTAGGTTGATTTAGGACCCTAGAATAAAAATTTTCAAAGCATCTCTTTATTTCACGAAGTGTCCCCTTTTATTGTGAAGTGTCCCACTTTTTCCCAAAGTGTCATGTTTCTTCGCGAAGTGTCCCAAAAGGGAAATAAAGTGTCTAGGAAATTTAGGAAAGCACACTAGAAGAACTTTATCTTGCTTTTAAATTGTTGATGTATAGATTTAAGGGTTTAGAATGCTTATAGGACATATTTTTACCTTTTTGCTAGATTATGTTAAGGTCATAACAGTGTCTTAGCACCAGATAGTTATGTCGCTTATGCGACTTAGCCCCGAAACTTTCAGTGGAGGATACATAGATATTAAAAATGATTGGATTTTATTGGGTGTACCTCATGCCCCCATGAGGTACCATGATGCTATGTTGATGACTTGGCAAAGCGGTGGGATGTAGATAAATGCACATTTCATCTCCCAACAAGCAAGATGGCGACCACCTTAGAAGACGTCCATCACATCCTTCGAGTTCCAATTTAAGGAGAGAGGGTCTATTTTCTAGGGTATCAATAATTTTGTGAGATGAAATATAATATATAGTACTGTCTTGGATGTATAATTCATGATGACATCGTGGGGCCACAGATCAAGCTAGTATGGTTGCTATATTCATGAGCTCCACTTGTCACGTGGATTATGATGTTTAGTGTGGCACTAGTACTCATCCATAATGGTTGGAGAGCACATTTAGAGGGAGGACTAGATCACATGATTTGACATATGGAAGGGAAAAGGATTGTATATTCCTAGGGGCATAGTATCCTTGCACATGTGTACTATGATCTACGGTGATTTTCATTCCATGAGGTTGATGATATGGTGCACTACTAAAATTTTGGTGCATGGAACATATCACATGCACTAGGTCGATAGGGTTTCCATGCACATCATCCCTAGGGTACGCTCATGCATTCAATTACCATTTGAAGCAGTTATGACAGTACAATGATTTGCATTTATGTAGAGTCATATTTGACTAACTAGATGAGGAGGAGATCATATGGAGACCATACCAGCTTATACCATAATGATCAGATGAGACTCGTCAATTGAGGAGAGTACAAATGGATAGATTTATGATAGGTAGACATGATTATGTAGTAGGAACCTTCTACTATGATTGTTTCATGTGATATTTTGGATAGGTATAGGTACCACCCATGGTATGACCCTTCTTTAGGAGATTAGTAGAGTGTTCAGAGGCCCAATGACACTATACAATTCATCGTCGATGATGTCATCTATAGTGACTTTGATTATGAGGATCATGATATGCCCCCAGTCTCCAATACTGATGATGTTGTAACACAAATGTGTATGAGTCGATAGGTGATGTAGGGCCACTCCCAGATCAAAGAGATGAGGAGGATAGAGCTAAGGAGACATGGGTGAATCCTACAGGCTTATTCATAGATGTGATAGATGACGATTATGATGAGGCTATAGATCCTGATTATGATGGACAAGAGGAGGATGAGGAGGAGCGATTGATGAGTGAGTGGGTGATACAATAGATGAGGATCCAGTGGGTCACGAGTGGAGAGAGCCAGCTCCTGCTCATGTAACTAGATCACAATCAACAATTGTAGCACACACCAACACCTACAGTCATGGAGAGGCTAGAACATCCTCCATGCCTCCTACACACAATGAGGTTGTCTTTACACAACCAGCTAGAGAGCTAGGTGATGATATTTTATTTACAGTTATGCTTTAGGCTTAAGTTCATGCTTTATGATTTAATTTTATGTCTATATATATAATGATGTGTACTGATTATATTTATGATTTATATCTTGCAAGGGCTATGAGAGACCTATATGATCTCTATTGCCAAGTTGTTGTAGAGATAGTACCTTTATCAGTCTACAAGGATGCTACTGATATAGACTATGTTCCCCCACCCATCACAAAATGATACCTAGAGCTATTAGAGTTGTATGTTAGACTGAGGGTATCATGTGAGGGTTTTAGGAGGTGCACCCACTGAGTTCAGGCTTCCTATGAGGAGGTCTAGTCATCTCGATCCCCAAAATAAGTCAAGAGACTCCATGCAAAGGTATCCTAGTTATAGGAAAAGAGCGATCGTCTAGTGAAGGATCACCATAAGGCCATTGGACGAGCACATGGTCTATAGTATGCTCTAGAAGTACTTGTCAACTCATGATCACAATCACATACCATTGTCTCTCAACGGACTGCCTCTAGATAGATGCAAGCACTAAATCCTGAGGGATCTAATAGTCATAGACCATAGCAACATTATATATATTGATGACATGTACTCAAAGTTTTGGTGTATATATATGTGATCATTTGATGTTTTTTTTATTTATGTTTATGTGTTTAATGTTAAATGGCAATGTGATTGATCAAGCAATCTTTGTAAGACTATTTAATAAATATCTCCACGATTTAACATGTTTATGTGATCTAATTAAAACTTATTCTAGTTTCTCTTAGATGGAACATTATGATTAAGTATGTTATGCTAAATTAAATGCACCTAATTCATATAAGGATCTAATATACATAACACACAAGATGAACCGGAATAGCATGAAACCGAAAGTAATCATTTTAAAATTAATTTAAATAATAACTTTAGTATCCAAGACACACAAATAATTGTTTGTCAAGAATGAAGCAATGTGAGAGCACATAGACTATCATCTACTAACTCTAACACCATTGCTTTATAATTCATACTATTCAAGAAGATTAGACATAATACCAATGCAAGTGTGCAACATTAATAGGTTCTTTAAGAGGTGTACCATCTATTTCTATTAACGCATATACACTAGACCTATAACTTGCATTAATTATATAAGGTCCTAACCAATTAGGGTTGAATTTTCCTTTGTCAGTCAGGTCAGTATTGATGTTACATTGATTTTCATATAACACCAGATCACCTTTACTGAATTCACGAGGGATGACTTGGTCATTGTTGCTACACTGCTTTTCCTAGAGTAAGGTTGAAGGTGCTCAAGAGCGTTAATTCATTGTTCGTCAAGCATTTCAAGCTGAAGTAATTGTTGTTCTTTATAAGAATTATCATCGACAAGTCCTTGAAGAGTGATTCTTAATGTTGGAATCTCTAACTCCAAGGGAATTATTACCTCGGTACCATAGATGAGGTTATAAGGTGTATTTTTCGTGGATAATATAATATTTGTGTGGTAGGCCCATAGCACATATGTTAATTATGTGTGTCAATCCTTATTATGTTTTCTAACGGTTTTTTTTAATATTTTCCTGAGGATTCTATTAGTTGATTCAGCTTGATCGTTAGATTGTGGATAGTAAGGTGTTGAAAAAGTTCAATGTTGTATGTTAAACATGTCTAAGAACTTAATGTCATTATTCTCTAATGGTGTCCCATTCTCGAAAACTAATGTGAATGGAAGTCTGAAGCGAGCAATAATGTGTTCCACTATGAAATGGAATATCACATCAATTGTTGTTGAATGAAGGGGAATTGCTTCTACCCACTTTGTGAAGTAATGTGGCGTGGTGATTATGAATGTATGTCTAGTGGAGGAAGGTGGTGATATTTTTCCAATGAGATCCATACCCCAAACCACAAAGGGCCAAATAGAAACTTGAGCTCAAAATTCAGAGGCAGGAGCATGAATCAAATTGCTATGTTCTTGAAAATTTTGAGATTTTTTGACATATGCAAAGCAATCTTGTTCCATATGTCTCCAATAGTATCGTATGCGGATTAGTTTTTGGACTAATGTTCTTCCTCCAAAGTGATCTTCATAAGCACCTACATGAGATTTTTCATGTGCTATGGGGATTTCAGATTGTTTAAGGTATCTACGTAAGAGACCATCAAATGACCTTTGATACAACACATTGGCGATAATTATATACTTAGATGCAAGTTTTCGAAGGCGGGCTCATATGTTCTTAGTTTTCAGATCAAGACAAGTGCCATCTTTCAAATAATTAAATATTGTATCATACCATTCACTCGATTCTTCCATGGTTGTTGATAATATTTCTTCCACTTTATCCTTGATTGATGGTTTCATAACTGTATGCGTGATAAATGTGAAGTCTTTCGAAGGATCTTGAGGAGATATAATGGAATCCGCACTTTCCATTCCATCTGCATGCAAATTATCCTTTCAAGGGATGTTGTCAATGGTAAATGATTCAAACTTCTCTAACAAAGTCATTGTAAGATCCTTGTATTTTGATAATTTGTCATGCTTCGCTTGATTTCTTCCATTTATTTGTTTAATAACCAATTGTGAATCACCAAATATCTTAATGTGTCTAGCACCCATAATTAAAGTGACGTGCAACCCAGTGAGCAATATTTCATACTCGGTAGTGTTGTTCATACATAGGAAATTTAAGCAATACGATAAGGGAATAGGCTCTCCCGCAAGCGATATTGTTATAACCCCCGAACCGGAGCTAGTTCTACACTTAGATCCATCAAAATATAGCCCCCATGTATTAGTTTCAATTTTTAACACATTATTGTCAAGGAGTGAATCATTATGAGGCCATGCCAAAGGAGAAGGGGCATTATCTAGTTGGTCGATCAAGGATTGACCTTTAATTGTTTTTTGCAAAACAAATTTAAGGTCAAACTCAATTAACAATATCACCCACTTAGCTAAGCATCCCAATAAATATTTTTTAGTGAAAAGATGTCTTAAAGGATTGAATTTCATCATCACATTTATTTTGACATTTAGTAAGTAATTTTTCAGTTTACTTGTAGCGAATACAATAGCTAAACATTGTTTTTCTATCATTTCTCATAATCAATCAAAGTTCGACTAATATAATAAAAAATATGTTCTTTTGCATTTTCATCTTGTTGAGCCAACAATGCTACAAGAGCATGGGTTGATGTTGATGTATAAGGGGTAAATGGTTTGTTCTACATAGTAGGTTGGAAGATAGGTGGAGTTACAAGATAATCTTTCAAACTCTCAAAATCATGTTGACAATCCTCATTCCAACTAAATTGAACGTCTTTCTTAAGGAGATGTGTCAATGACAACGTTTGATTCGTGAAGGATGCTACAAAACATCAGATAGCCTAAATTATTACTTGTAAGGTGTGTAATTGAGAAATGTTTCTAGGAGGTGGCATGTTAAATATAGCATCAATTTTATTCATGTCCACACAGTTCAATGCCACTGTGACATATGATAAACCCTAGACAATTTCCAATATCTATAACAAAAACACACTTTTTTTGGATTTAATCTCATGTTGTATTTTTGCACACGATCAGATTTTTTGAAGGACATCTACATTGTCTTGGTGAGTCAAATATTTGGCTAAAATATCATCAACATAATATTCCAAACTTTTATGTATGTAATCGTAAAATATCAATTCCATAGCTCGTTGATATGTTGCACTTGCATTCTTCAATCCAAAAGGCATCATTACCCAACAAAATGTTCCCCAAGCTGTTGTAAATATTGTTTTATATTGGTCTTGAGGGTTAATAAAGATTTGATTATTCCCAAAAATGCATCCATGAATGACAAAAAAACATGTCTCGTAGTCGAATCTACTATCATGTCAATATTATGAAGGGGAAAGTCATATTTTAAAGATGCTTTATTTAAATCGTGAAATTTTGTACACATCCTAATATGTTTGTCCAGTTTTGTGATTGTTACAATGTTTGAGATCCAAGGAGAATAATATATAGGTCTTATAAAACTAGCTTCAAGGATCTTTTCAATCTCCATCTTAACTAATAAAGGTATCTTAGGTTTCATTTTTTGAATCTTTTGTCTAACAGGCTTAGCATTTTTAGTGAGGACTGTATTGTGTGTTACAATCTTAGATATCCAAATAATTCCAAGTAAATTTTTTGTGAAATTCATGGAGTAAATTTGCATGTTCCTCTTGTTCTTCATCATCAAGGCACTTTCCTATCTTAATCATTTTTTCTTCATTCTTAATATTCATCAGTATGTCCATGGTATCTCCCAAAGGAAGCATATTTTATATCAAAAATTTAGGGTTTTATTCTTCTTTGTTCATGTCAATCTCACTACTTTCCTCTTCTCTATATTTTTTCTTGGTACTAATCATAGCACATGTAACCCATTTCTTTTTAGGAGTAAATGGTTTGTCATAAACTCCTAGCATTTCTTTCAAGGCTTCATCATCTTCAAAAAACTCTAATGATACTTTACAAGTTGTATCAATGAATTTCAGATACTTCAAGGTGAGAGTTGTTTTAGGATTACACATGATGGTGTTGATGTTTAGCGAGGGTCTTTTCATTGCTTGTGTGATCTTAGAAGGTAAATATCCTAAGCCACTTTTTGTTTCTTGCGTACTATGTTCTATAGGAGCATGAATACCTTGTTCTTTCTTCCCACATCCTTTTCCACTATAACCAAGTTGTTTCATGAACTCATAACCTTGTTCATAAAGCCTTTCTATTTTGTTCAAGTTTGGTGGGTATTGATAATCTATCTCATCAAAGTTTGTTGTATAGCTTGTGTCTTCTTCTAGAGAAGATGAGGTAGATGCTTGTGAGTGTTCTCCTAAATTCTACATTGACATCACCATTGGTTGTTTTTTTCTTTTCATCTTCTTTACTTGTGATTATGTATTCTCCCATAAATGAGGGTGTGAACTCTAAGGAACCCCAATCATCATCCAGTAACTTAAACATCGTTTCCATCTCTTGTATTTCTTCTTTCCTAGGTTCTATGTTTGATGTTGGAATTAATATGTTTAGAGGACTTGTTGTTCCTTTTTCAACTTGTAAGAAACTTTAAATCTCAGGGTCCATTTCAACTTGGTATACCTTGTTGTTATAAACATAGTTCATGATATGATGAAGAGTTGAAGGCATCACATGCATCTCATGAATCCAAGGTCTTACTAAAAGAAGATTGTATGAAAGATCATGAGGCATAACATGAATAGGAATTTGTAAGGTAGCCTTTCCAACTGTAATAGGTAAAGTAATCACTCTGAGTGGTTGCTTTCCTACATTTTCAAGCCCTTGAATCGATAAGAAATCAGGTTCATTTTTTATTTATCCACACCAAGTCTATCTAGAATATTCACACTACACACATTAAGAGAGGTGCCATTATCGACAAGGGTTCTTTTTATTCCCATTGTATTGAACCCATCTATTATCATGGAGGCTTCATGTTTCTTTCTCAATTCCAAAGGAGGTAGCTCATGTTTATGAAAGGTGATTTCTAAATTAATTATATTCATTCCTTGTATTAGAGATACTACATCATTCACGTTTGTACTAGGAGGGGGCACTATTTATTGTAAGGTTGTTTGAAGCATAGTGTGATAATTAGGTGAATTTTGAATTAGGTCCCATAGGGAAATCTTTGCAGGAGTATTCTTAAGTTGTTCAACAAGATCATACTCTTTCCCACTATGAAAAGGAAAATGAGGAGCACTAAGAAAAGGTAAAGGTGTTGTAATCGGTTTCTTTGGTTGTGGATTGTCTCTAGTTTTATATGTATGAGCAATGGTATTATGACTTGATTGTTGAAAAAAAAAATCTTAGGTGGTTCAAGAGTGTAAATAGGTTTTTTTTGAGTTTGAGGTTTGTGTGAAGGTGGGTAAAGGATAAGTTGAGGTTGAATCACATTAATATCTATTGGTTTTGGTTTTTCATGAAAAGCACTAGTGGATGAATTTTGTGAGATGAAATCCCCAAGGGATTCATCTAACATGTCAAAGTCATCACTACTAAAAGGCTTGAGGGTTACGTTAACTTGGAATAAGAGATTTGAAATTGTCTAATAACTATGCTTTCTCCAAGAGGTTCATCAATTTATAAGTGTTTTTGTTTTCTAATGAATGCCAAATGTAATCCGATCTAATTGAACAATGAACTAATGTTGAGAATAAAAAGTACAAGAATCTAAATCTATCCACAATTGCAATGAATGAAAACTATGCTTAATCTAATGATTTGAATGTAACAAAAAGTATGAAAATTGAAACAAAAATATTTTAACAGCAAACAAAATCTCAGAAACATGAAATTTAATTCTATAAAATGTAGTTCAGAATCTGCACTAGGACCAAATCACCCAGAGAGGCGTATGAGTCCCAGTGTGGGTTTTTTTCAATTTTCAAAAAAAATTAAGTTATTTTTATGCTTTTTATGTTGTATGACCTGTAACCTAGGTGTAAATACAGTTTTTATGTGGTTTTCAATGGTTTTAGATGCAAAAATGAAATCTATATGCTCTTTCACTAATACAAGATTTAGAAACCCTCGAATGTCAATTAACTAATGCAAACCTTAATGCAATGTTAATGCAATAAAAATGTAGCATGATAATGCACTCCAAATCAAAATTATAATGTTCTAAATGCAGGTTCACCAAAATGAAACAATGAAAAATGGATTCATTATTGTATGGCTTAGAACATAGAGCAAACCCACTTCATAATTATATGATTGAAGGGAAACCCTAAAGATCTCAATCCAAAGTATGCAATGGGGAAATATATCTTGTAATAGTTTTGTCCTAGGGTTTGATTGTAAACTACTGAGGGGTTCACCACCAAGCTATAGCTTGAAAAGATAAATAAAATGTAAAACCTACTAGTTAAGCTAGTGTAATGCAATCTTTCACTAAATGACCTAAAAATGCATGTAAATCAAAACAAAAAGTTGCAAGAAGAAATGTGTGAAACTATAAATTTGAAGAAGACTAAATAAAGGCATGAAATGCTAAAAATCCTAAAATTTTGGCACATTGGGACTCATACGCCAATTTGGGCATATCAATCCCAGATCAGGGTTTTTGGGTAGGAACTAGTTTCTAGAAAAAGGGTATCTAAAACTACAAAGATCTGGAAAAATGCTTGTATTGGGATTCATAAGCCACTTTTGGTGTATCAGTACCATTGTTCATTTTTGATAATTCAAAGTTCAGATTTGTGCTCCAATCTATGCTCTTTCCTTCCAAACTGATTTTTGTGTCTGAATTTGAAAAAATACCCGCAAAACAAAATATAGACTTGATTTTCTTATGGAGAGTTTTCCTCAGTCAAACCCCTAGTTTGGTAGTTAAACCTTGATAAAAATAATGAAACTTGAATGTGAATGTGAACATAAACCCTACCCTTAAGTGTGTCTAAGACTAAGAAATCTGAAATTTAACACAACCCTGTTCTAATGTGCTTAGAATGATATGCATGAATGAAACATGAAGATTAATGATTCACTTTTGGAGATCTCTAATCACCCAAATGAGCCCTAAAAAATTCTTGTACTTTCCTTAGGCAGAATGTAGAGTGATAATGAGGATGGAATCACTTAGGAAACAAGTCATTAGGCTTAGCTTGATGGCTAGTTGTATCTCCCCAACCTAGAATCCATCATGATTCACCATAGAAAACCATGATCAACCCTTGACAATGCTAGATCTTAAATAAAAGTGAGCTTGAAGACCTAAAAAAACACTTTAATGTTGCTCCCAAGCTTCAACTTTGTTGATTACTTGCTTTTGAATGCTCTTGTCAAGAATAATTTTGTGCTTGGATCTTGAAATTTCTCTTAAGAATCCTTTGCATAGATGAAAAATGACTTAGAAGCTTGTTTATATAGGCATTTACACTAATTTACCATTATTCAAATCTCACAAGCCAACATCAATAAAAAATTGAATTAAAAAATTAAATTTCCTGCTCAAACCTTAAAAAATCCCCAAATGGGACTGCCACCTCAGGCATATGGGTCCACCTAGGGGGACTCATATGCCCAAGGTGGCGCATGAGTCCCACCCTAGATTTTCGGGGTGGGTTGTTAGAATTTTTGATGTTTTTGTTAGGTTTTTAGTTGAAACAAGCCTCAAGATCTAAAATAATGTGTCTTATGAGCCTATTAATGATAAATTAAAGGGTATTCAATGCAAGAGTACCAAAAAGGTTCAAATTAGGAAAGGGATTATACTATCCCAAAGAAGGGAGCACAATTTTCATTGCCACACTTATAAGAATATTATTTAATCTAAATATTAATATATTATATCTTTTTTTATTTTTAGAAATAAACATAGAATGTTACACTTAAAATATATAATAATATTATTCTAACTATATATCTACATTATTATATTTAAAAGGAACTTTTAAGAAACATTCATTTTTTAAGATTCCTACATCCCTCTAAAAATATCTAGAGATGTCAATGCTTGTAATTAATCATGCTACCATATCATGAAAACAATCACAATGAAAAAATAAATAAATCACAATAAAAAATCACCCGTTTGAAAAGATTAAAAATTGACATCCATTTTATATTTGTATTGGTATTTTTGGAGATTGGAAGGTTGTCATTGATGTCAAATAATAGAATTTGGATAATTGTCAATGTTATACACTACTTGTATAGTTCAGTTGCTGCTCTAGTAATGGAAGTTTGTTGATCCAATATTTCGGTCCAGACTATCTCATTTTGTAAGATTATTTTAGAAGTTGATAGTATGGTCTATGTTGACATCATTTGTATCTATTGATGAGATTTCAGTTGACTAGGCCTTATTGTTGGAAAGATATTGCTACTAGTAGTTTGGAAAACAGTGTTCTACTTATTTACTAGTTCAACTAGTTTTGTTTTTTGGTCTGGGTTCCACCTCAAAGAAAGATAACTCTACAAGACTTTGTACATAGGCTTGTGACTACAAGATTCATCTTACATAGAAGTTTTGTGATGATATGTGAAGGCATTCAGAAGATATGAAAGATAGTGTTATGATCTAAAGTCTACAATGAAGGTTATGTGTAGTGCATTTATATGGGAGATTTTGCATTTTATCAGGTTTAATTATTTTCTTTTGTAGTGTTGAACATAACTCTTTCAATGTTTTCTAAAGGAGAATTTGATGTGTTAACAAGATTTTGTGTTACACATTTGATGAATTGCATATACATTTGGAGGTTTGATGTTTTAGGTCTAAACTTGGTCAACCTAATTATGAATTGGTGTTAAGGAGTTTAAATATGTGTTATGAATGTTAAATGGATCTATCATAGTTTAATTCCAACTAATATAATGTGCTAACAGACTTTGTTTTTATTTGAAAGGAGGTTACTTTAATAAAGTTGACCTAATTGATGTAGTTGATTATATATGCTATATATATATGTGTGTGTGTGTGTGTGTGTGTGTGTGTGTGTGTGTGAACACTTTTGAGATTGAGGGAGAAGGGAAGAGAAGAGGTGTTTGTGAGTGAGTGAATACCAAAGTGATCAAGAATTGAAAACATGTGAAGGTGTATGAATAAGTAGACAGCTATGTTGTATACACTTGCAAAAAAGTGTTTCATATATTATGCTTCACCAGAACCAAAAATCCAACACAATGAAGGTGCATTCTATCTCAGTTCATCTCTTGGCAGTGAGCCATACTCTATTTTGTAAAATATTTCAAGTTGTGAGATTTTAAGGTTAGTGTGTCCTGGAAATGAGCCCTTGTAATATTCTATATATTTGGATATACTATATTGTGAGCTAATCCTCACCGTGGTTTTCCCCATTTTGGGTTTTCCATGTAAAAATTTGGTGTTGATGTGTCTTATGGTGTCATGCTCTTTTCAATGTCTTCATGCTCGCTTGTAGTTAAATATGATTTAATAATTGGATGGTTTATAGTTTAATGGCTTAATGGAATACTGATTCACCCCCCCGCCCTCCCCCCGCCCTTCTAATTATTTTGGATATTCAACATTGGTATTAGAGCTCGGTTCCTTTGTAAACATCTAACAGCTTGAGGAAGGTCCTGAAATTTGAATACATGGAAGATAAAAAAAATTGTATTCCTCTTGAAGAGATCCCTATTAAACATACAAAAGAAAATGAAGATTTGAAGGAAAGGCTAAAATAAGAAAATGAGTGCATTACAAAGCTGAAGGAAAGACATAAAGAAGTAAGTGATCAATTGGAGAAAGGAGGCGAGGATATAATCAAACCAAAAAAATAGCTAAAAGAAAAGAAAATATTAAAGATTATCAAAAAGTTAAAATTCAAAAGAAGGTGGATGAATGTGCAAAGCTTGAACAAGAAGTGGTAATTCTGAAATCAGATCTGTAAAAGGCAAGAAGACATCAGGATAAATTTGTGACAATTTCTACAATGCAGGAAAAAAACCCTCTAAGGACAAAAGTGGTTTGGGATTTGAAGAAGGACAAAGCTCAAAAGAAAATCAATCACCTAAAAAATTTGACAATCAAATGAAGACTCAAAGCAGTGGTAGACAGTTCAAGAATCAAAGAAGCAACACCAGAAGGACCCCTATCATACAACCTCATGCTCAAAGGTAATTTTATTTTAATGGTGTCTATTATTCTTACAATATATTTGGACATAGGGAAAGAGATTGTGAAAATAGAGTAAAATATAATGATGGAGTGAATCAAAATGCATTATCATTCTCTGGTCAATGTTTCAAATGCAAGAATTTTGGACATAAAGCTATAGAGTGTAGAAGTCAAAAGTTGAACAAGATAATTTATCCATTCAATGGCTATTACTATCACTACAATTCATTTCGACAAGAGGCTAACCAGTGCAAATATATATTGAATAAAAGGACAATTTGGATGGAAGAATGTTGTTTGTTATAAGTGTAGTAATCTTGGATACTTTTCCATCATGCAAAAGCAAAAATATGAAAACTGACTATCTAGAAAAGAGATATGAACCAATCATTAAGAATGATCTAGCAAAAGTTAAGCAGGAAATGGAAAGGATTTGGAGAAAAGGAGAACTTGAAAAGCAAGGAGAACCAAAAAATTTATCTGTGCCATCCCCCGGTGTAGACAATCCCGTCAAAAAATAAATTAGGTAGTGGCTAAGGGGGAGCAATAATAATAATAAAAAAATACTCCCCCTACTAATATATTATGTCATATCATGACATAGATGTATTTATTAAGGTAAAAAATTCATATTTCATGCAGAAGGAATTTGTAGGCACACATGTGTGAAGAATGAACTCTGTAGAACTCAAAAAGATGGAAGTATACATTATTTTCGAGGACATCTACTTGCATTCTGAAGCATTTATTGTTGAATTATTTTAGATTAAAGAAATAAATTTAAGTATGTCAAAGAAAACTCATTCATTGAAAGGTAATTGTGGAAGAAAACAAGCGTACAAAGGAAGTTTGAAGAAACCAGAGCGTTTCCATATCACAAAAACTCAATGTTTTGTATTGGTGTGAAAAGTAGAGGTTGACCTATCAATGCCCAATACAAACATTAGCTAAGATCCATGGGAGGAAATTAGACCATGTCGCAAACCCTGAGCGTTGCACATGCTCAACACAAGGAAACCAAGGTTGACACCTTGCAACATATATCTTGAGTAGTAGACAATTCTGTGAGGTCATAACCACAACTTAAAATGTATCATGTTAAAACCCTAGAAATCAACCCCTTGAGTGCATTTTTTCATGTTCCCCTTGGCAATAATCCAATTGAAGATGTTGGAATGTATATTCATCATGGAAAATTGGAATAGCCTACCTATGGAAAATCTCATATGTTATGGTCTAAAGAATTGAGTGGAGATGATTCTACCCTAAAACTAGAATACAATGTACTTACAACGATGAAATTGGATGTGTGGCATCAATTTTTGGAATTTAGTAATGAAAAGAGGTGTATTAGACTATCTCTTAGGAGATTTCATGATAAATTTGTGTGGTTTGGTGTTTCACATATGATATCTAGAGAAGAAATCAGTGATGTTACTTGGTTATTATCCACTCGACACACTCCTGAACATAATATTGACAAAGGAAAAGGATTAATGAAGAACATAGGTATTGAAACTGCTAATCTGGTCATCCAGTATGTAGGTTTGGTCATCATAGCTTATTTTTTGTAATAATGATGTATCTACCTTCGCCATTGATTTAGTTGTACAAAATGGTTGAGAAGAGGACAAAGTATGATCTTTGTGAGTAGCTTCAGCAACAACTATTGGAAAATATGAATGACTTCAAGAAAAATAAATGAAATTTCAGATATGAAAAACTTATATTATGCTTAACCTTCTAATTCATGAGATAAGTTCCTAAAATAGGAGAAGTTATGATATTGCTATTAGGATTCAACCGTGTAGTTTTTGAGTCAAACTCATTGACCCATGATTCATGATTAGTGGTTAACAAGAACCCATCTCTCATGATAATGAATGGTCCACTTAGCACTCATTGCATCTAGGTGATGGTCCACTAATTCATGAGAGACGCTCCTAAAATAGGAGAAGTTGATTGGGAAAATACCAAACTGGTAGCTCATCAGATTGGAGAACTAATGAGAAATATTTTGTGATTGGATGCACAAGGAGATTCTCTTGCTACACTCTTTGGAAAGTTTCAAAGAAGAATGAACAAAAGGAGAGTTTTGAGATAATTAGTTACAAAGTATAAGGATGACATAACATTTTTTGGTAACCACTAATAGCTACATTATCAAGGCAATTGAACCAAGGATGGATTCCTAACTTGGTGTATGAAATTGAAAATGACTATGTCATTGGATATATTGAAATGCTAATCAATAGCCCTCGAGATCTTAGCAGACCTAGAATTGGAACCTACACTGAATCAGCTCAAAAAATTCTTGAGAATTTTGAGTTTGTCCCTAGTAAATCAATGGTTTCCTCCAGAGAGAAGAGAAAACTCACGAAGGTACATGCATTCCTCGAAGATACATGCATTCCTTACTCAGATTGAGCCAAGTCCAAGGAGACTTAAGCAACTAGCAAGGACAAAGGAACTGAAGAGTCAAGTTATAAGTGATACAGTCACTTGGGTTGAAGGAAAAGAATTTTTGGGAATTGTATATAGATGCAAATCTACACACTACACTGCACTTGACAGTCTTAAAGAGTTCAAGAGTGTGAGGAAGAGGCCAAAATTTAATTTCATTTTGTTTGACATGGCCTGATGTTGTTCAAAGATTCAAGGTTGTTGAGGAAACTATAGAGGCTCAAATAAAATATGCTTCTAGAACCTTTAATCCAACTCTTGATCTGGATGATCAAACCTGGTATGGATTAAAACAACTGCATGAAGAATATCTCACTTCACATAGGGAGAAAGGAGATATGGTTGAATAGTATGGTATGCTCAAAGATCTAACTAGTATTAAGTGTACACCTATCTATTATGCTCCCTCATTGGTTGATATAATTTCAAACTCAAAATTTTCTCCCAAGAATTTGGTTGAAGGGAAGGACATCCTTTTTTATCTTAACTATTTATGTAGAGCATTATCAAAAGTAAAGAAGTTTTTGGATGAAGGGAGATCATCTTGGACAAACACTCTTAGCAAACTTCAAGGAACAACCACCTCCGGTTGATTACTCTAACATGTTGTCTTGGATGTACTCCTCAGAGATAGTATTCGAGTATGTATTAGAGATTGTTAAGGAATTAAATACCTTTTATCCTTTACCATTGATGTCAAAGGGCGAGAGAATGAAATGTGAAAAGAGTATGGAGTGAGAAGTTCTATGAAAGTTTTTTTTGAAAATATTTTTGGGGAGAAAAGTGAAAAAGCTGAGAATGAATTTTTGATAGTTTTCACATCATGTGTTGTTATCAATGACAAAGGGGGAGATTGTTGAAAATTGGAAGGTTGTCATTGATGTAAAACAATGGAATTTGGATAATTTTTAGTGTTATACACTACTTGTATATTTCATTTGTTGCTTCGACAATGGAAGTCTGTTGATCTCGTATTTCGGTCTAGACTATCTCATTTTGTAAGATTCTTTCAGAAGTTGATATTATGGTCTATCTCGACATCATTTGTATCTACTGATGATATTTCAGTTGGCTAGGCCGTATTGTTGGAAAAATATTTTTACGAGTAGTTTGGAAAATAGTGTTCTACTTATTTACTAGTTTAGTTGGTCTGGTTTTCTTGTCCGAATTCCACCTCAAAGAAAGATATCTCTATAAGAATTTGTACATAGGCTTATGACTACAGGATTCATCCTACAAAAAAATTTTGTGATGATATGTGAAGGCATATGAAACATATGAATGATTATTTTATGATCTTAAGTATACATTGAAGGTTATGTATAGTGTGTTGATATGGGAGATTCCACATTTTCTTAGGTTTTATTAATTTGTTTTGCAGTGTTGAAGATAAGTCTTTTTGTATGGTATAAAGAATAATTTGATGTGTTAACAAGAATTTTTGTTACACATTTGATGAATTGCATATTATTTTGGAGGTTTGATGTCTTAGGTCTAACCTTAGCTGACCTAATTATAAATTGGTGTTAAGGATTTTAAATATGTGCTACAAATAAATGGATCTATCATATTTTCATGCCAACTAATGTCATGCAAAGATGAAAGTGTTTTTTGAGTTAAGGCCAACAACCTTAGTTTTGATTTGAAATGAGGTCACTTTAATTAATTCGATCTAATTTATGTACTTAATTACATATAATATACATATAATATATGTGTGTGTGAACTGTTTTGAGATTGAGGAAGGAAGGAAGAGAAGAGTTGTTTGTGTGAGATAGAATACCAAAGTGATTGAGAATTCCAAATGTGTGAAGTTGTATGAATAAGTAGATGGGTGTGTTGTATACACTTGTAGAGAAGTGTTTCATATAATGTGCTTCATCGAAACTGAACTCCAACACAAGGAACGTGCATTCTATCTCAATTCATCTCTTGGCAGTGAGCCATACTCTAATTTGTAAACTATCTCAGGCTATGAGCCTTTAAGGATAGTGTGTCCTCACAGTGAGCCATTGTAATTTTCTATATTTAGATATATTATATTGTGAGCTAATCCTCACTGTGGTTTGTCCCATTTTAGGTTTTCCACGTAAAAATATGGTGTTGATGTGTCATGGTATTTCCAATGTCTTCATCCTTGATTTCAGTTAAATATGCTTTAATAATTAGATGGTTTATAGTTAAATGGCTTAATGGAATATTGATTCACCCCTTGTCAGTATTCTGGGTATTCAACAAGTATGAATAATTTAAGAATATTTATTCAATTTTGTCCATAACCACAAATAATTAATTGCAACAAACTAATTTGGTGTAAATCAATTTTATTTTCAAGACATTATTTCATGCTAAGTGGGTGGTAGAGTGATATAACTATAAACTAGGTGACCTAAAATGTATTTAGATTTTAAGAAAATTTGAGATATTCATTTCTCAAAAGTACTAAACATTTAAAAGGGGAAGTAGCATGCTCACCTTTTAGAATTTATGAATACCACCTGTGTACTATTTCAAACCCTAGTCATGCAAACTCTCGATACATCCACAACAACCAAATCTACAAGTTCCACTATGCCCACATCAATCATAGTTAGGTCCTAGTCTGCTTTAAACCCATGTGAATATTCTATGAAGAAAAATGCATTCAAAAGGCTATGGTAGACGAGCCAAAGGCTACTGATTAGAAACAACTCCTCATGCCTACCCCAGTTTTGCTTCCTATCCAGTCAATGCAAAAACCTTGGAAACATTTGTTGTTGGGGCCCAAAATGTAAGCCTCGACCCTCTCCAATAATAGCACGCTCATTTCATGCATCTAGAAGGGAGCAACCACCAAATCCCCCAATACCAAGATGCCACTGGAGGTAAATCTATCACTTTTGAATTCCTTGATGAATTCCTTGAAGTCATTTAAGATCACAAAGCAAAATTGATTATATTATTTTTCTTAAAAGGTATACCTACTGAACAAGAATTCTTCAAATGGACATGCACAAACTGGGAACAAAAGGGGTGGATAATATAATCCTTTAGGGGCCTAGGAAGAGGGTATGTTGCTTGCACTTTCTTGAACCTGGACCATGCTAGAGCAGCGCTTCACTATGGTTTGTGGATAATCTATGATCAAACCCATTACCTTCAAGCTTGGGATATTGATTTCTAGCTGGAAGGACTTTCTAAAACTAAATATCCAATATGGACAGAGATGCCCCTCCTTAACCTAGCCTTTCGTCGATCCCTTCATAATATTTTTGCCCAATTAGGTAGGGTTATGTGGTGAAAACCTAGCTTAGACAAATGGGCCAATCTAAAATTTTACCCTAGAGTCTACATTGAAATGGACTTAACCCAACCTCTTCCTAATTCACTCAAGTTGGATGGCCCTAGTTTTGAGTTCACTTAGTAGATCACCTACCTGAATAAGCCCAATGCATATTTTTATTTCCAGAAAGAGGGACACCTTATTAGAGACTTCCCACATCACAAAGCTTGTCCCCCTCAATCCCCTGCATTTGATCCTATGTTTCCTTCATTTGATGATCCTTCTATCTCTCCACCATCTATCCCCCAACAATATCCTTTGTTCACTCATTCCCTCTCTAACTCTCCACCTAATCCTGTTACTCCTTTGAGATTGTTTATCTCTCAAGACAAGGAATCCTTCAAGGACATCCTCACAACTGCAAAAAGACTTCCAAGAAAGAGAAAGGAGTTAGCCACACTCCCACTCTCTAATGCACAACATTCTATCAACCAGTCTCAGCCTTTTGCACCCTTAATAACCCCTCATTCTAGCCATGTGGGTGGCTCCTCTCAACTGGACAACCCTATGAGAACACCCCCCTCAAGCCCCTTGAGAACACAGTCTAGATCATTCTCTAGAGAGATACACCCTACATATGGATCCTTAGACATGCATACCTTATTGGACTCCAATCATTTTAATGCTCTCCTCTCAAATGAGTAAATTTGTGACTCCAAATGAATTGCAATATTAACTCCTAGAATGTGAGGTTCTTGTCTATCCCATCTCGTAAGTATCAAGTTAAATGTTTTTTTCTTAAAGAGACAAATGGATGTCTTAATGTTTCAAGAAGTGAAGGTTGGCCAATATTTTAGTGAAGCTATATTGGCCTTAAGCCGGAATGATGCTTGATTCTTCCATACGGATCATCCTGAGGGTTCTAGAGACACTATTTTGGGTCTTGCCCCATGGCTTGCCAAAACGATTGTTGCCTTTGGATCAGATCCTAATAATTGTTGTGTGTGGGTGACCACCCTTTTTCAAGGTTACCTTCTTGGTTTTTGTTCAATATATTCCCCCAACTCTTCTTCTCAAAGGGTGCTTATGTGGGACTAGCTTCACATAAATCTACGTGCGGCTGAGTGGGTTCTTGGTTGTTGATTTCAATATGATAGAGCATGCTACTAATCAAAGTTGAGATAGTTTTCAGAGATTGCCTCAGGTTGATTTTGAATCATGGACTCTTTCTTGAAACTCTCTTTGCATTCATGACCTGATATTTGGTAAAAGAGACTCTCACATACATCATTGGTTCACATGGAATAATTATCGAGAAGGGTCTCTCAAGAAAATGGGTTGTTTGGATAGATTCTACATTTCTCCCAATCTTCCTATTTGTCATTCCTCTAAAGGTTATCTCATCCATTTTGACCTATCTACCACTCTCTTTGGCCACCTTCCCATTTTTACCACCTTATCCCTTCTTGGAGCTAACTCCCTTCCTAAGTAACTGCCCTACAAACTAGATGTTTCTCATCTAAAAAATCAAGAATGTGTTGATGGTATTCTTGTTATTTGGAAGGTTGAGCCTAAGCCCCAAGAGGATAGATGGATATGCTAGTGGGAAATAACTATTTCTCATTGCACTCAGTTCCTTCGTGACTTATGGTAGGAGAGAGGCGACCAAACATCAAAGTACTAAAAAATATCTTAGAGGGAAAAATTTTCAGAGCAGGAAACATTTGGAGAACAATCCTCCCAACATTCCCTTGCAACTAGTAGTTGCTAATACTAAAAAAATTCTTCAAAAACTATATGCTTATAAGGGAAAAGTTTCCCAATTAAGGTCTTGATTACAATGGCTCAAACAAGGGGAAAAGAGTACCAAATTCTTCTTCCAATTTATGCAACATAAACACAAAATAGAAAAAAAATTACTATCATTAAATTTGTTGATGGTGAACTATAGACTAGCCATGAGACTATCATGAATTTTTTTTTTTTAACATTATAATAAGTTGGCTACATATGACTCAATTAAAGACCCTCTAATTCCATCTTGAAAGACACTCTAGCTACCTATATTCCTCAAAATATTCAACAAGACTGGATAGTAAATTCCTTGACCATAACCTTTTGCTTGGAGGAGACTGATGAAGCCATGTATAACTTGGCCTTGGAAAATATTGTTGGTTTAGATGTTCTTGTGGAGTTCTACCACACCCTTTGGCCCCATATTAGGGAATAATTTTACAATATCTATTTGGAAGGTATTGAAACTAGATCCCTTGGTGTGATTATCAATCAGGGGTTGATTAAACTTATCCCCAAAGGGAAATAAGAGGACTCGATTAACAGTGACCCATCACTCTTCTCAACACATCCTATAAGATCATTGCCAAAGCACTTGCCAAAAGAATTGAACCAATCACACAAGAAATTGTTAGACCTGAGTAAACTAGTTTCTTAGGGGGAAGATTCATTATTGATATTTTAATCCTTGCTTGGGAATTAGTTGAATGGGCCCAACAAACAAGTCAAGACTCTTTGATCCTCAAACTTGAATTTGTCAAAGCATATGATCGTATATGATGGTATTTCATCCTCAAGATTCTCTAATGGTTGGGATTTGGCACTAACTTTTGTTCTCATGTCTATATGTTGTTTATGAATGCTAGTTCTAGATTGGCTATCAATGGATATTGTCATATATACCAAAAATGAAACAAAGGTAGATGGTCAGAAACACCAAGATATAAAAAAAATTAGTTAAAAAAAGAAACTGATATCTAGACCAGAGATGTTTTCATAAACATGGGATAACAATAAGGACTTGACATTGGTACGGATGATCAAGTAGTACTTCCTCAGAACCCCGATCTAGAATCTGACCTTTATCTGAATCCTATTGATGAGGGGAAAGATCAAAATAATAAGGAAAATTTACTTGGATTTACGACGATTTAATCAACATAGTTATAATCATTTATGTTAGTGAACATTGATGAACCTCTCACTGTCGAATGTGAGATAGGTAATTATCATACTTTTTGTCCAATTAGCTGTGTATCTTGGTTATATCAAAAGATTGAAGATAGTTTCTTTTTAGTTGTGGGTACAAAGACATGCGGTTATTTTCTGCAAAATGCACTTGGAGTAATGATTTTCGCAGAACCTCGCTATGCAATGGCAGAATTGGAAGAAGGAGATATCTCGGCTCAATTGAATGATTATGAAGGATTAAAAAAGCTTTGTATTCGAATAAGAAAAGATAGAGACCCCAGCGTGATCATATGGATAGGTACTTGTACTACAGAGATAATCAAAATGGATTTGGAAGGTATGGCACCCAAACTAGAATGGGAAATTGGAATCCCAATTCTAGTGGCAAGAGCGAATGGACTCGATTATGCTTTTACTCAAGGAGAAGATTAGTGTTAGCTGCGATGGCACATCGTTGTCCAGAATCGGAATTCTCCGTTCGTGAACGAAAAGAAACTATACAAAAAATTTTCACTTTTCATTCTAGAAAAAAAGAGGAATTGGTTGAATATGCAAATCACCCTTCCTTAGTTCTTTTTTACTCATTCTCAATTGAGTATCCGTTTCCTTTCTTTTGCTATGATTAGAAATCTTGTATTTTCTATATCTATACGATTAAGTCCTTAGGTTTTTAAAAGAGTGTAAAAAAAAGGAGGTGTTTTAAATTAATGCTATTTGAATTGAACCTGTTCCGAAAAGGTCAAGACATTTTAAATTTTATGTTAACACACACTAAGTAAGGGAAAACTTATGAAATGAATTCAATATTAAACCTTAGACATATAATATCCTTACAAATTAATACGATCATTTGTTTTAGCCTGCTCTAGTCCCCTTACAAAACGTTCGTTATTGGGTTAGCCATATACTTTCCCCTCAATTTTCCCTCCAAAAATCAAATTTTCAAGGCCATCTTCTTGCTCTATTTCTTTATGTGCTCACTATGGAGGCTCTCAGATGCCTCTTCTTAAATGCACAATCCAAATTACTCATCCATTACATATCTCTCCCTTGTAATTTCATGGAACCTAACTCCCATTTCACAGATGATAGCATGATATTCATTCAAAATTCAACTAACGATATCACTAATTTGTTAGATCTATATCCTTGGAATCTATTACTATGATGTTTCAGGCCCCAAGTTAGCTATGCATAAAACTGAATTTTGGATGACAAGACCCAACCCCCCTCCTCCATGGATTCCTAAGGAATGGAAATAAATCAAGCACAAAACTGTAACTTGATACCTTTGAATTTGTTTTGGGTTAGGAGTCTTTTTGAAAGAGATGTGGAGATGGTTTCTTAACAAATTCAAATCCAAACTGCTAGCTTGGAACAATTATTTTCTTTCAGTGGTTGGGTGTATTCAGGTGGCTAATAAAATCCTTCTAGCTAGTTATGTCTATACCTCCTCTTATTGGCTGCCCTCTAAAGCCTTCTACAACCAGCTCACCCAGCTAATTCATTACTTTATTTGGTTCAAGTGGGGAAACAAAAAGGGATGGCATGCTACTTCTTGGTCTCACTGCATCCTCCCTAAGGAGAAAGGTGGTTTGGGCATAATTGACCCATTTACTCAAGGTGTTTGTATTTTTTCCAAATGGATTATAAGAGCTTTGGATGGCAATGCCCCTTGGAAAGTGTTGACTGGATATCATATCCAAAAAAGCTACTTCAGGCAAAGCTTAGAGCTCAATCCATTAGAGTGACAAGATTCTACCAGCACACTACTTCAAACTCCATGGATCAACCTCCCTAAATTGCATATGGAAAGCATGACAGTTGGTCTCTCAAAATTTATCTTGGTCTGATCAATCTTTCAATCATGAGATCAGTTTTCCAACCTTATCAATTTGTTGGAATCGTCTAATTCAAGACAATAATCTGCCCCTCACCAAAATTCCCAAGATAAAATAAATAAAAAATTCGAAAAAGGTATTCAAGTATTTAGTGACTTATGGGATCCTTGTAGATTTTCATGGAAATATTGGCAACAACTTAACTCATCTATAATTTAAATCACAAACATAAAAACATTGTTGTAGAAATACAAAATATCGTGTAATACCCCTCCGTTTTGCTTCTTGTTCGGTTTGCTTTATGCTTTGTTGGTTGCAGCTACTTTGATACTGGACACACCTTGTTATTTATGTTTTGATCACTACTACTGAGCGACGAACTATTATTGTGTGATGTGTTTATTTGATGAGTGTTTTACATTCTTTAATGGTGTAATGATGTTAGTCGTTATATATTGAGATTTATTATGAAATTATGGAGTAGGATGTTAATGTCAGTCTTTGATGAGTGTATTGGTGAAGGAGATGGGTTCACATCACTCGCTTGCGAGCGCCCTGCGAATCCATGATTTCTTCATCACGGTGTGTATTATATGTTGAATATGTTCTATGATGTTGTTTACTTGATTCTCAGGAATATAGGTACATGACATCGACTCCACCTGGTTTCACAAGTTTGAGCGTGTCGATCCAACGGTTAAATTGAATGGGAGATAGTAGCTAGGTAGCTTGTGTCAAGTCTACACCATAGCCTTAGTGTGTCACCAGTCTTGTTTGTTGTGTCATGGTTTACCTTATTTTAATGTTATTTGATTTTGAAAGGTACGTGTTTATTAAATGAATTTTTAGAATAATTGCATTGGTTAAAGTGGTGTTTAATCAGAATTAAAAATTAAATTATGCGTAGAAGTTATATTTAAAGTTACTGATAAAATTTAATTTAATTTAATTTAAATTATTTAATTAATTAAATTTCATCTCAAAAGGGTTGAATTTAGTTATTAAATAATTAAAATTAATTAATTAAGTTTAATTTTGGATTAAATTAAATAAAAGCAAAAATTGAAAGATATTTGAAATTGCATTTTAAAATTGAAAGATATTTGAAATTGCATAATAAATTGAAAGTGGGTTTTCAAAAATTGGAATTAAGTGGATATTTTAATTTTCAATATTGCATGCAAAATTAGATTTGGTTGTTTAAGATATTTTTGATCTAAGAAACAAGTGCATGTTTAATTAAGAAGAGGAGTTTTGTTGAAAATTCATTCTGAGAGAAGATTTTGGAAGGGAAAAGCTTCTTCAAGGCAGTGAAGAATATTTGGGGAAAAAATTGCATAGAGAATTGATTTGAGGAAATTCTGTTTACATTTGTTGATTTTTTGGATTGGTTTATTGCACGGTTGAAGAGAATTCGGGAGATCTTTGGAGGAGGCTTTGCATCAAAAATTCATCTTTTCCTGTAGCTTCAAAATCCAGGTTTTGATCTATGATTTTTGTTCTTGTTTTGTTTAAAACAAATATTTATTGTTTAAGAATTTGTTTGTTAAATCCATTGGGAATTAGAATTTATTAATGGATATTAGATATTAATTAATCAGAAATTTGGAAGATTGTATAAATATACTGTAGGATTCAAATTTTAATTGAGGAGTTTATAGAAAAATTGTTAAATTTAAAATCTTAGATTGTGCATCAAATGTAAATTGTTGAAGAGATTTTATCTCTTTAGAAAACTATTAGATCTGGTTTTGAAAACAAACCCTCTGTAGAAAACTTTCAATGGAAAAATCTAGATCCCTATTTGTTTTCCTATTTTTGTATTGTTAGGAATTTGAAGAAATGGTTTTATTAAATTAATTTTTAAACCTCTTTTAAATCTAAGAATGTTCTCTGAAAATTTTTACAACATCACCTGTAGGTGGATGTTTTGTCAAAATTTCCCCTATTTATTTTCTATATTGAGATTATCATTTATATATATACAAATATATGTTGTTGCATATATATATATTATAATTATTATTATTTGTGAAATTGAAAATCATCGTACGACGAATTTAATTGTGCGTTTTCATTCTGGTAGTGTGTTTTGATGTATTCACGTTTTCTGCAGGTATTAGTTTTTAATTAAAAGTTTTTTTTTTAAGTTTTAAAAATTAAAAATGTTTTTGTTATAGTGGTTGGTGGGGAGGTCAAACCCCCACTGCCCACATGCATTACTATAGGGAAAGTGTTGCCTATGGGCAATGCGCCCACCTCATAGGGGGACGTGTTGTCCATAGGGAGAACTGCCCCCCTTCGCATGGGATTGGTTGTACATTGTATAGACCGGCGCCCAATACATTGGGTGGCCGGATGTACAATGTACAGTCCGATGAATGTTATTTCATTTTTTCTTAATTTAATTTCCTCGGTGAGGGGATGGGCACTCAGTGCCTTGGGATTCATGGATGAATTTCGTTTGCTTCTTTTTCCTATGTAAAGTGCTTTTTAATATAACATATAAATAGTATATAAAATGTATAGTATATATACATAAATATATATATATATAATGTATTTATATATATAAATATGTATATATAATATACATATAAATATGTATATATAATATACATGTAAATATTGTATATATGTTCTTTATTATTATTTGTTCAAATGATTATTAAAATATATATAGTGTATATATACTGTGTATATATGCATATATATAATAACAATATATGTTTTGTTAATCTATTTTTTTTTTCATAGAGAAAATATATAAACTTGGTTTATTAAAATGAAGTTGTTGCATACTTATGTACTTTAAATAAATAATTATTAAATTAAATTAAATTATTTATATTTAAAAGTGAGCATGTTTAAGTGGCTGTGTATATTGTTTAAATTGAAAAATTGTAGAAATTAGATAAGTTAGTTGGGAAATAGAAAGAAACTTTCTTGCATGTATATAATACGATTTAAATGCAATTGAATATCTTGTTTTGTTAAATTAGAATTTATCCTTTCCTTGTAAAAGTAAAGGTAATAATTTTAGTTTCAATATTTTTTTGTTTGAAGTAATTGGCTATTTAATGAAAAGTATTACTAGGGAAATGGATTTTATATATCTAAATATTTAGCGTAATTTCCTTGCCTTTGCTTATTGTTAATATTTTTCCTTACATTCTTGATTTGTGTTTTTTAAATTGTAAGTCTTCCAGAGGTTATGGGTTGATTCTTTGTTAAGTCGATCGTTCGTTTTCCCTTGGGTAGTGTTTTATGTGGTTGTTTCCTCCAAAGTGTTTGGAGTGGGTTTCCTTAATTGTTGTCTCCTAGAAGAGGAGATATTGAGTTGTTTTATTTTAGTAAGCACCTGAGTTACCCTTGGAGTCTAGTTTTGTATAGCGTGTTATCCGTTAGAAGAGTGGATTTTGTTAAGGGTTGGAGCCCAAAGAGGTAAACCGAGTAACCTTCAGAAGTTGTTTAAACAAGTGAAAATTAAAGTAATGTACTAAGATGATTAGGATGCATTTCACATTAATCAAGATAATTTAACCTCACTCATAGACGCAAGGGCTCGTTTAGACTTGGGATGAGTGGGAAGGCCTAGAATGGCAAGGTCAACTATTTTGTCCTCACGAGAGATAGTTGATTCCGCATGAGTGAGTATGAGGGTCGAGATTTGGTTGAGGTCACCAGGATTACCGGAGCCTATGAAGAATGCCCAGAGGAGATCTCATGACAAACTATGTGATGACACTCTGTCTAGGATAACATTGGGTTTTGTGTTGTGTGTATGGATTCTTTATCATACTTGATTAATATTATGTCTAGAAGCAATATGACCATGCTAGTGTTAGACTTATATTGAGCATGTGTTTGGTTGAGTCAGTATGTGTCAGTATGAGTCTGCCTTTGGTTAGAGGTAGTATAACCTTGTCCATGTTATGTGGTTACTATCTCCTAGCATGGGGGGTGGGCCTTTGAGTACCACTTGGTTGGGTGGAACATGCACCATAAACCATTGGGTCCCTCGTGATCTTCAGTACTTGGTGGCGAGACATCCAATTGGACAGCTCGTGGTTCTTATTATGTTCTTGCATTGTTGTATTTCCAATTGTATTAAGTTATTTTACCCCTCTTGTATTTATGAGGTGGAATTTTGTAATTGTAACACTTATGTAATATTGCCTCATTCTGGGAATGAGAGATGTAACCTATTGTTCAAGTAATGAATTTATGTTATGGATGTTTATCTTCTTATATTTTGATGTATATGTGTGTTGAATTAATGTTACTACAAAAGTATTTAATTGCAATGAATTTTAAATGATGTATGTTAATTGGGTTTAAGTAATCTCGGTTACGTAGCCTTAGGGGATGTTATCAATTGTAGATGAACATGTATAGTTAATTCACTTTAATAAATAAAAGAATAGTATTCTTTTATTGTGAATTGAAACTTCCTCTAGGGTTGCGTGGCGGGGCATTACATATGGTTCCCCCTAATCTCTCTATCTTCATATCCACTAGTTGTCATTCAAGTTTTTTCAAGGACTGGAGGTGGCCAAATGGAGATTGTGTCAAAAAAAATCTGCTTAAGGTCCTCTAAAAAAAAATTATTCCTAACTTGGCCTTATCTAACTAGTTTATTTCTATTTGGTATTGCAACCTTAGTAGACCATAGTAGAACAAACTCGGCTTGCTTATCTGGAAATCTAAGGCTAATGTGCAATCTCAACTTACTGCTTGGAAGCTTTTGCATGGTAAACTTTCGGTGGGAACTCACCTCAAATTCCTTTGTCTACCTCCCTCTTGCTCATTCTGTGATCAATTTGAAACCTTTAAACACTATTTTTGGTTCTTCTCTCACATCTACAAGTTATGGAATGCACTCTTTGCTTCTATACCATCCTTGTTTCATTTTCCTTGGTCATGGAAATATGCTCTTCTTGGTTTTCTCGACTACTCATTATTTGATATCTAATTTAGGTTGGCTTATCATTATTAAAAGTATTTGGAATTTGTGTTTCCAAGCTTCTTTGTCTCTCTCCTTCCCACCCCTTAATATTGAATTGAAAGCCATTTATTCCAATATGCATACCCTTGTGTTGAGCATAGATTCTTACCTGGGAAATAAGGGCTCTACTAGTGAAGTTCTTCAGCTTCAAGTGAAGCCTCTTTTGTCCCAGATTCAAGCCAAAATTTTGCCTACTCCTCTTGGTGTATCTTGCTTGTACTAATATGGTTGACTTGATTGTAGTGATGGAAAATTTTTTACAGGGTGTGGTCAAAATTTAAAGCAATTCAATGGGCCCTTGGTCTACTGGTGCAGTTGAAAGGTTCTAAATGAGCCCACTAGGGATCAAGTCTTACTGAGTGCAAAGGCTCTGACACCGAAAAAGGGATGAGGCCAGGATCGTGCCCTAGGTGAGTTTGGCGGAATGGATACCCCTCAGTCCTTGGCTCTTAGCCGAAGAGGTTCAACCCAAGAAGGCTCGTGCTCCCATATCAAGTAGCAAAAAAGAATTTGTGGATGACCTCCATCAAAAAAAAAAAAAACTTTAAAGCAATGTGTGTTGTTAGTGGTGTGGACCAAACAGTTTGTGCTTGTGGATATATGATGGAGATGACATGTTGTGAGGATTTTCTTTGTTCATCGATGTTTTCTGCTCTCTTTTTCTGGCATATCTGGATGGTGTTGGATGCCCTATTCAACTACAAACTCTTGTTTTTCACTCATCTCTCGTTACTCTTTGTATCTCTACTTGAGATTGTTGTTGTTAACTTCATTCCAGTTGCTTGTTATGTCATTGTTAAACAACTATTTTGAGGCCTTGTAGTTGTTCTATTGTTGCTACATGCATGTTTTTCAAGCTTCCTACTACTGTTTTGTTACAGCTTTTTACTGTTGTTTTGTTACAACCTTGTAATTTGACACTGTAATTTATATTTTTACTTCTTCCAATAGAAAAAATGTATTTATATGATTCCTTTAGCCATACAATTCTAAAGGCTTTTTCTTTATCTTCTCACAATTTTTATGAATAAGGAAATTTATATAAGTAGAGATATATCATTAATTTATTCCAAGAGACTTTATAGTAATTGATTCAAATTAAGAATTAAAATTTAATTAGATCATTGTATTTTTTTTATTTTTAAAGTATTGATAATATATTTTAATATTAATATTTAAAAAAATAGTAATGTGAGTTATTTCTTTCATATCTAATTGTCGTTTATTGAATAACAAGATTTATTTTTCAACTTTTCATTTATTTTCAATTCATTATTTTAATTTATACTAATCATATTATTTTATTTGTTTTCAACTACAAAATTTATACAGTTGTTTTGATTTTTCACCTTATCATATATATTTGAAATGACATTGAAAACTATTATCATTAACATCATATGTGTTTTGTCTTGTGAGGTGACTAACTAAATTAATTTAAAAACTAGTGTAAATGTGTCATTTTTTTATAATAATAAAACAAATAGTATATATATCTTAAATATAATCTATATAAAATACGTTGATATATATATCTTATTATTATATTATTATTGTAATATATTATATTATATTAAATTTTTGAATAAGTCGTATTATATTATATTATTATTACATTATTAAAAATATGATTAAAATGATTTTTTTTGTTTTGTTTTTAAAATGTGTTTGTTTTTGTGTTTTGGTTAATTGGTATTATATTATATTCTTATTACATTATTAATTAAAAATGTATTATTATTAAATTGTTTTTTTCTTTTATTTCTAACATGTTTTTTATTTTTTGTTTAGTTTTTAAAATGTGTTTTTTATTTTTGTGATGGATTGTGTTGATCTCATATAGGCATCATGCTACATTGTAGGGTTATGCCTATCAGTGTAACTATAGTTGTTATAATTTCTCATTATATCTATTTGAGATGACACATTGATTCAATGTTAGTATTTGCATACATCTTATTAGTCTGTACCATGATAGGAATGCTCTCTAGTAATCAGTCTAAATAAAAATAAAAGACAATTAGCCAATCATATCATTGTATTTTTCCTTCTAAAGTTTTGATAATATTTTAGAATATTAATATTCTAAAAATACTATTTATCTAATACCTTATTGGTATATGTTGAATGAAAAAACTATTTTATGTCTTCTCTTAAATATTTTTTCCATTCAATTTCAATTCATTATTTTCAAAGACCAATAATATGACTAATTTTTCTCCACTACAAAACTTATATAATTGTTATGATTTTCTCTCATGCCATTTTTTTTTTTGAAATGTTATTGAGAACTATTAGTCATTCACCATATACCTAGATAAGTCAAAGAAGTCAATTATTCATGTACCTATATTAAAAATTCACTCCTTTCTAAAGAAGAAAATATAAAAAATAAAATCAAGTGGAGAACCTATATAAAGATTCTTTTTTTTTTATCATGATTTAACAATGGTAAAATTAACATGTGGTTAGACTAAGGAATAATGGAATACCATAGACAAGCCAAGGGATGATTCTTTTAGTTTTATTTCCTCTCTACATCATCTCTAGACATTGTCTCTCCTCATTATTAATGTACCATTGTCTTATCTTATATTAGTCTCTACCTATGCACCAAATTTATTCCAAACACTACTATCCAAAAATATTTAATTTATCTTGTTGCATTGGCCAATGACATCTCCACTTATACTATTGTATACCTTTCATATTACCCTCCTCTTATGTATTCTTACTATTTTCAAATACATATTAATTTTATCATAAAATCTCAATGAATGTGGAGAATCTAACATATAATATTTTTCCAATTATACAATTTAAAGTGAGTTATATAAATGCAATAGGAAAAAATAAATCAAATCACAAGAAGATTTAGTCTTCAATAATATTGCGATAATTTTGATGGAGAAAGAAACTAGTGAGATGCATGTTGAGAAACATTTGGCACTGTTTGAATGCATAATGGATTTCAATTGCATGTACAACATGGTGTACTTGATTTTAAAAAAGAAATGAATAAATCCACCCTCAATTTATGTGTCATTTATATTTATCGAAAGTGTAATTATTCTTATTTTCTATTGCAAACTACATAAATAAACTTTCTTTGTGTTTTTTATGAACAACTAAAATATTTCAAAGATCTTATATTTAAATTAACTCTCTCATTTAAGCAAGAGTTGGAGGTATTGATTTAGTAAAGGGTGCAAGTTTTAGGGTTTCAAGAAAATCCAAATTATCTTATGTTCAAAGACTAATCATATGTATGTTTTCACTTATTCTACTTGTATATCATGAAGATGATTTGCTTACCATTTTAACAATGTTTATATCATATGATGTCACAATATATGTATATGAATTATTGAATTGCATATAACTAATCTTGTATAATACACCACATATTTGTTGATTTTGTATTTATATTATAATCATTCCACACCAGTATAATTGAAATTAATTGTGATATAAAGGTAGTGAACATACATTATTTATAATATTCTTGTTTTGATTTATATTTATTTTAGATGATAGTGTATTATGATTTATTTGTTTCCAAAATTGGTAGCCATGAGTATTATAGATGAAGTTTATAGTCTATTTGATTGTCTAGAGTTCATAGTTAATTTTGGTTTCTCTTTTCCATTGTTTTACATCATATGATTTTATAGTTATTGTTTCATTTTTTATGTCAATTTGTTTTTTAGACTACAAGAATCCGTCGAGTATCTATCCCCCTATAAATTATAGTGCACCTAGTAAAAAAAAATCACGTGACTGGTGGGTCTGGCATTACACGCCATCCAGTACCACAAGGATGGTGGGGAGACTAGACCTTGTGACCTCTTTCCTACAATAGGATGCTTTAGCCAATCGAGCTAGGCCCGCCACCCCGCATTTTTATGTCAGGTTCACTTACATTTATTGACTATATTTTTCATGATGAAAAGCCTAAGTTTTCTAGGTCCTATGCATAAGATAACTAACATTAAATAAGTTTCAATGGGTCATATGGTAATTTTCTATACTATGAGGTGCCAAAATTTCTTGTAAGTTAAACTATAAACTATTTTCTATCTTGTCTTAAATAAATAGGGTAATCCTTTAGTTTAGTTCTAGTTGTCTAGAGCTATGAACTACATTTAAATTATTTTCTTCAAGTTCAAGTTTATATGCTACATATAAATTTATTTGAAAACACAATTCATTAGGTTTCAACCTAAAATTATTGAGACACAAGAAAGTGTTGAAACGCCCCACCAGAATCAATTAATGTAATCTATCTTCTTGTCAATTAGAATTATGTCAATAATCCCACTTTAAGACAAATGTATCTATTAAATAAGTATTCACTACAAATGAAATACAAAGATCATTAATATCATCTTTATTTTCTAATTTTTATTTTCCTTCTCATCTATGATGCCTACTTTATAATTAAAGATGTCCCTTACAAAAATTTATCTTCCCTCAATTCTAATAAAAATTTCACATGAAATAAGTTGTGATATTCTCTAATAAATGATTTTGTGTAATTTATGTAATATATGGCTTATCTTGAGTGCATATGAAAAATACATTTGATATAGATAATAATCTCAAATCGAATATCATTAATTACTATAGTACTTTACAATTAGTTTATATAGTAAGCTAATTATTTTGAGCACTTGTGCTCAAATTGTTAATTTTCTTTAGTATATATCTTATGGAGGAGATCATAACAAAAATGAATGTATTATGTTGAATGAGGTGGATAAAATATTGGGAATTGCAATTATAGAGAGATGCAATTGATTATTATAAAAGAATTCAATTTTCCATAATGATAACCAGGTATAAAAATATTTATTTATTCTAGCCTAAAACTTAAATACCAATAGAAATTCCATGATCTTACATTCATTATCATTTATATAATAATCCATCTTTTCAATACAATGAATCCTCTTGATTATGATGGCATGATACTATCAGGTTTAGTCATTGTAATAGCTAGAATATTGATATTTCTTGTAGTGCTCATCTTGGTCACAACAATTCCCATTTTTTTATATTGATCATATGTAGTGTATTCATCATGTGCTACTTTTTTAACATTCATTGACTCCTCCCCAATCCAAGCGTGATAGTCATGGAAGAAGAAATATGAATTTGTCACTTTGAAGCATGCATAGGTATTAAATAAATATGTTGTGATTGCATGGTACTATAGTTTTTTCTATGTTGGGTTCTTCCTTGGATCTTTTTTTATAATATTTAGGTTGAATTCCGTTTTATTTATTTATGAAATATGAGGAACAACATCTTCTTGTTTAACTTTACCAAAAATATTCGTAACATTTGGTTGATTAACTATGCTCCAAAAATACCATTCAACCTAAGCAAATTCTCTAGTGAATTCCTTGGTCACACAATTAATCAAATCCAAGTATGAGTTACAAGCTATAAAAATATTTTATAGGGATATGAAATTTCCAACAAGGTAGGTTTTGTAGCAAGGTGGACCTATTAATTGTAGCTAAAATTCACTTCAACCTAATAATTATAGCTTCATTACCTATAAAAAATAATAATAAATAATTGAATAATAATTGCAACTATATGCACTAATAGATCTGGTAAATAATTAAGTGCAAAGGAACTTATTAGGGGAATCTGATAAAGTCCATATATAATTTTAGGAAACTCCATTTTGATTCTATTGATGGCTAGCACATAAATATGCATGATGAATATGGATGTTCCTATATTGAAGGTGAATAAAGAGAATAACTCATAATTCATTTTTTTGGTCAGTTAAAGATGGATTTTAGGCATTTTGGTTTTTGAATTTGTCCACTTTCCATGAATTGATGTTACGATCACATTAAATTTTAACATAATTTCTATAATAATGACCTCCAAATTATTGTACAAGAAATAATTACCCATTATAAGTAACTAAATGGAGTTGTTGGTAAGAGACTCAAAGCTAATTTTACTTTACTATTTATCCCTTTCAACAAGTTTTAACTATTCTTCAAAGTCTAGCAATTGATATATCCTTTAAAATTTTGACAATATTTGGGGATAACCAGAAGGATAAACATATTACTTGGGAGAAAAATAAGCTTCTTGAGGATTTTTATAAGCATGAGAAAGTTGTCAAGAATTTTGAGCATGAGTAGGATGGAGACAAGCGTTAGGAAATTCTTGGTAGATTTCTTATGTTATATACATTATTTTCTTCTCCATTTATGTAATACAACCTTACTTTGAAATGAATAATCAAGGATTATGATTTTCTTCTCACAAATTTTCTATGTTGAATTATCTATTTGTGTTAGAATTATTATAATTGAGTGATGTTTTGTATTATGACTACTTGATCCCTAAAGTAGGTTGTAACATCCTACTATTTCTTACAAAGAGTTACCATGAATCATTCACCAAACAGTAAATAACTAAAAACATAGATGAAAAGAGGTAAGAAAAAATTATCTTTGAATATGGAACATACTTTTGCATAACAGTTACCATAAAGATATATAATAAAGCATTTATACAATCTTTTCAAACTAAAAATAATAAACATCTATCACTTTTGAATTTCAATTAAATGATTACATCTATTTTAGCTAAAACAACAACTTAGAGGAATAAGGTCAGAGATCCCATATCTGGATTCTTTCTGTCTTCCAAGACTCGGCATATCATCTGAAAGAGGGAGAGCATCACCCGAGTGTCTTACCTCCAACCATGGACTTAAAGCGGTCCCCCGCACACCTTACTTACTGGAAGTGACTCTACCCTTCAACAAAGGGATTAGTCAAGAACCCTCTTAGTTCTATCATCTAAGCTCTAGTTTTGTGCCCTACTTAACTAATACCATCACACAACTATGGATACCCTCCAACTATGTATGACATCTCTGACTAGCTATGTATCTAGGTCACAGTGAACCAACAAGTGCATGCAGAGACAACTACACTAACTATGGCCATAGTATTTGTATCATAGATACAATCATTGCTAAGAGCGAATTCATTTGTTCTTCCACCCTACTCGACTAGGAATACCTTTTTTGACCTAGGGTACCTTGGAACTAACTATCCCACCTAGTGGATAATCACAAAGATCTTTTAACATGACTTGACCTATATTTCTAAACTTAACTCTACTGAGTTGGTAAGGTGATAGACCCTTCTTAAACCCCTGTGCTACCTGGCATGACTTTTGAGTCCTGGCAACTGCCACTGGTTCCAGATAAATAGTATTCAAGGGTATTTCCCACCTAGCGATAGAATTAGCATTCTCTTGTCATTACAAGCAATGATCTTGACCTAAATGGTCAAAGATTAATAAGGAAACTTCCTTCACATAATACCCTCTACTGAGTGGCATTTGAACACCTACAACGATAAATTTTTGCATTTCAAAGAAATAATGTAGTTTACAATACATTTATCAAGAATAAAGCAAGGATTCTACCCTTTTACTCTTAAGATTTCTTGCCACTATAACACCTAGATGTGCTTATTAATTCTTTACTTCTTCTTTAGTCATCCTTTATTTATGGATAGTAAGTATAATCATAACTATTAATTGATAGTAGACTTAAGTTGAAGATCCCTTTAAGTCTTGTTATAGTCTCATATGTTCAGTTTTTAGCTTCATTATATTGGACTCCTTAGGAAGTGAAGATTCCCAAGGTGAATAACTCATCTGGATTATTGGATATTTGACTCGAACACCTGAATTACTTTCATGTAACTTCTTGGGTCTTAGATGCAACCACTTGCCCAAGTCTTAACCCTAACCCTTGAGAGCGACTACACTCGTGATAAAAAAAATTTAGCAATTCATTTCACAAAACAATATATTTTTTACCTTCTCGATCATTAATGTAGTATGAATATTACATAAACAAGTCGACTTCGTTAAGGTTAGATTTTCGATAAGAATATGATTTCCTCTAGGTTTTAAGTCCTCCATACAATTCAATGCAATTTTGCAACTAAGGATATACACAATTGTAAATCAATTGGTTCCATCTTACAATACATTTGCATAACAAAATTGAATACTTCCTAAGTTTGTGATATGACCGGTTTGGTAAAATACCTTGGGTATTGAATCCCCTTGTCGTGTATCTGCAACAAACAGGGTCTAGGCTACTGCCTCTAGTTTGAGCCCTATCACTGAACAAGTTTTTCCCTTCTCACTAACTCTTAGGCTTCTTTAACAATATGGACGACACTGGGTCATCACCAAAATGCACACAAGGTTGTATAAAAGTATATATACATCCTTTATAGATACCCCCACCTAGGTGTTTTGATAAAGAACCTTTGAAGAATAGAAAGAGATTTTCCTTTCCAAGGGCCCAATTTATATTATAAGGCCAATCATCAAGTAGTTAATAAAAGAAAACAACACTATCTATTCATTATTTGATTAAGAATCATTTATAATGAAACTAGCACATAACTGTTATTTAACTGTTTCTTCCCTTTCTTTACCTCCCAATTATTCAAGCTTGGTTTTGTATCTACAAGGAGATATGGTTTGATATCGTTTTCTAAGAATGAAGAGAGTCTCATAAAAATCAATGGTAGCCTTCAGGTTTCGTCTGTAAGCATATCTAAGCCAAGGAGGGTTTGAGGGTTGCATACCCCGAAATGCCTTTTAAGCATATAAAACATTTCAAGAAATCAAAGAATTGACTTTCTTATCTTGGAGATTTAAAGAAATCGAATAAACATACATGCAAGAGATGCATTTTAGGTAAAACTAACTCGCTGCTGGGATTTTAATAACCATTATCAACACAATGTATATATATATATACATACATAAAGGAAAAGACTATGTCCATTTTAAAGAGAAGAAGATTACTTGCATTTGAGCTGGCTATTTGGATATTTAGCTTGCATGGATAACTCTTTTCCAACTCCCTGAAGAAAATTAGCCAACCACTCGAGTTCTTGTTCTTATCCTCATAGTCTCCCTCCAAGAAAAATCACCCTATAGATTGAGCGACATAGCAAGAATTATAGTGGTTCTAATCATTTAAGATGCATGGCTTGCAAGTCCGGATTTAATATTTACTATCGTGATGTCAATTGCCCAAGGAGCAATAGATACAGTGGTTTTTTGAATTCGAAGCAGAGGATTATGATAATGAAGGTTGTAGTTATATTCATTGAATGAGGCTTGACAGAAATCGGCCTTCATAAAGACCAACAACGGCCTTTCCAGACTTCGAATGGCTCCAATAAATGTTTAGTGCATAAGGATTTACATCCCCAAACTATGGGTTTCCGACGTTAACTCATGAATTTGAGATGCAGATATCGTCTCCTGCTGTTAGCATATGCTATTCATCATATCCCCCTTACCAGAGAGAACCACTTCAAGATTTCGCTATGAAGTTCGTTTCCCTCCAGCCATCTAGCTCCCGAAGAATTACTCGACAGGTATTAGCAAGAAATAGTTAGAAAGGTTAATAATTATCTTCGAGCGAGAAGATGAGATGATCACGATGTAAATAGTAGGAAAAAAGGTTTAAAACTCGGCATCAAAATTCTTCCAAAGCCTTCCCAACATGGCGAGTTTGGTCCGTTCAAATTGGAGTATATCTTCCTCCTATCGTGGCTTACTCAGTCGCCCGAATGTTTAATTAAATGTCCTTCTTCATTCAGTAAGGTGGCATCCAATTATATAGTGAGCGATTACACATTCTCATCACTATTTTGGGCATTTAAAATATTTTATAATGAACTTTGAATTTTTAAAGAAAGATTAATCATATTTTAATTTATAAATCAAATGTATAAATTATGTTCAAGCTATAAACTTCACAAGGTTATAGAATTTTTAAACCATTATATGGTGGTGGAACATAAGGTGGCAATTTAAATATGCTATGCCACTGTATTGAAGTTAATTGACATTTTACATATTGACACCAACTAAATCATTTATCCGTTGTCACGCTTTACTAAGCATGCAACTATTAGATATCATATATTTATAATCTTCTTATATAATGGGAAATGTATAAGTATATAAGTTCATGAATGCATTACCTTGTTTTCTTTACTATTTTATATGCATATGCTTAAATGAATATATACATAAGCGTTAACGTGTAACTAATGTAGACATACTCATATATCATAGAAGGACATACATAAATTATTGATGTATATATACAAGCATATCTTTCCATATTATATGCAAGATGCTTAACATATAACCTAGTAGATTAGTAATTAAATCAAACACAAGATATGTAGGTTATATAGGGATAAGGTAAAACTTACCCGAGACACAATCTGGAAACCCTAGTCTTATAAGGAAATAATGGTATCCAAAACCATAATCTTCAAGGTGACAAGAGACTCAAATGGCATTGCTAGTGACTCTTAACTTTACCCTTCTCTCAAGTGATACTCCCCCTCTCTTTCTGGAGGTGCTCGAATCATTCCTACATTTCCACTCAAGAAAACAAAGGGTAGCTAGGCAAAAACCATTTCATCAAGATCATATCATAAAATTTTCAATAATCATTTGATTTAAAGAAATAGAATCATCTCATAACATTTCATCAAATTCATAGTATCAAGTAACCATCATCATTCTATTGAAAAAATAACATATCATTGCATAATTCCATCATAATATATAATTTTCAAGGTTTCATGATCTCATGATTCATCAGAATAATTACCATAAAGTGAAAGTAATTTTAGGAATCTAGGGTGGGGTGTAACATAGGCATCAATCCATCTTTGTATATCTTTTCAAAACTGGACACATTTTAAATGATAAATCTCATTGAATTATATAATTTATTCCTTATCATTTCATTTCTTCATACACAAGAACAAGATGTATATCTTTCATGTGATAATTTTGATTTTAAGAAGTTCATTTGTAGTGGTTTTGAATTCTCATTGATACTAAATTTTAAGAGAAGGGAATATGTGTATTACCCTTATATTTGTATGTTAAACCCTTAGACCTATATATAAATAGTGTCATTGTTATATCTTTAAGTCTAATTTACAAGCCATTCATGCATAGAGAATTTGATCACTTTGAGTTTAGGCTCCAAGTGCCACCCATTATATTTAGGTTCAATATACAAATCATTTGATTATAGTTTAACTCAATAGGTTAAAAAAACATTAATGACATCTTGTTCACATGACACCTTTTCACACATTTGAAGATTTTTTCAATTTGATACATCCTTTCCATTCTTCTCTTGGTTGTATAATGTTGATTCAATGTCATTGTATCTTATTTTCTTGATCAAGTAGCAAGAGTTCAAATTTTTTATCATAGTAAAAATCATCTAATAGTTCACAAATCACCTAGATCTTGGTTAAGTCAAAATTTTGAAACATTTTGTTTGATTAAAATAAATGATTCAATGATTACGGTGTCTTATGATAGAATAAATAAAGAAAAAGTGGCACGTTGGTGCCCCTCTAGCTCAACGCATAGCCATATTATAGGCTCTTTTATAATTTGTATTTCCCTCTTGCCCATTTGCACGGTGGCTTCCTCACAATATGTGTCAACTTGGTATCATATATATCAAAAGCTTTGCCACTCTAATAATTTCCTTGAGTTACATCATTCACTTATGTATTACTTGGCATCCGAAAACTCAATCCCATATTTTGGCTATTGCAAAAGGTTAAAAAGAACATCAATAGAATGTTGTACACATGATGCCTTTTTACACATTCACAACTCTACCAGTCTAACACATCACGGTTTCATTCTACCATTAGCTATATTATACTAAATCAAAGTTATTGGATCATATTTTCTTGATCAAGCATCAAGAGTTCCAAACCATCGATCATAAAAAACATCTAATGATTATGCATATTCTAGATCTTGTCAGAGTAAAAAATAAGCATTCTTCCATTGGATTAAAATGTATGAGTCAAAAATCCATGTGTCTTATGATAAAATTAATGAAGATGGTGAAGCCACAATAGTGGTTTACAATTCAAGTGAGGAAGGAAAACTCACAAAAAACAAATACATGGCAAAAAACTTGATTTTAGGGGTTCACACGAACCTATTGGTTCGAGCAAACCCTTTTAATTATTTTCTGCCCAAAAACCCAACAAAATCCCTTATGGAAGGGTGGTTCATTTGAACCCCTAGGGGTTTGTACGAGCCTCCCTTATTCCTCATCCCCCCTGAGACACAAAAAAAAACCTAAATTTTGGCACTTTGAAGCTTGGGTTGAGGATGAAAATGGAGGAATCTTCACAAACCCAGCTAGAATTAGGTAGTCCCCAGAACGATCTATCCAACAAATATAATTTTAATATGTTTTGGTTTTATTATGTATTTTTTTATAGTTTTATTAAACATAGGTTTTTCATCGAAAATGAAGGTCTTTGTTCTCACATGTGGAAAAATTGCAGATTATAAAAAAAAATTTGAAAAATATGAGTGCACTAGATATTGAATTCCTTGATCCAACAAAAAAAGTAATTGAATTTCAATATATAAAAAAAAATTTACGTGTTATATGGTTGCGCTATGTCCGAGTTGTAATTAGTTTGACTTTGAAACTTGATTAAAGAAAAAATATTCAATAAAAAACTATCTAACCAAGTGGAAGCACTAGATATCAGAGTTACAAATCTAAATTCGAAAGAATTAGAATTTTATCCTTCATGGAAAAAAAAATTATGCGTTATAGAGTGTGCGTCACTTTTTAAAAATGTTATTTTCTGAAGAAAAAAAATAGTTTTCGTGGGAGATGGAAAAAGAAGTGCAATCTGATTCCAAAAATTTTGAAAAAATATTTTTACAATCTACAGACAAAATGTGAGGAGACTCGAGTTTGCATCATCTTCAAATTTCTCATGGTTTAGCTGCTATAGGTGTTCGAATGTGAAGAATTAGTTAAAAATAATAATTTTAGTGTCCAGTTTGGCCAAAAATTGGAAACCACTATTGTGGGATCACCCAAAAACATGTGGCACTTTGCTTCTCCTCCAGCTTGATCCATTGTCATAGTATAAGCTCTTTCAGAAGTTTAATCTTTCCCTTTTTCCATTTGCATGGTGGTTTCCTCATAATATGTGTTGGATTTTCATTGAAAAATTCAAATCTTTTTCACTCTAAATTTCTTTTTGGATGGCACCATTGGCTAAGATAAGCATTAGATGGCATCTAAAGTGGGTCCCATCTTTTGTTTCTTGTAAAAGTTTAAAAAGAAGATCAATGTATTGTTGTACACATGACATCTTTTCATCCATTCAAATATTTATCAATATGAGGGTAAGTGCACCAGTGTGTGACACAATTTCGGTGCCAAACTGCAAAAAAAACCCGTAATAGGCCATATTGCACTCACCAAATTTGGAGAGCACCAAATTTGGCTCTCACCAAATAGGATTGGTAATACCGAGCCTATTTGGTTCTCTCCAAATGGATTTACCATTTGGCGAGTGCCAAATGGCTTGAATTTTGCAATGAGTGAACAAGTGTGATTTCTCTTTCTTTTTGCAATGAATTTTAGAATGCATTTTTCTAAACTCTTTTATTTTTGCTTTCTCTTCCAGGGAAACTATATACATGAAATAAACATTAAATTATAAGTTGACATTTACATATGGACATTTACTTTCTTATACTTTAAGTTTTATTTCATGTATATAGGCAGGATGTTTGAGAGTGATTTCAGATATCTAGGAATTATAATGCAAATTCTAGTTTTTGGAAGATCTTAAAAATTCAGACTTAGTCAAATTTCAGTAATCAGCAATTCAAATTTCAGTAATCAGGAAGTCAAATTTAAGTAGTCAGCAAGTTGTATCATATTTCTCTCTCCTTCTCTCTACTCTCTATCTCTCCACTCCCTCTCTCTCTCTTCCTTCCTCTCTCTCTCTCTCCCCTCTCTCTCTCTCACACACCCCTCTATCTCCTCCCTAAATTTGCCTCCCTCCCTCCCCTCTCTACTTCTCTCTATCTCTTCTCTCTCTACATCTCCTTCCCTCTCTACTTATCTTTATCTTGCCTCTCTCTCTCTTTACCTACCTCTCCCTCCATCACTTTGTATCTCACTTATGTCTCCCTCCCTACCTCTTTCCATCTCTACTCTCTATCTCTCCTCTCCCTCCCTCTACCTACATCTCTCTCTCACTATCTATCCCTCTCTTCCCCCACTTTATCTCTAACTCTCTCTTCTCTATCTCATAATTCTCTCTCCCTCCCTCTCACTCTCCCCTCTCTATCTATCTATCTCTCACACACAAACCTCTATCTACCTCACTAACACTCCCTCCCTCTTAGTCTCCCCTCTCTATCTATCTATCTATCTATCTCTCACACACAAACCTCTATCTACCTCACTAACACTCCCTCCCTCCCTCCTTCCATCTCTACTTCTCTCTATCTCTCCTCTCCCTCCCTCTCTTGACCTCACCCTCCCTCCCCTTATTTTTGTCTCTTTTCCCAATCTCTCTCCCTATTTTCCCTCTCTCCCTCCCCCTCTTTCTCTCTCAATTCATCCTTTTCTATATCTCACCATTCTCTCTATCACTCACACAAACACACCTCTATCTACCTCCCTACCTCTCCCTCCCTCCCTCCCCTATCTACTCTTATCTCCACTCTCTCTTTCCCTCTCTATACATACCTCTCCCTCCATCACTCTCTCTCTCCATCCCTCTGTATCTCACGTATGCCTCCTTCCCTACCTCTTTCCCTCTCTACTCTCTATCTCTCCTCTCCCTTCCTCTACCTACCTCTCTCTCTGTCTCTCCATCCCTCTCTTTCTCTCTCACTCTCTCCTCTCTATCTCACCATTATCTCTATCTCTACCTATCACCCCCTCCTCTCTAAATCACATTCCCTCTCTCCCAGTTTCCCTCCTTCCCCTCTCTCCAACCTCCCTCTCTCTCTTTATCTCTATTTCTCATTCTCTCCTTACCTCTCTACTCTCTATCTCACCACTCTCTCCATCTCACTCTCCCTGCTTCCCTCCTATCCATACCTCTCTCCTTCCCTCTCTACCTACCTCTCCCTCTACTACCTACCACTCTCTCCCTCCCCCCTCTTTCTCTCTTACTCTCTCCTTCCCTCTCTACTATCTATCTATCCCCCCTTCCCTCTCTAATATCTTTCTCTCACTCCCCCCTTCCTCTATCCCCTAATTTTCTCTCCTCTCACTCTCTCTTCCTCTCACACACACTCACATATAGCTCCTCCTTTCCTCTCCCACCATCCCTCCACTCTCTACTTCTCTCTATCTATCATCTCTCTCTACATTTCCTTCCCTCTCTTTTTATCTTTATCTCCCCCCTCCTTCTCTTTACCCATCTCTCCCTCCATCACTCTATATCTCAACCATCTCTCTCTCTCTCTCTCTCTCTCTCTCTCTCTCTCTCTCTCTCTCACACACACACACACACACACACACCTCTATTTCCTCCATACTTCTCTCTATCTCTCCTCTCTCTACATCTCCTTCCCTCTATACCTATATTTATCTACCCTATCCCTTTGTTTACCTACCTCTCCCTTCATCACTTTATATCTCACCTATGTTTCCCTACCTACCTAGGGTTGAGTGTTTAATGTATAGGGTAGAGGGTTTAATTTTTGAGGGTTGAGGGTAGAGGGTAGAGGGTAGAGGGTAGAGGGTAGAGGGTAGAAGTAGAGGGTAGAGGGTAGAGGGTAGAGGGTTTAAGGGTCGTGGGATTAAGGGGTGAGGGTTGAGGGATTAGGGTGCAGATTTTGCTTGTATTTAAGGGTTTAAGGGTTGGGGGTATAGGGTATAGGGTATAGGGTATAAGGTTGATGGTAGAGGGTATTGGGTTTAGGGTAGAGGGTATCAAGGTGAGGGTTGAGTTTTTAAGGGTTTAAGGGTTTAGGGTATAGGGTTTAAGGGTTGAGGGTATAGGGTTCAAGTATTAGAGTGGAGAGGGAGGGAAGGATGGAGGGAGAGATGGAGGGAGAAGTGAGATAGAGAGAAGGAGAGAAGAGGAGAGAGGGATAGAGATATATGAGGGTTGAGGATCCAATGTATAGGATAGAGGATTGAGAATTGAGGGTATAAGATTGATGGTTTAGAGTATTGGGTTGAGGGTAGAGGGTAGAGGGTAGAAGGTTTAAGGGTTTAGGGTTGAGGGTAGAGGGTTTAGGGTATAGGTTTTAGGGTATATGGTTGAAGGATTATGTTTGAGGTTCTAATGTATAAGGGTTGATGGTTTAGGGTTTAAGGGTTGAGGATTAAGGTATTAAGGTTGATGGTTGAGAATTGAGGGCTAAGGGTTTAATGTGTAGGGTATATGGTAGAGGGTTTAAGGGTTGAGGGTCCAACATATAGGGTACAAGGTATAGGGGTTGAGGTTTTAGGGTTAAGGGTTTAGGATTGAAGGTAGAGGGTTGAGGGCTTAAGGATTGAGGGATAAAGGGTTAAGGGTTGAGGGGTTAGGGTAGATATTTTAATTGGGTTTAAGGGTTTAAGGGTTAAGGGATTAGGGTTGAGGGTATTGGGTAGATGGTAGAGGATAGAGTGTAGAGGGTAGAGGGTAGAGGGTTTAGGGTATAGGGTTGAGTGTTTAAGGTTTTAAGGGTTGATGGTATAGGGTTGAGGGACTAGGGAAGAGAAGGTGGTATGGATGGAGGGAGAGATGGAGGGAAAAGAAAGATAGAGATAAGGAGAGAGGAGGAGGGAGGGAAAAAGCTATATGAGGTTTGAGGATCCAATGTTTAGGGTAGATGGTTGAGAATTGAGGGTATAAGGTTGATGGTTTAGGGTACTGGGTTTAAGGGAGATGAGAGAGAGATAGATGAATTCAGTGAGTGAGAGAGAGACCTGAGAGAGGGAGAGGATGTGGGATTGAGAGACTTGAAAAGAGAGAGGGAGGGAGTGGGAGAGAGATAGAGGGAGGGAGGGTTAAGGGTAGAGGGTAGAGGGTTTAATGGTTTATGGTTAAAGGGTTAAGGGTTAAGGATAGAGGGGAGAGAGATAGAGGGATTGAGTGAGTGTGAGAGAGATGGGTTAGGAGGGAGAGTATTGAGAGAGAGAGAGGGAGGGAGTGGGAGAGAGATAGAGGGTAGAGGGTTAAGGGTAGATGGTTAAGGGTAGAGGGTACACTACAGGATTTGACCCCAATTTCCAATAGCCTTTCATCAGAATCTCGACGATACATTGTCGGTCGATCGACGAATCACAGAAATCAACGTCGTCGCTCAATTTTCGTCTACATCCTGACGGGCTGTAAAACGTCAACCTCATGACGCACGCTCGTCAGAACCGCGAAGCCCACTTCATCGATCATGCGATGAACAATACCTGGATGATGGGAGGCATTCCTTTGCCAAATCGTTAGATTAACACCATAAGTCCATCGCCATTACGACACAAGTTTGACATATTGCCAATATCGTTGAGAGATCAAGACTGTTATAGCAATCAAAATTGCCTGAGAAGATATATTGGGAGGATTGGATTTTGGTCTCAACGATGAAGTTTCATCAGCAAGATACACATATTGTCTCATCGACGAAGCACGAGGGAAGTATATCGGCAAGACATATATCATCGGAGTAAGTTCTGAATGTCTACCCTACCAGCTATGTGATGTCGTTAAGATTACATCGGCATGAGTCTTGGCGACATAATTTAGATTGAAATGGTTACAGAAGTTCATCGAACGCATGATGAAATAGGCAAGTCATTACGACAAAATTTTGTCGGATACATTGCAAATTCATCAGACGCTTTTTGCGGTTCGTCGTACATTTGACGAAACAATACACTTTTTAAAAAAAAAACTATTTGTTGAAATGTAGGCATATCATTGAGAGATCAAGACTGTTATAGCAATCAGAATTGCCTGATAAGATATATCGGGAGGATTGGATTTTGGTCTCAGCGATGAAGTTTCATCGGTGAGATACACATCTTGTCTCATCGACGAAGCACGAGGGAAGCATATTGGCAAGACATATATCATCAGAGTAAGTTATGAATGTCTACTCGACCAGCTATGTGATGTCGTTAAGAATACATTAGCAGGAGTCTTGGTGACATAATTTAGATTGAAATAGCGATATAAGTTCATCGAACGCGTGACGAAATAGGCAAGTTACTACGGCGAAAATTCGTCGAATACATTACAAATTCGTTGGACGCTTTTTTGAACTTCGTCGTAAACTCGACGAAACATTGCACTTTTTTTTTTAAAAAAACTATTCATTGAAATGTACGCATATCGGTGAAAGATCAAGACTATTACAGCGATCAAAATTGCCTGAGAAGATATATCGAGAGTACCGGATTTTGGTCTTAGCGATGACTTTTCATCAGCGAGATATACGTCTTGTCTCATCGACGAAGCACGAGGGAAGCATATTGGCAAGACATATATCATCGGAGTAAGTTCAGAATGTCTACCCGACCAGCTATGTGAGGCCAATAAGATTACATTGGCAGGAGTCTTGGCAACATAATTTAGATTGAAATAGTGACAGAATTTTGTGGAACGTGCGATGAAATAGGCAAGTCATTACAGCGAAAATTTGTCAGATACATTGCAAATTCGTCAAACGCTTTTTGCGGTTCGTCGTAAATTCGACGAGAAATTGCACTTTTTAAAAAAAAAACTATTCGTTGAAATGTAGGCATATCGGTGAAAGATCAAGACTATTACAACGATCAAAATTGCCTGAGAAGATATATCAAGAGGACTAGATTTTTGTCTCAGCGATGACATTTCATTGGTGAGATACACATCTTGTCTCATCGACGAAGCATGAGGGAAGCATATCGGCAAGACATATATCATCGGAGTAAGTTCTGAATATCTACCCGACCGGCTATGTGATGCCGATAAGATTACATCGATAGGAGTCTTGGCGACATAATTTAGATTGAAATAGCGATAGAAGTTCATCGAATGCGCAATGAAATAGGAAAGTCATCATGGCAAAAATTTGTCGGATACATTGCAAATTCGTCGGATGCTTTTTGCGGTTCATCATAAATTCGATGAGAAATTGCACTTTTTAGAAAAAAACTATTCATTGAAATGTAGGCATATCAGTGAAAGATCAAGACTATTATAGCGATCAAAATTGCCTGAGAAGATATACCAAGAGGACTGGATTTTTGTCTCAGCAATGACGTTTCATCGGCGAGATACACATCTTGTCTCATCGATGAAGCACGCAGGAAGCATATTGGCAAGACATATATCATCGGAGTAAGTTCTGAATGTCTACCCAACCAGCTATGTGATGCCAATAAGATTACATCGGCAGGAGTCTTGGCGAGATAGTTGAGATCGAAAGAATAATCATCGGGGAGACTCACCACGTCGAGGAAACTATAGAATATCCTAGCAATACATGATCTCTTGTCGATGATGATACAAATGGATCGAAATACTTATCGGGGTGACTCTGGGTGATATATAAAAGTAGTCAAGTCGGCTAGGCCTTAACAATGCAGGATTGATGATATCAGGCCTATTTGTAGCATCAATAATGATAACTATTTTCTTAGTTGTCATACAAGCCATCTCCATCAACAGAGCTTTGAAACCAAATCCACACACAACACAATGTTCATAGTGAAAATTTAGCACTTTCTTTCATCTTTGCAGATTGGTTTGATGCTTCAAACGATGCATTTCTTATATTGAAAAGTGCATTACTTACCTTATTGAGCTTCTCTTTGTTTTGAGAGTAGTTTAATAATCTCTACTTAGCAGGGCCAACCACATGAAGGTGGAAGCTCATTTGGCCCTTCACCCTCCCCCTCCCCTCCCCTCACATCACTCTCAATTCCCCATACCTGATCACATAACATTAATCATTCATTCATCCATTAATAACATATAATATTCATTCTTTCATCCTGCATTAATAACATATAACAGTCATTCATTAACATATTCACATTCATTCATTCATTCATCCATTAATAACATATAAAATTCATGCATTCATCCATTAATAACATATAACATTCATTCATTAACATATAACATTTATTCATTAACATATTTAGATTCATTCATTAACATATTTCATTTTTTTAGTTTTTACATATTATCAAAAATATGGTTGTCATAATATGATTACAATCACTTCTTTTTTTGTTTCTTTTTTGCAGCTAAAAAAAGCTAAAGTGGAGTATCGTTTTCAAGATCATCTATTCCCCCTTGAGTTGTTATGAGCTCTGCTCATGATCTTAATTTATGCCTAGTCGTGTACTCACAACGTGGACGTGACTGCAAGGGGGGGTCTACTGTAATAGCAAAGAAATGTTAAATTGATATGTTTTATTATTATTGTTACACGCATTTCATTAATTAAAAGAACATTAGAGTGGTGCTCTTTACCTGATTGGGCCACATCATGTTCCTGATATTGTCTTATAGCCTCATGCTCAACATGTTGAACACCCTCTAAATCCTAATTTGGAGTTGAAACACGAAATATTACATTAATTAATACACCAATTGCAATTAAATATGTTTAAAAGAACATTAGAGTGGTCCTGCTTATCTGATGGAGCCACATCATGTTCCTGATCTTGTCTAGCCTGATCATTCTCAACATGTTGATCACACTCTACATGCTCTAAAGTTGAAACATGAAAGGTTACATTCATTAATACACCAAATGCAATTAAAGATGTTTAATTATATTAATCCATACTGTGTTTTGTATAGCACATGAATACATCCAGTACCAGGATGCACACCATGGCCTTCATCGGCAGGTTGCGCTCCACCCTCACCAAGTTGCATTCCAATTTCATGTGTAGGATTATCATTGCTTATTTGTGTAAAAAAAAGAGGCACATTATTATGGTGGAAATTAATATTGAAAAGATTGCACAAGTATTCAATTTGAAATAAACTTTATTGATTTTATTTACCTGCGTGTTGGATGCAGTGGAAGATTGTGTTTGCCTAGTTGAGACTCTTAGCTATTCAATCAGGGCTCCATAGCCTTGTTCCAAGGCAATCTTTAGGTCCTCTTCTGTGGGCACTCTGTTGAAATCAAAGCCCTGCATTTTTGCATGCGATCATGAATTTTGCTTCTATGGTGTGATAAAACCAAAATTGTTTGCAATTTATTATTTGGATACAATATTTCATTTATTGATACTTACAAATCATGTGGCTACTTTCATGTAGCCACCAGAGCCAAGTTTGTGTTGCCCGTGTTTTTCTAGTCTTGCCTTTCTTGCCTTTGATGTGTTGGGCAGCCTATGAAAAATTTAAAATACGTTAGATTATGTAAAAAGAAAGATTAATCAGTATATAATTAAATTGTTGATAGTATCACATAACTTCCTTGGCCCAGTAGTATCTTTCCTTTCTTCTTTTCAGCCTTCTCCTTTCCATCCGACACCAGGTCCTTCCACTCCCTTTTCAGAATCATGGGGGGATGCTCGTACTTTTTGTTCTTCTCTAAATGTGACCTATATTGGTCCCTCACATACTTTAGATAGGTACCAGCTTTCTTAAGGACCTTGGTTCGGTTGAATGTTTTATCACCGAACAACACAACTAAACGATTAATGAGTTCATCTTTTAAATCTTCATTTTGGGCATTCCACCGTGTACGTATGGTGGGCCCGGAGAGCTCCAATGAAATATCACTTAGATGTTTATAAAAAATAGCATTTCCTGCAGGAGCAGGATGTATAATTAGAAACTTAGATATGTGCATGAATAATATAGCAGAAATGGAGGCACTCGCATTGGGATTGGAAATCTGTATAAAGAAAGGAATTGATTCGGTAGAAATAGAAGGTGATTCTCAAATCTGCATTCAGGCAATCACATCGAGGAAAACACCAAACTGGAAACTAGACAATTGGATAGGAGCAATCAAATCCCTTCTTTGGAAGTTAAATGAATATACCCTATCACATGTCTATAGGGAAGCGAACAAGGCTGCGGGCCTCCTAGAAAAATGCAAAGTAAATCAAGGAAAGGTAATAAAAGTTGACAACTGCATGGAGCAGTGGTCAGAACTGCCAACACTTCTAATCACCGACAGTTTGGGTGGATGAAAGATCTCCAAAATCTCTAAAAAGCAGTGAGCTGGGACAATCGGATGGGATAACATATAAGACTCGAGCAGCATTAGCCAAAGCATTAGGAAGTTGTGCCAGACTCACGGGATAAGCACAAGCATTTATTGGAAGTCGAGGGATAAAAGGTGTTAAGGCACTGCTCCAGACTCAAAATTCAGAAGGACAATGGTGTATAAGTTTGGTGTGCACTGTATCTGCTCGAATGAGACGTTAAGAGCCTAGTGCAAAAGAATTTTCTCAGTCGGTTCCCTACAAGTGATCGAAGCAATAGAGCAAATAACCCAAGAGATCCTGCAGGAGGGGAACCACTAGTGTGATGGAAGAATCTATGAGGTAGTCCTAAGCCTATTGATAGATGTTCTGGGTGCCAGAGAAGTACTGGTCGAGAAGCTTGGGGGTTTTGTTACGCTGATCAACATTGAAGTGGTGGCAAATGCTATCTTGGAACTGCCCGCGAAAGGTATGGTGAGCTCCTTGAAATACATCTTTGGAGAAAACGAGGCAGGGGGAGACGGGAAAGAAGTGGAGGTTGAAGCTGGGGAGGAATGCACTAGCAACTCACAGCACTAGACCAAGGAAATGAGGTGCTTCCTAGGCAATGCATGGGATGTATATCGGGTGGGCATAATCAACAATGACATGAATAACTTTGCAAGGTTTGTTCAAAATGAGGATTGGTCTAACAAGAGAATGAAACATGCAGTAAAGCTTGGGTACGCACTAGGAGTAGTATATAGTTATGTAGTAGCATAAAGCATGATAAGCATATAGTCGGATATATAGTGGCTATAAACAGGCAATTATAATGTAGGCAAATATTGCCATTTTGTAAATCAATATAATCGGGTGATATCCCCACTGTTAGCACTTACTTAAATAATAATAATAATAATAATTAAAACATTTTAAAGTACCTGGGACCTTCTCTATCTTTATGGGAAGGAAATCCTCGATCACCACAAATGTGACCGGAAATGTTCCCGTACTAGTAATATGGGAAGATCTAGGAAATGTTGCTAAAGCATCACCAGTAGTAGTGGCCTTTGCATCCATAGGTACTGACACATGTAGTGGCATGTGTTCGCTGCTAGAGGGTGGACTATCGAATGTCTACATGGTATGTGTTTCCGACATTTCAGACGACAATATAGGCACAGATGATGGGGTCAGATGATGTGTTGTATGCGCAGGAAGATCAGGATTGACACTTGTACCATCCCCTACTTCCAGGGAAACGCTTGCAGTACCTTGATCACGGCCAGCAACATGATCGTGAGGATGCAAATAATCCTGTAAAAAACAACACATATATTAGTTCATGACATAAAAGGGTACAAAATATAAAACCATGAATGAAATTATGTTATAATTAAAGATCTCATGACAACTTACTTCCAATTTTTGTGCTCTCTCAGACAATATTTTAACCCTTTCTCTTATCTCATCTGTTTGAGGCACTACGAATACCAACTGAAGGATTTCTTGATTGAATTTTTTTTGGGTCTTCCTCATCATATCCATAGGGTTTGTGGAAAATGCGATGTCATCATCACATAATAGTGACTACACCTCCATATGGATGCTCTCCTATACTGCTGGTGCCTTTCCCCGATCAGCCAACTGGAATAAGAATATTAAAAACATAATAAAAAATAACCCAATAAACTCATGAAAAAAACATAATAATAAAACATTTTCCTCGTATCTAATTTGTACAATTACAATGAGCTAAACCTGTCAGATAGAAGCGCCTGAAGATGGATCGCGATCTACACTCTGGGTCGAAGCCTTCCTTGTATGATCAATGTCCCACTGTGACAAAAATTAAATATAAAAAACATTACCGAAATGAAACCAATAGACTTACAAAAAAAAACATAATAATAAAATGGTATATTGGAGTCATTAATTGGAGGTTGGGTAAAATGGTATATATATAGTACATACCACCCCCATAGTAATTATGTTTGTATCTAATTGATTCAAATTGTAATCGATTAGCAACTCTTCCCCTGTAGTTATTGATTTTATCGCACATACAAATACACGGTTTCCCTCATGCGCCTCAAATATACAATTGGGTTGCTTATTTGTTGACCCAGGTCATGTACTATTTATAAACCCTGCAATATTCCTTGATGCTTTTGGCCTCTCGTCAATGTACCTAGCCACTCCTTTATTTTGATCCTTATCTTTTAGTTGTATATAATTTGTTGATAGTGCATACCAACGCATACTTTGTGTATATCGAACCAGCTGCATCCAATCTTTGTAACTATAACAGGGTCCAACATACTCCATCAACTCAGTAACTTTGTCATAATAGAATTTTATGTCGTCCATGCAAAATAGGCCCAAACCATGTAATTACGATGGTGCTATGCGATATATCCTCTCGTTGACACAAAGATCAGTGTTTGTTGGAGGGAGTTCCTTGGGTACCCATTGTTTCCGTAGATGTTTGTACCTCAAGGGCACCTCGATGTCGCCTATGCTCTCATCATCATAAGAACATGACCCCCCTTCAACAAGAAAAAAATCCATGCGTTTACGAAATTTTCTTCTAATTTTTCGACCTCTAGTTGATCTCCCTCTTTTCGACCTACTACATGTCTCGCTTTCCTCTTCTCTTCCTGAATTTCCCTCGCTTGAGGAAGACAAATCTGATAAATACCTATTTTGTGGTGCCTGCACTCATAAAGATGTTGGATGAAGTTCTTTCATGGTAATGTGATCCGAAGGTGACATTATGATTAATTTATCATTTCATCGCTAGAAATTGACAGGTTATAAGGTAATCAAGTCTTGATAGATTGCAAGTTATTGTTACTACCGTCCAAATGTGTCCATCACAAATCAAATCTACTTAATGTTTTAACTCCCAAACTTTGTAACAAGTGTTAAATGTGACTATGGTCCACCAGTTACACAACCAATGCGTCAAATGTATTCTCTAATTGTAATCAAAGGACTTTTGCTCTTCATTCAAGTAAATAAACTTGAAGGGAAACACCACCAAGTGGTTTATTGGACACCTACATGACTAAAAATAGCAGAAAATTTACATTTAATTTCCATATGTCTAAGTGGTTAACAGGGAGGGAGTGTGTACTAGGCCTGGTAAATTCATCATAAGTTTATGCTTTGGCAATAAAAATTGTTTAAGTCATCTTAAATCTTCCTATGTCTAATTGCTAGGAGAATTTTGGTATGTTTTAAGGTAGGATGAGTGGTCGCATCAATGTTCTAATTCTCTATGACAAGGTTTCAACATCTTCAAATAGTGAAAGTTAGTGCTTATAGTCATTTGAAACAACAATATTTTGATTATGTATGATGGTAGGATTTGATAACTTAAAATAATTGGCTACCCAACAAACTTAAAGTTAAAAGAAACTTTTTCAGTTTAAGGGGTTAGCACTTTCTTTCATCTTTGCATATTGGTTTGATGCTTCAAATGATGCATTTTTTATCCCACTTCTATCATATTGTATTCCCATCCCATTGCAATTGTTGGAGGAGTTGATACCAAAATTTTATATCTGATACCACGTTCTTGAAGCAATTTTCTGTGTTTTTACAATTTTTTTGAAGTTCTTTTGTGTTGTATGGATCCATACAAGCTTGAAATGCTTTGAGATCATTGGTGTAGATAAATATATGTGTTCCCTTTAATTTTCATTTGTTTTGAGGTTCTCAATCACTGTTTTGTGGGATTAAACAATCAAATACAGGGACTGCCCTGTTGTGCCTGTGTAAGGGTTTGAGGGTTAAATAGAAATGGCATCCAAGAATCCACCCACTGTCTTGGAACTGTAACTCAGTGGATTGGTGTGCATCATGGTGGATTTGATGGATTTTCAAATCTTGTTCTTTAAATTTCATTTATGCAATGACGGATCCCTACAACCCTTAATTATAGACATATAAGAGTATATATCACTTCTTCTCTTTTAAATAAAATCATATAATCCCTATATGATTACAAAATTAACCCACATGATTATTAGACCCTCTCCCTTAATATTATTAATAAACAATAAAAACTATTTTTAATCAATGATATAACTCACCAAATAGTAGAGGGCATGTACATGTTTAAACAAGTTAAAACAATTGTTGAAGATCTCATGTAAACCTGTCAAGATTTATGGTAATGGTTTTCAATTATTCTTCAAGAATGAAGCGAGAGGGAGCTCGAGTTTCAGACAAAGTACAAACCCTCATTTGTGCAAATAAAAGAAACCCAATACAAGCATTTAGAGTCGTGGCCATGAAAGATGTGTCAATAGACAAAGCCATAGCCTTTTGATAAGAAGTTTTATAGAATGCATGAGTACTTGTAGGTGATAGTAAGGAAAATAATGTGCACAAAATAATAACCCTCATTTGTGTACATAAAATGAAAACCCTCAAGTTTTCCATAGGTATTCAAGGCAGAATCACAAATTTTAAAGCTTTAGAATGCATTTGCATATAAAACCTAGGCAAAGCCATAAACAAAATGGAAAGCAAAGGGAGAGTTTGTTGTCTTTTCAAGACAATGAGATGGAGAAGCTCGGCCACAAATTGAGAACAGAGCCCTCAATACCTACAAAGAATGTAAAGTCATGGCCATGGAGTACAGAGAACTTCTTTATTTGCAATTCCAAGTGAATAATAGAAAAGAGGAAAGAAAATTCTCTACCTTTTTCTAAAGAGGTTGAGCAAGCATGAAAAAATGCACAAAAATACAAAATATATTCATCATTTTGGCATAGTAGAGCTCAAGAACAAGTGTTTTCCTATAGATATTGAAAAGAAAATCAAATTTTATGTAGACAAAAAGCTTACCCAAGATCATTTTATCAATTTCTCATGAAAAACACATACAAACTCTAGTTGAAACCTCCATGGAAGACCAAGTTAAAACCCTATATTGATGGCTCTCATAGTTCCAAAAGGTTGCAATGCAAAATGAAAATGCATTGAATGTTTGGTTCTAGTTTTGTCACTAGGGTTTGAAAACCCTAAGTATGTCGATAACTCAAAGGCATTTTTTCTTTGCAATAAAAGATTAATACCTTTGCCTTATGTTCATATGCATAGAAATTAGGATGTGTCCCCTTAATAACTTTGTATTCTGCATTGGCTTTCCAAACATGGCCGAGTCATGCCTTATTTTCCATAATTGTGAAACCAATTTGAAAATTTAAGGACATTATTAAAGTGATGAAATTATAAATCACTTTATTTAATGTTGTGTATGATGCAAGATAAATATGTGTTTTCCTTCAAGATATGGTCAAAGGAGATATTTAAAGGTTGATTTGTGGTTTATTCCAAGCATACAGGGGAGGTTGGAGGAAGTTGACAAACAAGTGCCAAGAATATAGGGGTTATTTTGACTTGGTTTTGGAGGGAATTGAGAGCATATTGGAGCAGTTTTGGGTGCCTTTATCATAGGAGAGATCAAGGCTTGACCTTTTCTTCATCCATGAGCCTTTTGGAGTTGTTTAAGGGGCTTAAAAATGGGCTTTATTGTTTTACACAACCAAAGGAAGTTCCTATCTTTGTGCAGCGTCTTTGCAAGCATAAAGTAACTTCAAATGATAGTTTGGAGTTAGTTCTTTCTTCTTTAAGCAAGTATTGTAGCTCATTTTTGGAGCTTTCAAGAAAAAGATAACATTGTAACTCATTTTCACAGACTTGTACTCAGCTGTATTTTTACCTTTCAATCAATAAAATCAAGCTATTTTTCCTTCTCAATACTAGATATTGTGTGATAACATGAAATTATTGATATTTCCTTGTGATGATAATGTTTATCCTTGGTTCTAGTCTAGTTTCTCATAGCCTTTATACAAAAGTGCATGTTTGTGTAGGTCATAGTTTGTGTTCTACCAGTTCTATGAAGGATTCAATTGTGAAGTCAAACATTCGAGCCTCTAGGAAGGTCATTTGTTGTTCCACTTGAGTTTTTCCATAAACTTCAAAGCCTATCTATGAAATACTTATGCAAAACATGTCAAAACTGAGTTATGTATATTGCAGTGAGATTTATTGATCACATTGTGTGTCAAAACAACATTACAAATCCTTAATATTTGGTGCATCACGCTAGGAGTTAGTTTTATTTCATGTTTCCTCCTTACCCTTTTCCCAACAAGTAGTTTTCGGTGAGTACCATAAGAGCCAACTTACTCTAGAGGTTCTTTTCTGCTTTAGGTAACCCACAACCTAGAAAATTCCCATGTTTCACCAATATGTTAAGTTCTGCAACTTAGGAGGGGTACAATATTGAGTGATAACAGTTATTGGCATGCTTGGTGGGACTAGTATGATGAACTTCTCATCAAAATACTAAGAGATTTGGTGTTATTCTTAGTATTATTAGCCTTTGGAGGCAATATAAAGAACACCATGGTGACTCTAATTACATATCATTTGGTTTTAGTAGTCCAAATGAATGCAACTAATGAGGTTGGTGCTACTTGCAAGTTTTCTATCATTTGAAAGTATTTTCTTAGCATATGGTGACTCTATTTGGTTTTCTAACTCACATCCTAGTGTTTCAAGACCCTGTTGTTTATATACATTCCAAATTTGTTATCTAGACTTGCTTATGCTTCATTTTTTACCCTTGCAATGTCTAGTTATCAACACCATAATGTTTATTCTCCTCAATTTCATGAAAATTCATGCTTTTGGCCTCCAAATAGCCCTTCTCCTCAATGCAATCATCATTGCTAGTAGGAGAATTTTCAAACGGCTCTTGCTTATCCTTTTTTGTAGCCTATTCATGCCTATAGTCAACCTTGTGAAACCCATTATGCTCTAAATCAAACATGCAACCTCCCTAGTCAGTCCCAAAATGATATTGATTTGGGCAACATTAAGAGTTTTTTGTTGGATCTCCAAAGGAAAATTTCAAAAATGGATAGAGAAACACAATATAACATGCAATAAGAGGAGTTGTCTTATCATATTTCTTGTTATCAGAAAGAGTCAAAAAATAGAAGGGTGTATGAGGAAGAATGCTTGAACATGCAAGTTGCAACCAAAGAAGAACAAATAAAACAATTGCTTGCACAAGTAAATATGTATGAAACCCAATCAACCTGTTGCATTCCTAGTTTCAAAATGCCAAATCTTCTTGAGGCCTTTCCTCTTATACCAATCCAAAACCAAGAAGAGGAAAGTGTTGTAGAATCTAAGCCAATAAAAATTCCAAGTTTTAAAATTTTTTCTTCAAACCAATAGTTGATTCCTAACCAAGAGAAGCCCTTTCAAATCCCCTTACCAGTTGAATCTAACATGGACAACTATGATGAAATTGTTAATTTGGAAGAGCATGTGTTAACAATCCCAAGCTTCAAGAAAATCACTTATTTTCTTCCTCAAGAGTTACCAAAGCCTCCTATACTAGCCAATACTCTATCAACACTCCCTAAAGCTTTTGAGGAGTTGCTCAATCATTTCAAATAGGAGGAGGTCGAGCTAGTAGTGAAACAAGAGTTTTTGTTTTCAATTCAAGACTCAAAACTGATTAATGATCTTCCTCAAGTGGAAAGAACTTGTGAGGTCAGTTATGAGGAGGCAAAAGAGATATCTATTGTTTATAAGCCTATGAATGGTGTGAATAATGAAAAATCCAAACTTTTTCAAGTAGAAGTCATGGGTGATTAGTTGGAAAACAAGATACAAGGAAACTGGATGGGTTAGAAGGAAGAGTTGATCTTCTCATTTGATGAGTTGTCTTGTTTTGTTGATAAGGATGAAGATTCAAAGCAACAAGAAGATATCAAACAATTCAATGAGTTGTTGGTTAAAGAGGAAAAATCAAACATGGATCAAGAGGAAGAATATGGTCTTGATGAGGAGTCTATTCTCTCAGGTCAAGAAACTTATCATGAAGTTGATTTGCAAGATCTTAGCTATTTGGAGGAACTTCCTTTCTGATGTACAAAAGAGCTTAAGGTTGGTATAACAAATGAAAGTTTACTGGAAGAGGCTACTACATTGTTTTAACATTTACCTTCACTCATTGAAGAATAAAATCCCGATTTGGAGTGTACTAATGAGGATTTTGAGCTTGGACTAGTTGTTCCTAAGAGCCTTCCAAGAGCTGATAGCTTTGATGAGTTATTAGCTATCTTAATGGAAGAGGATGGTCCATTGACCATGGATGAGGAATCAACATGGAAATTTATCATGCAAGTTGAAGGTAATGATGTTATTTCTAATCATTCAAATTGTCTTCTCTCTTGTCTAAACTTAGCCATGAAATAGGACAACCATAAAAAAGGTAGAAAGGTTTGAAGAATGCAGTCATGATAATATTATATCAACCTTATTGGGTTCTTTGAAAGAAGAAGAAAACCATGAAGTTCCAAATCAATTTCTTGTACCACAAGAGCACCATAAGAGTAAGATGAAGGATATGATCACACCAAAAGAGGAAGAAGGAAAAACCAATCTAAAGCTTTCAAGGGGATGTCCTATCAGGCATCTAACTAGGATGGAAACTAGCAATGCATCACAAGTCATTATTGCACCCAAGCATGAGGACTCTATTGAAAGAGAGCATACCCAACTATCCTATCCATTTTAAGATAACATGAATGGTAAGTGGATTTGTGGATTTTTTTTCTCCATTTATGAGGCATTGCAATAGTTGGTTAAACATCTATCATTTCTTCATTTCCTCTTTGATGCTCACAAACATATGGAGCATTACAAGTTGCAAAGAAAGGGTAGCTACTTTCATGAACTAGTTAATGGTTTTATTTAGGTATTCCTTTCCTCAGTTAGTCTAGGTTAGGATAGTTTTTGTTTCAAGTGAATAAGTTTTGTTTGCACAGTTAGTTTGTTTTGAGTCATTTGGTAGGTTGAATAAGGTTGGTAGGTGTTATGCACTATTTTGGATGAGTTACAATATTATGCAAGACTATTTCTCAAGTCTTGCCAAGTTCCAAGAGTTGACACCATGCCCAATGGATAAGTTTAGGCAACTGGTCAGGATGTTTAGCAGGCAAACATATAGAAGATGTCACCAATTTTTTTACCTAATTTAGCTTCTAACTCAATCAAGTAAAGTTGGGATAGCTTTTACAAAAATAAAGATAAAGGTACACATTCAATTCTACTAAGTTCCATTCATATACACAAAAGTATTATCAAATGAATTGTAGTTCATTATGCAAATGTATACAAGAGAAAGATTGCACAAAATTTTCACAAATGTCTTTTATTGATAATTACAAATGTATGGTGTCCCACACAAGTTGTGGGAATAACTATTTCAATGCAATATAAGACATAAACTATACATTTGAAGAAATAGAAAGGAAAGAGCATATGGAAAGATTAGGGATCCGTCATTGCCTAAATGATGAACCCCAAAGTTGAACTGTTGCCTAAATGATGTACCCCAAAGTTTAACTATTGCATCATTGGAAAAGTATGATCAAATTCTTCTATTATCAAGAATTGGTCTATGTTCCTCTAGTAATCACTATAAAAATGTGAAAGACTAAGCTATTTTATTTTTTGTCTTATCTTATACCATTTTACGAGAATGGGGGGGCCAATGTGCGAGAAGATCTTTGGAAACTAGGCATGAAAATTACAGGTTAAAGAGAATGGGGGTGCCAAACTTATAGTACTCATTGTCCCTTGGTCGTCGATTTTCCCTAAGTGCCCTCAACCTGGTCATCGGCGCTGGTATTGACATTGTTTTAGCTCCAAACTCTTCATCGGCATTGGTATTGACCTTGTTTTCACTCCTCCAAAGTATTCCTCAGTGCTGGTATTGACCTTTCACTTGTCCAATTTGACGAGCTACAATCTGCTTTAGTTAGGTTTTAGAGTATGTTAATTAAATTTAAAAAAATTATGGCCCCATTTAGAGTAGTGAATATAAAGCAAGCAAAGCCTATTATGGCGCCATTTAGAGTAGTGAATATAAAGTAAGCCAAGCCTATTATAGTCATGAGGGAAATAATAAAACTCCTAGGATACTTTGTGAAACCACTTTCCTTGGTTAAAGGGAGGCCATAAAATATTCCTTTGGATTTTTTCAATCTTCAAATATGAGGATTTGCAAGGTTCTTAGCAACATGAGTAATGGAAATGTGTGCAACGAGAATTTTTAAACACACATGGAATCTCCTTGCCAAAGAAAGGGGCTTCATAATTTAATATGATAATTTTTCTCAGCTCTAGAAATGATATGTTTCCTTAAAGAGGAAGGAGAAACCTAAAAGTTAAAAGATATGCTTAGGAATCTCAACACTTCCTTATGATCAACCCCCTTCTATCCATAGGAATTGAACAAATTGGGCTTGGCTAAGAATGATTTCCTATAACATTGAGTTTTATGCCACTATATATTTGACCTTAAAGCTTTCTAGAAAATATCTAGGCATTGAATATCCTAAATAATGTCATGTTTTTCCTCCAAGAGAGTGAGAAAGGAGTCATTAGAAAAATGACCATTGAATAGTTGAGCTATAGAGTTACGAAAAGTAGCACCTTTAATAAGTTAGTAAAGTGAATTTATTAATGTTAATCTTAATATTCCAACACCCTCCGTTAAGTTTTACATTCCTCACAATAAAACATGTTGATTGAAACAAACAAATATATAGTCTAAGCTAACATCATTTTATTTTTCTTTAAGTTCTCCCTCAAGAACATCATTGGCTCGAGTTATACAAGTCCACACTATGTGATCCTTTTTCTTACAATAATAACATTCATTTTTATTTTTAATTATTATTACCTCATGAGTATAATACATTCTCATGTTGAGAATCAACTTTTAAATCTTCTCCTAATAGGGCCAAAATCACATCTTCTTGTGTTTGAGAAGTTATCAAATGACTGCCTTCAAAAGGCTGATGTAATCTCCATCTCAACACCAAGGGCCCACCACATTATGCATCGCCAAGGAAAGACACATGGTGCTTACCCGTGATATCGCAATCAATAAACACCTTGCATCTTTGTATCACGTGAGGGCGGGCAATTGTTGATCTCCACCATCGGCAATCGTGTTCATTCATAGTAGTCACCAGCACTAAACATAACCATCAAGCAACTTTTCATCAAGATTATAACATCACCGTCGATTTTGAGCACGTGCATCTTGGATCCGCTTTAGTAACCTGTCATATAATGTACTAAAACTCGACATAAATATTAAAGAACTTTGATTAATAGTAATGTTATAATATTAATATATTATATAACAATATTATATTACATTATATGAATTATAATGATATATTTGATATATTAAGATTATATATAATCTATAGATTAATAGTAATTATACTAGATTATTAATATTATTGGTATATTATTAATAATATTAATATTGTATTAGATTAATAATAATTATAATATTGTTAAATGATTAATTATATTACAAATGAACACTACTTTCAAATTCTTAGCTTTGAATGAATGGTTGAAGCACCAATGTTGAATGTTGCAACTCTAGTAGGCATGAATAGAAGTAGAGGAGATTGTTTGGGAGAAGAATTTTTTCTAGTGCTAGGTTATGTGTTAGGTTATATAGGGTTAGGTTATATAGTGTTTGAGCCTAGCCTCAAACACTACAATTAGGGTTAGGTTATGTGTTTTCTTTAGGGTTAGGTTTGGGATTAGGTTTATGGTTATGGTTAGAGTTTAGGGTAATCCAAATCATAACCTAACCCTTTTTTCTCAAAACCTTAACCTTGACCCTAACCTCACCTTTATCCTATCTTTATAACCCTAACCACAACCAAAACTCTAACCCCAACCCTAACCCTAATTACCTAACCCTAAAAATTATTTATTTTATTAATTAGTTTCATTCACTCTAATAACCCTAAACCTATCCCTAAACTTAACCCTAGCCCTATTCCCAGCTCAAATCCTAACCCCAACTCTAAGCCAAATATGAAAACAACCCTTAATCATAATTACAATAACCCTAAAACTTCATTCTAGATATAAGCCTAATACTATAATCCCTAATTATAATCCTAAACCCTAACCCTAATTTCATATCTGATCCCAACCATAACCAAAACTCTAAATCTAACCCTAACCATAAAACATAAACCATTATCTAACCCTAATCCTAACATTATTTTTCCTAACCCTAACCCTAACTCTAAACCTAACACTAACCCGAACGCTAAATCCTAACCCTAATTAAATACCCAATCATAACCCTAAATTGTAACATCATCCTTTGAATTGGATACTACATCAAAAATTATGTGTTACAATCATTGCTTCCATTGTTGGCATTTTTACATTGGGATGCATATATTTTTAAAATCAACAAAATCTTTTAATGTCTTGCCAAAATTAATATTATTAATTGTAATATCAAACTTATAAACATGTATCCAATTTAGAACATAAATAAGAAATATATGGTAATAGTTTCTTCAAAAAACAAAGTGATGTGGACTACAAGGACTATAAGATATCCACAAAAGAGATCTACATTGAAAATATTGTAGGGAAATTCAAGAAAATAGAATTGGTAGATGCAAAGCCAAATAAATGTGAAATTGTGTACTATAATGATTTTAGAATATACACATAATGGATTTGTTGAAAAGGTTTTAGAAAATTTCAAACAAATGCAATTGGTAGATGCAAAGAAAAATTCCACAACCTTCACCAAAATCCTTATTGGTTTCCTTAATATGGGAGATTTGGAACAAGGTATAGACATCCATCAAAGCATAATATGAGGATGAATTTTTTCAAATGTTGTGGTTATAGATGCCCTTTTAAAATTTATACAGAATGTGGAAGGATAGAAAAATCTTGTGACCTATTTGACAAAATGTGTCAAAGAATTGTAATCTCTCAATTTATTTTAGTGTCTATTTTGTTATACCTCATGTCCCAAATTGATAGATTGTTATGAGGGCAGTGATGAGACTTTTCTAATTAGAGTGTATTCCATGAGATTACAATTATTTGAGGCATTGTGTCAAATAGTTCATGAGATTTGTCTATCCTCCCACATTTTGCATAGATTTCAAAAGGGCATCTACAACCACAAGATTTGAGAAATTCATCTTCATATTATGTTTTCCTTATGATTGGTTGACTCTTATACTAAATTAATATGTTCAATTTATGTTTCCTACTTGATCTAACTATCTACAAATGGAAATTTAACAGTGACAAGATATGATCCTACTTTGGTATAAATTGTATATGCAATATCAAGGTATGAATTAATATGTTCAATTAAGAGATGTTAAATGAAATGAATAAAACTAATGTAATGTAAATAAGGGAGACCAGTGCCTTATTAGGTAAAACGGAGTCAAATGAAAGCCTTTAATGAATGGTTTCTATCTAGCAGGTCCTCTAATTGTTTGGCATATAACTATGAGTTTACAACTGGTATAAACATGCAAGAGTGTAATTGATAAACCCTACTTGAGGTAGAATATCAAATATGATTATTTGATTCTTCTTATTGATCCAAATGGAATTCCCAGATTACTATAATTTATTGAAAGGAACTTTAATTCTTCTTTAAAGAATCCAATAAACCAAATGACACAGAAACAACAAATGTGTACTAATAAATCGAATATATACTTGATACTTCAATTTAAACAACCAAGAAACATCAGATTGGAGACAATCAAATAATCGCGAGAATCCAACAAACAATTGATACCAGAATGAAGCCACTAAATCAAAAGTCTTTCATTATCTCCTTCAAAGTTCATACATGCAACATAGTCTCCTTGAATGTCATCATTTCTAAAAATTTAATGCTTACAGCAGTCTATCCTATTCTATAACTATCTTCTACCGCTTTACATTTATCCAACAAAGGATACTTATACATCAGTTTGCAAAAGGACGCGCCTTTTCAAAAAGGTTTAAAGCATAAAAGGTTTATGAAATTCACTATTAACTAATTTCTCTTAAGCCACAAATGGACTGCAGACATATGCTCCATATAATCTTGGCACTCATCAGTGTCGGCATCTCCCAACGCATCGCGGATCGCAATCTCCATCATTATCATTCGCTCATTTTGCTCACATGCTACATCCAATATCACATCTTTCGCAATGGCTGTCTCCAGCATCCCTTGGAGTATTGTTTCACACTCACTTTTCCATGTAGTCGCTTCCTTCGTTTTCCCTTCATCATCACATAACTTGGTCAATCTATCTTTGGCAGCCTCTGTCAATCCCTGCATATCCCCTTGTAACTCCTCAAAGAAATCCCTATGCCTATCCATAATACAATTGGAATTTTCAATCTCTTCATTACTAGGAGTGTCCTGCTCCAATTCCTCAATTCTTCTTGAATTCTGCTATCCACTCTCCTGTGTTCCTTTATTGCATCTACGTACTGTGAATTTTTTCCCCAGAGTTTATTTAACTAAGTGGTTAAAACAACTTGCCTTTTTTTTATTATTACAGAAAATGAATCCATTCTCCCTTGAGAGTATGCAGTTGACCCTTTCCAATGGTCTTTTTTCTGTGAACTCTCACCTTGAGTGAGCATCCTTGTTGGTTATGTTACACCACCTACCAAGTCTTTCAAGCATTCATTCTCTCTCAACATCCTCTCATTATTGGTTTTGTACATCTCCCTTTCCCTTATCAATGCTTGGATTTGGGATTTATTCAACTTGGCTATATTTATCCCAATATTAGCAGTCGCTATAGGATCAACCTCCCCAGCCTTCAGGGTCATGACATGTCCAAATGCCTTTTCAGTATCAATAACAATTGATTTCTTATGAGGATACAAGGCCCAAATCATCAATGTTTCATCATCAGGATTGTATCTTGATCCTATGTATACCTCCGTCACCTTATCTATACTGAGCTTATGGGTAGCATTGTTATCTTTTAAGAAAATATCAAAAACTAATGCATAATTCATATCCAAACCTGGAAAAATCATAACACTTGCCTTTTCAAGCAGCTCCCTCCCCTTTTTAGTGGTGATGTCAATCATCTCTTTGTCTACTTCATCCTTTAAGCTTTTTAATAGTTAATCCTCATTCCCTGGAGTGACATTGTCAACTTGTCCCCTTATCTCTTTCCCTTTTTTCTTATATAAAAATGTCTTAAACTCCGAGGTCTTTATAAATTCATCATCCGATATGAAAGACCTATAGTCTTCATGTCTTGTATCTACATCCATGGTTTCCTTAACATCTGTTTCTCTGGAAACATAGGCATACACTTGAGTCTTCATTCATGAAACTTTCCCAGATGAGCTTTGTGGCTTGTCTATTTCTGAAATCCCCTTAATGGAGGATAACAACTCAGCATCCCCCAACTCCTGATTATGTTTTTCAATCACAATTTCAGCTTCCTCTACCTCCAGGTTTCTGATTATGTCATCAGATTTAAAGGGCACATGATGGTACCCTCAGAGATTTACTTTTTGTTTGGCATAGTGGATATACCCTTCTAGATCAAAGTTCTTTCTCACTAGTGCTCTTCTCATGTTGTAGTGCAATAATTTGTCCAGAATCAGATCATAACCTTCCTTGGCTAATACAGTGAAATCACTAAAACACAATGTACTGGGCATAAAATCCTGTTTCCCATATGAACTTAAGTTCATAACACTAGAGTAATTCATTTGCCTAACAATTTCTAGGTATGCAATTCTATCCGGGACAGTTCTGGGCAGAATGAAAGGTGTATCCTCAAAGCCATAAACCCTAATCATTATGGAATTCTCTAAGAAATACCAATCCCCCTAGTTGTGGTTAATTGGTCCATTGTAATCTCTAGGCCTGAGAAACCTTTTTACTTGTTCAGATAAAGAATAATCACAAGGATGGCTAAAAAATCTATACAAGGGTTTCACAAAGAATTCTTCAAAATGCAAGAACTTTGAATTGGCAAACCTACTGTCCCAAATAGGAGTCTATAATTGAACAGGAAATGGCCTACCTTCCTTGTCAGATTGTGAAATCCTCAGTTCCTGGGGCCATAAACCTAACTCTTGTCCAAAATACAACACTAAGTGCATCAGCAGTGAGTAATTTCTGAGATGGAGAACAGAAGCACCACTCTTTAATGCCATCAAATTTGCATCCAGCTCCTTGAAAACATGTGCAGCATAGTCAAATGATCTAGAATTGTGATACTAAATGTCTACAACAATCACCATGGGAACAACCGCCATATGCTCAGGTACCTCCATCCCTAATACCTATCCCACTGAGCAGTAAGTATATTTTAGGTAAGGTTCGAGAGGTCTACATGAAAGGGTGGCCCCTCACTGTCTTCCATTGGAGTAGGTTTTCCATGACACCTAATTATGTGTAGAGGTAACCTCCACCCTTTATAAATGGTTTCCATCCTTCTGAACTCACTATCGATCTCTTCACTCACTACTTTCTCACTGCATATTCCCTCCATTCTGAAAACCTCAGCAATTGCATTCTCAGATACATGTATCAATGGATTCCCTGACAAATCACATATAGCTTTGTTTTTTGAATCATAGTGTCCAGCCATCAATTTTACCAGTTCGACGTTAATAAAAACATTAGAGCACAATAATTTCCCTAAATTGAGCCTCCATGGATTGCATACTGGCTCAAAGCGATTTCTCCTGTGGTAATGGAAATTGAATAACTCATAGCCTCTAATCAGAGTCCAAACATCACCTATAAATTTTCTTTTATCGTCCAATTTGTCAACTTCCGCTTTGAGCTGTGCAGAACGCCTAGCTTTAGGTCCAGAACCAGGTAACTAGTCTATGAGGTCTTGATTTAGCTTCCTTTCAGTACCTTCTGGTTGCAACTCAGTCTTTTTCTTTTTTGCTTTTGATTGGCTTCCCTCCCCGAGTTTTCTTCCCTTTAGTTTTCCTGAACCAGTGCCTTCCATAATTCAAATTTTTACGAATTCTGAGAGGATGAGAAACTTACTGTAACTTCTTCCAAACTCAAGCCAAGTGAATGCCTTAATTGCTCTGATGGTTTCCTTGCTCTCCTTCGCTTTGAATTCTATGAGATTATGATTTCAATTGATCATACCGTGATATGCAAAATCTCCTACGCTTCGTGGCACCATTAATGTCTTTACCGATCGAGACATGAATGCTGCAAGTTTTTTTTTCAAAATTCTTGTTGTCACATCAGGGCTCACACTAGCAAGACATTTCAAATCTCTGGTCGATCCACCTATTCAATGTTCACCCATCCACCAAGACGTCTTGCAGTTTCCCCGACATCACAAGTCTCCCCGATATTTTCTTTCCTTTTTCTTTTCATATCGTCGTGACTTTCACCGAAACAACTATCACTCAGACTTAATGAATCGGGCCAATGGTTCTTTTCCTTAATCTGAAAGTACTTTGTCTCACCGATATGTTCACTTTATCAACTTATGTCACTGAGACCAAGCAATTTGTTCTAGCGACAGAATAATACTCGCTGTGATGTCTCTTAGATCTCCCCACAGTGACATGTCTCACCAATACGCCTCTTCTTCAGCAAGACAACGAGCATCATCTTATCGATACCTGTTATCTCCACATGCTCAATTTTGTCAGTGTAACCCGAGGGGTCGGTAAGAATTTTATGAACTCTTCCTGGCATCGTTTGTCTTACCAATTGTGTCCTCCTTTCGCTTTATTGACAAGACCAATAATGCTTCAGCCAGTGTTTTGAAATCTCTCTCCGATGACCAAAGTCTCTCCGATAGACTTTACTTTTCTCCAATCAGAAAAAGGTAACTTAGCTCGATATGACCTTACACCGTCACGCCGATACCTTTTGTCTTGTCGATTAGTAATACAAACCCGCATTCTCCTAGTGTATAACTTTATTGGTATGACCCGTTTGATGTCTCGCCGATAAGATAACATCGGAAAGACATTTCAAACCTCTGGCCGATCCGCCTGTTCAATGTTCACCCATCTGCTAAGACATCTTGCAGTTTCCCCGACATCACAAGTCTCCCCGATAGTTTCTTTCTTTCTATTTTTTTATCGCCATGACCTTCACTGAAAAAACTATCGCCCAGACTTAATGAATCGGGCCAACAGTTCTTCACCTTACTCCAATGTTTTTTGTCTCACTGAGATGCTCACTTTATTGACTTATGTCGCCATGACCAAGTATTTGTTTTTTCAAAAAAAATGATACTCATCGTCATGTCTCTTAGATCTCCCCGCGGTGACATGTCTCATCGATATGCTTTTTCTTCAGCGAGACCATGCGCATTGTCTTCTCGACACCCTTTATCCTCGTATGCTCAGTTCTGTCGGTTTAACCCGGGGGGTCGGTAAGACTTTCCAAATTCTCCCCGGCATTGTTTGTCTCACTGAGTGAGTCCTCCCCTTGCTTTATCGGCAAGACTAATAACGCTATGGGCAGTGTTTTAAAATCTCTCTCCAATGACCAAAGTCTCTCTGATAGACTTTACGTTACTCCAATCGGCAAAAGGTAATTTAGCTCAATGTGACCTTACATTGTCACGCCGATACTTTTTTTCTTACCGATAAGATATACAAACCCACATTCTCTTTGTGTATAACTTGATCAGTGTGACCCTTGTGATGTCTTGCCGATACATTTAGGATATGTATATTATCATCGATGAGACCTGCATCGACTTATGCTGATATTTTCATATGTAAAGATTTTAATGTCAGATGAAATTTATGGGGCGTTATGGCACAATTTTAAATCGGATTTTGGTAAAATATGCTATGTGAGGATTGTTTTGTCTACATTATGAATCTTTTTTGGGAGACTAATAATCATGAAGAAATAATGAATTTGTCAAAATCTGACAGTTCCAACAGTACGAAGGTTTGATGTTTCATGATAGCACTAGCATTTGAGTTATAATGATATATTTAGAGCTCATGGCTCTCCTTTGTATAAACATATCACAATTTTGAATAATATAATCAAGGGTTATGGCGTTCATCTCACTGTTATGGTGTGTATGATTTCCATTTTTGCTTTAATTCAAAGAGTAAATTAAAATGCTTGGATGGAGTCATAGATGGATATGTTTGTAAAGGGATTTGATAAGAAGTATAGAGTTGGGATAGAAATTGACACTGTTGTAATACAATATTGTCAGAGATCTTATATGTTGTGTGTTTGAACATATTATGGAAATCTAAATATTTGTGAATTCGACTCCCCAATAGTATATGGCACTGGCCTAAATCGTATGTGTTTGTAAGGTTTTGTGTCTGTTTGTCTTAGCTTAGAACTTGCTGCCAAATTGCAAATTAAATGACTATCTTAAGTGGTGAAATGCCGTTGTAATCATCTCATGCTCCAAGTAGTTAATTCTATTGATGCTTTTATGTTGTTTAAATTGATATATCAAGCATATATATATATATTCAGTTTACTGATACATAATTGTTGTATTAGTGTGATGTGATTATTTGGTTCTTTCAAGTAAAGATTAAACCCTTCTAGTCAATCACAGTAACTAAAGAGTATTAATTGGATCAATAAGAAGAATCACATAACTAGGATTGTCATTCTATCTCAAGTAGAGTTTTTCAGTCATTTACTTGCACATTTATACAAATTATAAACTACATTTGTGTGCCAATTACTTTGAATTATTTCCATCATAGATTACACTTTTATAGATCTTCATTAGACTCCATACACCCAACAAGGCAGTGATCTCACACTTTCATCTTTTGGTTTATCCATTTTATTTCTTACATTTGTTAACTGAACATATTCTAATATAATTAAAATTAAAAACATCATAAATTAATTATGTAACCACATAAGTCAAATATAATTCTTTCAAGAAATTAATATCAAATAGATAATACAAATTAATGTCATTGATCTTCTTCTTCATCCAACTCTTTGTCTATATCATCCGATCCAGATTCAACATTGTAAGGATTGGTCATATCATCATCATCGTCATTGATATCAGTTTCGATAATGTCATCATCCACAAAGATATCATCTTCATGAACATTAACTCCTAAATCATCATGATCTAGTTCCTCCTCTTTGACATCTTCGTCAGGCACATCATCAACTAACTGTTGAACCTGATCATTATCTGCATCATCTTCTATTTCTTCAGTATCTTCTTCTTCCACAACATTATACTTTACTGGCTTTCCTCTTGGATTATGTCTAACAACATATGACCAACCCGCTTTACTTGGAACCTTTGAGTAAAATACCTGCTCACATTGGCTTGGAAGAACATAGGGCTCATTTCTAGCTCGCTCAAAATACCTTGTATTAACCATGGTAAATCCATTATCATGTTCAATAACAGTTCTCTCGGGATCATTTTCATTCAATCGTAGCCTGTACCATAGGATGACGAACAAAACTAATTTGAAGGACTTAAATTCACACTCAAGTATATCATCCAAAATCCCATAGTATTGATTTTCTGAGACTTTTGGATGTATGTCGCTTCTAGATGAAACATTAGTCACCTGGAAGACTGCAGTTATCCTAGAATCACAAGTTTTCTTCGTGTCATCCAACTTTTTGATTCAAAATTTATGACCATTGCACCACATAGCCTTGTGGTGTTTCACCTACAATATATCAAACATGCAAAACTTATTGCAATATCGTCAGTTGATAAACATATTTATTCTTGGTCGAATGTATGCAAAGAAAAAAATCTCAACATATATATACATCAATATAATTCAAAATAATTAAATAATATGGGTGATTAATATATTTATACATACCTGTTTATCTCTTAAACCATGTGCTAAATCAATTTCCCTTGGTGTAACATTGGAATCTCCATTACGATGAGCTTCTTTAATCAATGAAGCCACACCTTCCCATGTTAATGCGTGACCAGATTGTTGACATTGTTCAATCCATACCGTCATCCAATCAAGATTGTTTGTGACGTACAAATGTCGTGCATCCCACTCTCGACCAACTGTATCAAAAAAAATTGAAATTCACAAATGACGTATAATTAGTTAATTACCATGGTATACGACCTTAATTTATAATTGATCAATATTGAAGATTAATAATTAAATAACTACAATATACATAAAAACCAAATGTAAAATGTATTCTAATTAATATCCATGACCATCTTATAATTACCTAACACTTTCCTCAATCTACCTTTCCCCATCAAGTACTCCCCTTCGAATTTTTTAATGGAGTTGGGATCCCAAATGTGATCTACATGGATCTTTGCTGCAAACTTAGGAAGATATTCAGTAATGTACACCATGGTCTGGTATACCATGTATCCCTCCACCATAGAACCCTCGGGATGTGCTCTCTGTCTAACCAAAGCCTTCAAAAATTTCAAGTGCCTCTCAACCATCCACATTGACCTGGTGTGTACAGGTCCACACAATTCAATCTCCTCAACTTGGTGTATGAGGTAGTGTTCTTATGCATTGAAAAATGTCGAAGATAGACACTTTTTCATTTCATGCATTAGACGAGGAATTCTTCTCTTCCAATAATTTATATCTTCTTTATGGATTGCTTTAGATGACATCCATTTACAAGTGATTCAAGGCACAAATATATTAATGAGATTTAACAAAAATATACAATGAATTGAATAAATATCGCTACTTACCTCATGTATTTTCCAAGATCACATATAACTTGTTTGACATTGTTGTCGAAGTTGTCTGGGAGAGATAGAGGTAGAACGTACTGCAACAATTATAAAATGATCTTTTCATTAATATTTTTCCAAAAGTAGTAAACATAATACACTGAAAAGTACATGCAGTATACAAATATATATAATATACCAGAATAATTACCTTAATGAAGGTATGTCAATCATGCGTTTTCATCCCTGGCCCAAATTCACCTTTCTTTGTTATGATATTGTTTATGTTCGCAGCAAATCCTATGGGAAATCGAATTTTTCGTATGACTTGTTTTATAGCATTGCTTTTCTGCTCCGTTAATAACCAAGGAAGGGCACTTATATTAATTTGGTCTCCATCGCTATTTAATTGAATGACTTTTTTCATTGCATGACTGACTTCCTCAATAATTTTGACAATTTTTTCTTTGTCATGTCTTCCATCCAATATTTTCCATAACATTTTTGTCATATTCTTTTCGATATGCATTGTATCAAACAAATGCACAATTTGTAGCTGCTCATAGTAGGGCAACCTACTAAATTATCTGGGATAACATTTCAGTCCCTGTGGAAAGCCGACCAGTAATGCCTTGACGACCTTCATGAAGCATATAATTTAAACAAATTAACAATGACAATCATTGTCAATTACAACATGAGAAAACACAACACAATATAAAAATATAAATTCAAAACATATCATAAATGATAGATAGACAATTTGATCCGATGTATAACCTTGACGATTAATTCTATTATATTCCAACTTCCATAGGCGAGGTGTCATTCTTCGTGGTTTTGATGTAGTCTCTTCTTTCCCATTGAAAATATGTTTTTCAGTAGTTCGATACTTATGATTTTTGTGGAGGAAGTGCCTATACTCATCAAGCACCTGCTTTCCTAAACTTGTTGAACGACGAGATTTCATCTTTGGACCACAAATTGGACATGCAAATTTTCCCTTTGTTTGAAGACCTGCAAATCATATATAATTGGATTAAATATGTCAATTTTTATAATTGTATATAATAAATAGATTATTTAAAAAACATGCATGATATTTAATTCATAAAATTAAATATCGTTAAATTCATGCAGTAGAACGTTATAACATACCAGAAAAATGTGTTAGCCCTGGGGCATCATGAACTGTCCATACAAGCATTGCATGGAATTGAAATTATATTTGTCCTATTGGTCTAGATATGTCATACATAGTGACGCCATTCCATAACTTTAGTAACTCGTCTATAAGAGGCTCAATATGTACATTCATATCTTTAACCTGGTACTTACCTAGTTGAATGAACATAAACATTACATAATTATTATAACCATTTTACTGCAATATATATAAATTCATGTACATGACTATTAAATGAAAAAACATATAAGTCATTATGCAACAAATAAGACAAATGAGATGCTACTACGTTAAAGAAAATTGATGTAAACAAATACCTGGAACAATCATTGCCAACATTATGTGCTCCCTCTTTATTGACATCCATGGAGGAATGTTATTGTTGATAACAAAAACAGGCCACACCGAGTAAATAGATCTCAGCTCTCCAAATGGATTGACACCGTCCGCTGCCAATGAAAGCCTAAGATTACGAGGTTCTTCTTTAAAGTGTGGCCATTTTTCCTCCATGTCCCTAAATGCAGAACCATCTGCAGGCATTCGAAGAATCTCATCTCCACTTCTATTACGTGCATGGTAATCCATAAATTGTGCTAAGCTTTCGCACCTAAATAATTGTTGCATACATGGAATAATGGGAATATAACGAAGAACCTTGTGAGGCACCTTTTTTGTTAGTTGATCTGTTTGATATCTATTGATATGACATTCTGGGCATTCTTGTAAATTCATGTTGTTTATGATATATAATATGATCATTAGGACATGCATCTATTGCTTGATACTCCAATCCAATATCTTTCATAATGCCAGATAAATCTCGGTATGAGCGAGGTAAAATATTTGATGGTGGTAACAAAAATTCACCAATCAATCTACAACTAAAACTAATTTCTTAATATAAAGAATATGAAAGGTACATACTTCATCCTTTATTTACTAGCGATGAACTAACAACAATTAAAATAGATGAAAAAATATGACATATATGACATACCTTAACATCCGTGAGATTGCTATGTTGGATAAACCATTCATAACCTTCAAGTTCACCAACAAGAATACAACAAAGAGAAGAGTTGTTTGGGAGCCTTCATAAAGGGGCTTGTATGCCTTCTCAAGTACAGGTAAATCATGAACATCATCAAAGTCATCTCGATCAACATGATCAGATGTGCCACTACATGTGTCATGGATCAATGTATTTGTACAATCATCTTAAATTTTTTTTTCTGGTGCATGATCATCTTCTTCCATAGGATCATTAACTTCATCTTTGATATTCACAGCTCCATGTTCCTCTGCTTGCAAAACCACATTCTCTGGGCCATGATAATTCATATTGTGTGCCCTAGGGCACCCCACCTTTATAATAATGACATACACAAATAAACCATGATCATGATCAAGTGATTTTATATATATATATATATATAAAATGTTAAAACAATATAAACATTTACAAATTCAATCAATATAAACACATATAATGAACAAATTACCAATGGACGATAATCATGCCCCCCTTCAATGTGACCATGTTTCCTACAATGTTTCTTAGCTATTGTGATTAAAAGTCTTCTCGTCTTTAAGCCCTTGCAATTATTGCAAGGACAATAACATTTCCCATCACCCTTTCTTTTCAATATAGCCCACAATCTAGCAACTGTCTCTTCATTTTGTTATGCACTAATATTATCTGACATGATTTTTCTTTACCATGCTTGAATATTTAGATCTTCAAAAAATATCAAACTCACACGTACTCCAATAATTTTTAATCATACACAGGCAACAAAATATAATAATTATGATATTTTACACCCTAAAAAATCGGCATGCAACCGCCCCTGCAAAAGAGAAGATAGTCTGAAGTTAATGACCCCAAAAAACACTTTCAAATGCTAATTCTTGAAATTATTAAATTTTGATTTTACAATGATTTCCAACTATTATACTCCTAAAATCAGAATATTGAACTTGCACAACAAAATCTAGAAATGAAATTCTCAAAATGCAGCTAATAGGCCTCAACAATAAAGGCCTACTCAAGACTTTGTGAAGTCATTGCAAGGTTTCCAGGCCTTACCTGATGATTTCAGCAGGAGGATTAAAGAGTTGGTAAAGATTTTTGATGATTGGAGTGACACATCTTTACCAGATATTGTAGATACCCAAGGAAATGTTAGATCACTGCAAGAATGGCAGGACAGGGTAGATGAAATCATCAATGCACAAATCAAATTGATTTGTGATGACTCAGATTATGACATGCTGATGAGTAGTATGGATAAAATCATTAACACTAGCACATTTTTGGAATCTTTTGAAAGGGAGGTGAATCAAGTAGCAGTAAAGTATACACCTTACAGTGCCAAGGTAAATTAGGTGGTAAATTTTAATTGGCCAACGAATGAGGAATATCAAGGATGGGTAGAAAAGTACTTAACTGAACAAGAATAGGACAAATTCTACAACTAGCAGTTAACAGCTCAGCAGTTATGGTTATAACAAATTTTGGCTATGTCTTGGTGGTAGTTTTGGTGCAAGTTTTCAAAGTTTGGCAAATGCAACAATTATTCTCTAGTGGACGGGATGAACAAGAAGATTCTCCAAAGACTCAGTTGTTGTAACCAATTTTTGAAAATGTCATAAGGCGGTCCAAGTGACCAGTGACAGGTGTAATCCTGGTATGATGCTTGTTGCTCCTTCATTTTCCCTATAAGAAGGATTTCAGGACCAGAAATACGGGTTAGCAAGTTAGATATCTTTAGGTCAAGTCTAACTGAAGTTACTAAGCGAATTTGTAAAGAGCCTGATATTATAGTGAAGATACTATTCTTAGGTTTGGTGTCATTCTATTGTAGGTTTTAGTTTCATGGGTACTTAATTTTCAAGACAGTACTAGCATCTGAATGAAAATTACTCATTTCAAGGTCATTTATCTCCATTGTATGAATATATTATTATCTTGAATAAAATGATCAAGGGTTATTTTGTTCATCTCACTGTTATGGTGTATGTAATTCTCATTTTGGCTTTAATTCAAGGAATTAATTAAAATGCTTGAGTGAGGTTATAGGTGACTATGTTCATATAAGGATTTGATAAGTAGTATTGGGTTAGAATATAGATTGATGGTATTGTAAGGCAGTATTATCTGAGATTTTATATGCTGTGTCTAGAAGATAAACTTGGTTACAATAAAAAAACAACCAACACCTTTGATATTATCTAGCTATGGCTCCCAAATCTATTGCAAATTGATCATTAGGGTTAAAATTGCAACCTTGAAAATATAATCTTTGTCCAAATCCATCAAGAATTTTCCATCAGTTATAAACAATTCCCTTATAAAGAATTTGTGAAGCCAGGTCTAAAATATGGAAATGAAATTCTAAAAATGCACAAGACTAAAAATGAAATCTGATGAGATGTTGCTTTAAAATATGATTTTCAAACCTGGAAGTACAAATCTAACTTCACAAATGAATTTTGGAAAAAGATAATGACTACCCTCAACCTGGCGATATCTTCTTGAGTTTCTTCTGATTTTCCCCAAGAATACCGTTGAGCAAAACACTGTCGCAATAAAAAGTCGAGCTCATTTCAATTTATGTCCACCACAATTTAACTTTGCAAGACCGTCTCGATTTCGGTGAAAGATCTTCATTGAAACGTACACAAAACAACGGTTCATCGAAATTTTGATGAACGTCGGGGTAAAAATTAAAAAAAAAGAGAGAGAAAGAGAGAGGGAAAGAAGGTGGAGATATTGAGAGAGATTAGGCAAGGAGGGAGATAGAAATAGGTATAGAGGGACAAATAGGTAGAGGGTAGAGGGTAGAGTGTTTAAAGGTTTAAGGGTTTATTTTTTTAGGGTTTAGAGTTAAGGGTAAAGGAGAGAGAGATAGAGGGAGTTAGTGAGAGAGAGAGAGAGGGCGGGAGTGGAAAAGAGATAGAGGGTAGATGGTAGATGGTATAGGGTAAAGGGTAGAGGGGAGAGAGATAGAAGGAGTGATTGAGTGAGAGAGGGAGACCTCAAAGATGGAGAGGCGGTAGGAGGGAGTGACTTGAGAGAGAGAGAGGGAGGGAGGGAGTTGGATACAAATAGAGGGTTTAAGGGTTTAGGGTTTAGGGTTAAGGGTGGAGGGGAGATAGATAAAGGGAGTGAGTGAGAGAGAGAGATACCTGAGAGAGGGAGAGACTTTAGAGAGAGAGGGGGAGTTGGAGAGAGATAGAGGGTAGAGGGTAGAGGGTAGAGTTTTTAAGGGTTTAGGGTTTAAGGTTTACAGTTAAGGGTATAGTGGAGAGAGATAGAGAGAGTGAGAGAGAGAGAGGGATGGAGTGGGAGAGAGATATAGGGTAGAGAGTTAAGGGTAGAAAGGAGAGAGATAAAAGGAGTGAGTGAGAGAGAGAGAGAGGGGGTAGGAGGGAGAGACCTGATAGAGAGAGACCAGGAGGGAGGGAGTGGGAGACAGATAAAGGGTATATTATAGAGGTTTTAAGGGTTTAGGGTTTAAGCGATAAGGGTTTAGGGTTAAGGGTATATGGGAGTGAGTGAGTGAGTGAGTGAGTGACTGTTAGAGATACCTAAGAGAGAGAGAGAGAGGGGGTAGAGGGAGAGTCTTGAGAGAGAGAGAGGGGATGAGGGAGAGTCTCTATATCTCCCATCCCTCTCTCTCTCAAGTATCTCCCTCCTACCCCATCTCCCTCTCTTATTTCTCTCTCTCTCTCTCTCAGTCACTCCCTCTATCTCTCTCCCCTCTACCCTTAACTCTAAACCATTAACCCTTCAACACTGAACCCTTAAACCCTCTACCCTCTACCTTGAATCATCCCTCCCTCTTTCTCTCGCCCACTCCCTCCCTCTCTCTCCAAAGTCTCTCTCTCCTACTACCTCTCCCTTTCTTAGGTCTCTCTCTCACTCACTCACTCCCTCTATCTTTCTCCCCTCCACCCTTAACCCTTAATCATGTATCATTAACCCTTAAACCCTAAACCTTCTTCCCTATAACCTTAATCATCCCTCCCTCTAACTCTCTCCAACTCCCTCCCTTCCCCTCTCTCTCTCTCAAACCTCTTTCTCCTACCCCCTCTCCCCCTCCCTCTCTTAGGTATCTCTCTCAGTCACTCCCTCTATCTCTCTCCCCTCTACCCTCTACCCTTGAGCCTAAACCCTAAACACTTAAACCTTAAACCCTCTACCCTCTACCCTTAACCATGCCTCCCTCTATCTCTCTCCCACTCCCTCCCTCTCTCTCTCAAGTATCTCCCTCCTAACCCCTCTCCCTCTCTCAGGTCCCTCTCTCAAGTAGAGGGTAGAGGGGAGAGACAAGAAAAGTGACTAAGAGAGAGAGACTTGAGAGAGGGAGAGGGGTTAGGAGGGATAGGGTTGAGAGAGAGAGATGGAGGGAGTGGGAGAGAGATAGATTGAGGGAGGGTTAAGGGTAGAGGGTAGAAGGTTTAAGGGTTTAGGATATAGAGCTAAGGGTAGATGGGAGAGAGAGAGAGAGAGGGAGTGAGAGGGAGAGAGACCTAAGAGAGGGAGATGGGGTAGGAGGGAGATTCTTGAGAGAGAGAGGGAGGGAGTGGGATAGAGGTAGAGGGTAGAGCGTAGATGGTTTAAGGTTTCAAGGGTACAAGGCTAAGGGTAGATGGGAGAGACATAGGAGAGAGAGAGAGAGAGAGAGAGAGAGAGGAGAGAGGGAGAGGGTGTACGAGGGAGATCATTAAGAGAGAGACAGAGGGTAGAGGGTTTAAGGGTAAAGGGTTTAGAGTTTAGGGTTAAGGGTAGAGGGGAGATAGATAGAGGGAGTGATTGAGAAAGAGAAACCTAAGAGAGGGAGAGGGGGTAGGAGGGAGAGACTTGAGAGAGAGAGAGAGGGTAGAGGGTTTAAGAGTTTTGGGTTTAAGGGTTAAGGGTTTAGGGCTTAGGGTATAGGGGGGAGATAGAGGGATTTAATGAGAGAGAGAGAGGGAGGGATTTAAAGAGAGATAGATGGTAGAGGGTTAAGGGTAGAGGGTAGAGGGTAGAGGGTTAAAGGTAGAGGGGAGAGAGATAGGAGTGAGTGAGAGACCTAAGAGACCTGAGGGAGGGAGAGGGGGTAGGAGGGAGAGACTTGAGAGAGAGAGGGGGAGGGAGGGAGGGAGGGAGGAGTGGGAGAGATAGAGAGGGTAGGAGGGTCTACAGTTTAGATTTTAAGGGTTAAGGGCTTAGGGTTAAGGGGAGAGGGGAGAGAGATAGAGGGAGTTAGTGAGAGAGAGATACTTGAGAGAGGGAGAGGGGATAGGAGGGAGAGTCTTGAGAGAGAGAGAGGGATCCAGTGGGGGTGAGATAGAGGGTAGACGGTTTAAGGGTAGAGAGGAGAGATATAGGAGTGAGTGAGAGAGATAGAGATACTTGAGAGAGAGAGATGAGGAAGGGATATATATGTAGGTAGAGAGAGTTGAGATAGAGACAGAGTAGAGAGGGAAGGAGAGAGGTGAAGGGAGGGAGAATTTTGAGAGAAAAGAAGGAAGGTGGATATATAGAGAGGGAGAGAGAGGGAATGAGTTATAGAGGGATACATAGGTAGAGATAAGTAGAGAGGGATGGAGAGATGGAGGGAGAGGCAGGGATGGAGAGAAAGAGATAGGTAGGTAGAGAGAGTAAGGGGAGATATAGATAAGTGGAGAGGGAATGAGAGATGGATGGAGAGGTAGGGATCGAGGGGGGGATAAGGATGTAGAGAGAGGGGAGAGAGCAATAGAGAGGAGAGAGGCAGGTAAGGAGAGGGAGGGGAGATAAAGAGAAGGAAGAGAGGAGGAAGACAAAGGAAAGAGGTAGGAGGAGAGATAGGTGAGATAAAGAGAGAGAGGAGGGAGGGATATTTAAGAGAGAGGAGATAGAGAGAAAATAAAGTAAAGAGGGAAGGGGGAGAGAGAGAGAGGTGATAAACAGATGTAGAGGCGTAAGGAGGAAGGTAGAGAAATTGAGAGAGCAAAAGGGAAAGGGAGAGGGAGATAAAAATAGGTATATAGGGGTAGGTTAAACAAAGATAAGCAAAGTGAATTTTGGTGGAAGAGAGAGAGGAGGGAGGGATAGTTAAAGATGGATAGTTGAGATAGATATAAGGACAAAGATATAGGTAGAGAGAGGGAAAAGAGAGATAGAAAGAGGGAGAGGGAGAGAGGATATATACAAAGATGTGGAGGGAGGGAGAGATAGAGAGAGGTGATAGAGAGAGAAGTAGAGAGGGAAAGAAGGTGGAGATATTGAGAGAGAGGAGGCAAGGAGGGAGAGAGAAATAGGTATAGAGGGACAACTAGGTAGAGAGAAGTAGATATGAAAGGAGAGATATAGGGAGAGGTAGGTATGGAGAGAGGTGAGACAAAAATAGAGAGAGGTCTAGGTAGATAGAGGGAGGAGGAGATAAAGTTAAGTATAGAGGGAAGGAGATAGGGAGGAAGAGGTAGGGATGGGGAGAGAGAGGTGAGAGAGAGGAGGGAGAGGAGGGAGGGATAGGTAGGGAGAGAGGGGTGAGATAGAGAGAATGAGATTAGAGAGGGAAGGGGACAAAGAGAAGTGAGATAGGTGATAGAGATGTATGATGGAGCTGAAAAGTAGAGATGTAAGGAGGAAGGTGGAGAGATTGAGAGGGAAGGAGCAGGGAGAGAGAAAGATGTATAGAGGGATAGGTTAGATAGAGATAAGTAGAGAGAAAAGGTGGGTGAAAGGAAGAGAGAGGGAGAGAGAGAGGGGGGGAGAAAGAGAGGTGAGATAGAGAGAAGTAGAAAGGGAAGGAGAGAGAGGGGGAGATAGAGAAAATTAGAGAGGGAGGGAGAGAAGGAGAGAGATGTGAGATAGAGAGAACTAGAGAGAGAATGGTGAGATAGAGAGTAGAGAGGGAAGGAGAGAGAGAGAGGGAAGCATAGAGTGAGAGAGAAAGAGGGGAGAGAGAGGGAGAGAGGGATAGGTAGGTATAGAAAGAGGTGATATAGAGAGTAGAGAGAGATATATAGAGATAAAAGGAGAGGGAGGGGAGATAAAGAAATGTAGAGAGGGAAGGAAGGAGGGAGATAGATATTGGAGAGGGAAGGAGAGAGAGATGGACATGTAGATACATAGTTCTTGAGTTCATGGAAGATATTGTTAGATAAAGGGATGGAGATAGTAAGAGAGGGAGAGGTCTAGAGAATAAGAGATGAAAATGAGTGAGATAGAGAGAGAAAGATGAAATTTTACCTCCTAATTACTAAAATTTGTCCACCTCATTATTGAAATTTAACATGTTGATTATTGAAATTTGACTAAATCTAAAATTTTTAAGATCTTCCAAAAAATAGAATTTGCATTATAACTCCTAGAGATCTGAAACCACTCAAACATCCTGCCTATATATACATGAAATATAACTTAAATTATAAGAAATTAAATCTCCATATGTAAATTTCAACTTATACTTAAATGTTTATTTCATGTATATAGTTTCCCTGACAGAGAAAGAGAAAATCAAAGAGTTTACAAAAATGCATTCCAAAAGTCATGAATGACATTTTCTCATGCAAATTAGATTAAATATTTTAATATATTATATGTATTATTTTTAATTTTTAATATATTATATATTATATTATTATATTAAATTTTACTATAATATTTTCATTGTTTTATTAATTTTACTATAATATTTTCATTGTTTTATTATATATAAATATATCTTATTTTTATCATTGATATGGCATTAGGGATTTGTTCCCCATAAAACATAGATTTTAAAATATACAATCCAAAATGGCACCTCATCTAGAGGGATAGAGTTTGGTACTAGGTAGACATAATATTAAGTTTTTATATAAAAAGTATTTATGTCCAAACTTAAAGCTGCAATAAGATTTTAATCTTAAAATCTAAATATTGAACATCGTCAATCAAAGATATAAATTTAGCCTCATATCTTGGATCCAAGGTGAAGGACTAGTCCATGTTTTCAACATTAAAAACCCTTGTAACACTCTTTAGAAACTCTAGACCCCAACAAGATTAATGCAAGTTCATTCAACAATCATTTCCTCCACACCTTCAACTAGAAATGGTGCCCACATGTTGTTATAGTTAGGATGAATAGCAAGCTAGACCCCCCAAGTGCATTGAAATTTGAGCCTCAAGATTTCCTAATCCAACACATAATTTAGCCTCGCCTATAATTTGGGTCTGAATAGCACCTCTCCAACCTACCTCGCATTCTTTGGATTCACCCAAATCAAGCATTTTTTCCACAAATGAAAATTAGATACATCATAATTAACGCAATACCTTCTCACCAAATTCATAAAAGTGGTCCCCAACGCCATTTTAATTTCCTATATCACCTTTGAAGAAGAAGAATTAAATATTTTCTTCATACACAGCTCCAAAGTAGCACCATTGAATGCAACCTAAATCTTCTTAGCTTGTAGATACACCATTGCCTCCATCATTGAGATCCCAAAAAGGTTTCATTTACCTCTTTAAAAATCCTTGTGTTCAAAATTCCTTGAGCATACACTGGAATGATTAAAGGCCACACAATAATTTAGACTCCACACACACTTGACTAGTCCAAAGGCATAGACCCGCATGCAAAAAATAAATGCAAGATCATCCAAAAATAAAAATACATATTTGTATCACCTTCGAAAAGATGGTAGTCATCCACAATCTATCCATCCTCTTTGTCAGTTTCCACATTTTCCAAATGGTCTGTATCTTTATTTGCATCTCAAAACATGTGGCATACTTGAAATTCATCAAAATATTTTAGCAATGTTAAATAGATACATATAACATTATTTAGTCTCCAATTTAAAAACTTTCCCAATCAAAAGGAACTTATCACTAGAAGGGATTCCCTTCTACAATTATTTTCTTGAATCCTAGTTGTATTCCTTCTTGAAGATGATAAAAAACACCCTATAGATTTGCTTCATTATTGGTTCCTCAACATACCCATCTTCTAAAGGCATGTTTTCCTTATTTTATTTTTTGGATTCAATCCCAAAGAGTTCTAGGGCCATTTTAAAAGGTGTTTTATCATTATCATAGTCCTCCAACAAAAAAAATCCTTGGAGGACTTTTGAATACCTCCATTATCTTTACATTTGATGTTTATTTTTCCATCCCATCCCTAGGAAAGTTATCCTTGTCATCCAATGGACCATCCTTAGGGACCTCCATCAAATTCTCAAAGCCCTTCATCCCTTTATCCACTGATATACTATTTTTCTCCAACTCCACTGGTCTAAAATTACTTTTCTCTTTATTTAACAAATGCTATATATTGCCCTTAAATTTTGATTGGCATTCCTTTGTTGAGCTCCCTAAATCCATGCAAAGTTTATATCTTAGCAAGGGGACATGATTTTACACTTTATGTCTCCATGCTCCAAAATTTGACCAAATTTTGATCTCCTCCAACAATGGGGAGTTTACGTTCATCATTACACAAACTATAGCATAAATATTGAAGTTTCCTTGCTTGATTTTATCATTTGTCATCACAAAGGTTCCCAATTTATTTCTTATTATTTCTAAGGTCTTAGTCTACCAATACTCCATCATTCTATATGACAGTGATTTTTCATACACTAATTCCATGCCTTCCCTTGATGTTTCCATGAAATATGAAAATTCCATAGTGCCTAGGAGAAGGGCGTGCTTCTTATCAATCCTGAAATAAGTCTTATTTGACTCATTCAACTATGACGTTATCTCCAAAAAATAAATTATGTCTAGAACATTTTTTGGTAGCACATGGGTTGCTACTGGGGTCCTATACATTCTGATCATTATTGTATTAGAATAGAAAAAATAATACCCCCACCTATGATATATCCCCTTCTTTGTGGTGAGGTCTTTTGGCCTCAAAAACCTCCTTATCTCTTCTAACTGTCCCCAATCTATTTGGATACCAAGACCTTGTTGCAGGGGCTTCACAAAAATTTCCTCAAAAGTTGAATAATTGGAATTGATGCAATCCTCATGCCATATATAGTTCCACTCTTGGACTAACAATATTCTATTTTGCTAACCAATAGGCTTGACTTGCAACTGCGGAGGTCATACTTGTACCTCACTATACAAAATTATAAGCAATAAGAGAGAGTAGTGTTCAAAGTGTACAACACTGAGGATCCCTTTTCAGTGAGCACAAGGATTTATGCAACTGCTTCACAACATATACTAAGAAATCATACGGCTTGTTGACATCCCTGCTTTGGATGTCAACTACAAGAACCATTAAGCTAACAGGAATTTGGATTCTACTATCCAACCCCAAAATATGGCATAGGGAGAAGTAGGTCTTCACAAAGTAATCTTCAAATATATCATAGGAAAAGGGTTCAAGATCACCCCTACCAAAATTTTGTAGCTCATTTCATGGCCCTCTAGGCCTTAAGCATGAGAACCACCTTACTCTATAAAACTCCTAGTTCCTCTCATATTCTTTGTTAAGGGCACCCATATCAATTGATAGTTGTGCATTGGGGTTATGTTTGAGGACCTTGCAAATATGGTTTTTTTCCAACGAAAAGAGTCTTCTCCCATTAACTGTATATAGGGCCCTCATGTCAGGGTTGTACGCCTTGGAAATATCCTAGAAAATCTCTGCATTAATGAATACATTGAGAAATACCATTTTTCCTAGTCCCAAATTAAAAAGGTTGCTCACTAGCATGTTTGCATAGGCCTTTCTATGTGCTTGTTTCGGAAGTGCATACCCATCACATGTAAGAATAGGGTCCCTGCAACTCTTGTTTCTATAAGAGAGATTGTTATTTATAATTCTCAACCCTAAACCTACTCTTGGTCTCTTGAATGACCTCGGGAGATGCGCAATAATTTCCTTATCCAAACCCCTCTTTTCGATCCTTGAAGTTCCAACCATTTCTTAATGTAGGGTTTGAGAAACTAGGTTTTTACATAATTGGAACTAGATTTCACAAAATTTTCCACTTGTGAAATATTTTTGGAAAATTTTGACAACATGCACCCTCTAAAACCCTAAATCTTCCTTCTTTCCCAACTAAAATTTGATAATATACTCACATCTAGCTTCAAATTTATAGGAATGTAGTATTGAATACTTACTTGGTAACACTATGTATGATGCCCTAGATTTGAACATGTGACTAGTGACAAATGTTTTCCAATTTTGAACGTGGACCATTGATCTCAAGATCAATGACAATCACAAAAATTTGAATTTTCCTTTGTCAATTGACTACCTCCTTTTTTCATCATGCAAACAAGTGTCACCATTTTGGGGACTCACAGAGGAATGATAAGACAAAATAATAGCCTCTTCAACAATGGAACTCTCTGTGAAGCATTGCAATGATTACACTTGTCACAATCTCATGAAGTAGAAGGTTGGGCCTATCATGGCGTTGAAAATTCTTTAGCCTTTGTGATAGAAATTAGCACATGTGTAAATACATGTCATTGTTTCACTAATTCATGGGGGTAAAAATGTCAGAAGGGTGGTGCTCTATGAAGTAAAGAGTTTCCATGAAATGTTGCATGTGCTCTAAAAACAACTTAATGTGACTAGGGAATGAGGGGAACTAACTAAAAAAGATGAAATAAGGCTCAATGAGATAAGATAAAACATTAGCAAATAAAACTTAGCTTGAGAAAAATATTTGAGAATTGGACACATGTCATCCTTTCAAGAATTCACAAGGCTAGAAAACAACAAAACAAAAGTCTCTATGAACTGAAGAGATAATGTGATACATAGACACATGTCCACGATGCCTTGGGGAACTTAAGACTTTAGGAAGGTATGATAAATATTTAAATAAATTTTGCAGCCTAGCTTCCTAACAAATGGGGGATGGCGAACACGTGACAAATGTACCCCTAGGTTATAACTTAAGTGGCTGGGCATAAATTTCACCATGTTAATGACAAAACATAAAGTGCAAGGGTTTCTCAAAAGGGTAGGGTTTTAGAAAACCCTAATTCATGAATTTTATACCCTAGTTTTACACAATTGAGGAATCTCAAAATTTCAAAAGGTTAGAGCAACCCTACGACCACCAAATTTTACAAGTACCACCAAGTGGCTTCATAAGTGCTAACCGAAGGGTTAAATTTCAAACCTCGACAACTGTTTTCTGCCCTTTCTCAGAAAAAACAAGATTTGTCGTCTAGTAATGGATATTCTACCATTTTTTTACAGATTTTTTTCACATTCTTGGCAACCTCTCCCTTTTTTGGTGACATTTTTTTAAAAAATTGACTACGGTAACCAAATGGCATCTTCCAGAGATTGGGCATTTTTTTCTAGCATAGGGAATATTCCTATGAATATTCATGTTGACTTCAATGATATAGGCAGTTGGGAGGGACCCTTTCAAGCCCTCTTTGGCCCTAAAGGATTTGCTATTTTTTCTTTTGGCCATAACAGGTGTACAATATCAAAATTGGGAAAATGAGATATCATTGGAAATATGGTTCCATAAAATATCCAATGGTGTGGGTTTCATCACCGTTTTTTGTTACTGGTGCGTTATATATCCTATTAAAGTTAGAGGTGTTGTTTTCACTCTCAAGCTCATAAATTTTAACCTGTTTGTCCATTTTTCACAATTCTAATGGCAGGACAGTCTTTCAGAGCTCTTCATAGCCATATATACAATTTTCCTAAATTCCTCTCTAGGTATTTTATTCATTTTTTATGTATTTTCACATCCTAGTGAATTACCTGGACATTTAGCTCCTAGAAACTTCTTGTTTGCATGGGATGACTTTTTATTGTTGTTAGATATGTATTTCTAGTATTTTATCCAATTTGGATATTTTGAGCATATTTTGCATAAAATTTCTCTTTTATAGACGCACTAAGATAAAGTTTCATTCTGGTGTATGTTTTTTGGGGATTCCACACATCTTGTTGTGCCTTATCTACTTACACTATGATGTAAAGTGTCATGGGTGGGTTGTGAGTTCCTTTATTTTTCCATCACACCTTTGCAGGTGAGTGTCCCTTCCATGACAACATTGAATCCTATTGATTCATGCCTCATGCATGTTTGTCTTGGTTTTCACACCCTTTTATTTTGCAAACTTACTCTTTAGTTTCACATTCTGATATTCTCCTACATAAACTTATTGATGACACATAATTTCATTGTATTTTCCTTGGCTCTCCCTTTCTGTATTATAGGGGGGTTTCTTTTTTTGGTGCTAATGCTTCCTTAGTTTTATTAAAAAAGGGGACTTAAGTGGACAACTTTTTTCTGAAATCAGGAAATACTGACCTTGGACGTGAAATTGAGGATCCTTACACTCAAAATTTTGAGATGGAACAAAAAGAAGGATTCAAGTTCTCTGAGTCTACTTTCTAAACTACTAATTTATTTTGAAAATGGTTGAGATTAAGGGGTTCAAATGAGGGACGTACACGAATTGGTGTTGTTTTTGTCAGAAAAACATAGCATAGCAACTCTTGTACAACCCTTGTACGTTGAACTTTTTTTTGGTATTTCTAAAATCACAATGGTCAGAAGTTAGTTAACAGTATGTAGCTGATGCACGATTCTTCTGATAATTTTTTAATGAATATTTAATTTTTTAGTAATTTTCGAAGTGGACATTTCTTGAAAAATAGAATTTTGGTCGTGCTACACCTACAAATTTTGAAAACTAATTGAATTTATTTTTATTTATTTTTTAAAATTTGTAGAATGGAGTCTAGTTTCTAAAAAAATAATTTATTTGAAAAATCGATTAACGGTTAATTTATAATGAAAAAATTACCAAACATTGTTTTTTGACAAAAAAAGGACATACAAATAAAATAAATTATGGATGAAAGGCTTAATATTTTCAAAAAGTGAAAAAAATTACATTGTTGGATAGCTAAGAGAGAACCCAACATTACCCATGTGCTTGATTTTTTTGATATTGAACCACGTGCAATCCTGAAGGTGAGCACGAACTCGATTATGTGAAATATGGAAGATTTTTTAAAAACACGTCTCTGGTCATTGGGAATGCCCTCCAAGCCTTTGGGTTGGTATTCCAAGGCAAATACCAAGCCCAAGGTTCGGGAATTCCCAAAGAAAGATATAACGCAAGCCTGTTATAACGCCCTCGCGGTATAATACACTCGCGTTATATCTTAGTTTTGACTTGTTTTTTCAATGCATTTTCTACGTTTTGTGAATGCATTGACAAAACGTGAGCACGTTATAACGCACTCGCATTTTGGTCTACATTGAATTTTTTATTCTCTTTTTCTTATCTATTTCCTCTTGTTATCTTTTAGGGAAACTATATACATGAAATAAACATTTAAGTTGGCATTTATATATGGACATTTACTTTCTTATACTTTGAATTATATTTCATGTATATACTTCCAGGATGTTTGAGAGTGGTTTTAGATCTCTAGGAGTTATAATGCAAATTCTCATTTTTGGAAGATCTTTAAAATTTCAGACTTAGTCAAATTTCAGTCTTCAGCATGTCAAATTTAAGTAATCAGGAGGTCAGATTTTAGTAGTCAACAAGTTCTATCATCTTTCTCTCTCTCTTTCTTTCTCTCTACTCTTTATCTCTCCACTCCCTCTCTCTCTCCCTTCCTCCCTCTCTCCCCTCTCTCTCTTCTAATTTTTGGAAGATCTCACAAATTTCAAACTTAGTCAAATTTCAATAATCAGGAGGTCAAATTTCAGTAATCAGAAAATTGTATTATTTCTCTCTCTATCTCACTCATTTTTATCCCTTACACTCTATACCTCTCTCTCACTATCTCTATCCCTTTATGTGACTCTCTCTCTCCCTCCATACTTCTCTCTCCCTCTCTTCTTCCCTATCTACTCTTTATCTCCCATCTCTCTTTACCTACCTCTACATCCATCAAACCTTACCACTCTCTCTACACCTCTCTCCCTCCCTCCCTCATTCCCTCTCTGCTTCTCTCTACCTCTCCTTCCATCTCTACTTATCTTTATCTCCTCTCTCCCTATCTCTACCTACCTCTCCTTCAAACACTCTTTATTTCTCTCTATCTCACCTCTCTCCCTCACTACATCTCTCTCCCTCCCTCTCTACATATATATATCCCCTCTCCCTCTCTACCTAGCTCTCCATCCATCACAACCTACCACTCTCTCTCCATTACTCTCTATCTAACCTCCCACTCTCTCCATCCATACCTCTCCCTCTCCTTCCCTCTCTACTCTCTACCTCCCTAATCCTTCTCTACCTACTTCTCCATCCATCACACCCTAACATTCTCTCTAGACCACTCTATATTTATTCTCTCCCTCCCTCCCTAATTCCCTCTCTACTCTCTCTCTCTACCTCTCCTTCCCTCTCTAATTACCTTTGTCTCCCCTATCCCTCTCTCTTTCACTAGATATCTCCCTCCCTACCTTTTCCCCTATCTAATCTCTATCTCTCCTCTCCCTCCCTCTACCTCTCTCTCTCACTTTGTCTCACTCCTCCCTTACCCTCTTTCTCTCTCACTCTCTCCTCTTTATCTCACCATTCTCTCTTTCCCTCTTTGTAACTCTCCACTTCTCTATATGTCACCATTCTCTCTCTACATATCTTTATCTCACCTATCCCTCTTTACCTCTCCCTTCCTCCCCTCTCTCACCCACCCTCACTCCTTCCCTCTATCTCCATATCTCTCTACTTCTCTCTATCTCACCTATCCCTCTCTAGCTGCATATCCCTCCATCACTCCCTACCACTCTCTCTCTATTGCTCTCTATCTCACCTCTCTCTCACCTCCCTCTCTCCCCCTCCATACCTATCCCTCTACTTCCCTCTCTACCTACCTCTCCATCCATCACTCCCCACCACTCTCTCTACACCTCTCTATATCGATTCTCTCCCTCCCTTATTCTCTCTCTACTTCTCTCCACTCCTATGTCTTTCTCTAATTATCTTTATCTCGCCTAGCCCTCTCTCTCTCACTAGACATCTCTCTCCCTACCTTTTCTCCTATCTACTCTCCATCTCTCCTCTCCCTCCCTCTACCTCTCTCTCTCACTCTCTCTCACTCCTCCCTCACCCTCTTTCTCTCTCACTCTCTCCTCTCTATCTCACCATTCTCTCTTTCCCTCTCTATAACTCTCTCCTCTATATGTCACCATTCTCTCTCTACTTATCTTTATCTCACATATCCCTCTTTACCTCTCCCTTCCTCCCCTCTCTTTCCCACCCTCCCTCCTTCCCTCTATCTCTATCTCTCTACTTCTCTCTATCTCAACTATCCCTCTCTACCTGCATATCCCTCTATCACTCCCTACCAAACTCTCTTTATTTCTCTCTATCTCACCTCTCTCTCACCTCCCTCTCTCTCCCTCCATCTATACTTCCTTATCTACTCTTTATCTCTCATGTATCTCTACCTCTCCTTCCCTCTCTACTTATCTTTATCTCCTCTTTCCCTCCCAAACTCTCTCTCTCTCCCCAATCCCTCCCTCCCACTATGAGGTTTGAGAGTGTAAGGTTT